>JRHT02000026.1:116559-133592 GCA_011800875.2 Suillus brevipes Sb2 | reverse complement strand
TGCAAGTGCGGAAAGTCGTGCACGATGGAGTGGAAATTACCTGGGAGAATCATACCGCGGAAGACGAGCTGTCTGAGAGATGTGAAGGAGGTCACTTGTGATAGTAGAGTATTGTAGAGGGTCACATCCGCCACCAAACTTGGTTGGTAGGCATCCTTGATTTCAGAGAAAAGAGACCTGGTTAAATGGCGGTTGTTATTAGAGTTGACAGTAATTGGCTTCAACCCATCAAAGGAAACAACGGCGACAGCTTCTTGTAGTTGCTCTACATTGCGTACGAACGGGGAAATACTGAGCAGAAGAGCGTGCGGTGAAGGCTGGATGGACAATAGCGCCGAGCGAGCTGCTACAAACGATGCTGGGGACGTCAGAATCAGATGCTTGTAAAGAAGACGGATGGCGACTGAATGAAATTTCTTCGACGTCAAGACAACGTTACGAAGCGAGCGTGGAGAGAGATGTTCGAATATTGGAAGCCAAAGTTCATTAGGAAGCGTCATCGGCGAAGACGCAGCTGTCGACATTGTTGACGATGATATCGACTTCATCTTCTTGATGATAATCTAGTGCTCCATTTATGACATCACGTGATGGATGCCAAACAATGCAGTGTAGCCGCTGCAGCGAAGATTACTACGATGTAGCAGTCTGCCATACAACGTAGTAAATGAACTGCATGAGGTAGTCATGTGTAACGTATAGACAAGAATCAAGTAAATAAGCGAATCTGAGCGTAGGGTATCAAAATGGATCTTGTTTAATCATTTCAGCCAACTGTTTTGCTACTTCTTTAGATATCCCGCAGCGCTTTGTGAGATGAGGGACAAGGTCCTTGCTTTTCATATGTGAACTCGCTCCAAGTAGCTCCTTCAGCTTCCGCATGAACGAGACGATCAGGTTGCCCCCTCCTATCCATGCCTGCTGCTGCCCATCAGCAACAAAGGTCTCCACAAGATTGCGGATCGTGACGCGCGATTCTTCATAAAGAGCTCTGTGTCTGCCTTCCAGATGATCAGCTGCGGTGATGCACGCGTGACCAGCGACATTGATCTGATATTTGTTGAAGTTGGTATGTTCTCGCACCCACCAGTCCTCCATCCTATGCTCTCTCTCGAGGTTCGTAATCGCAAGAACAATAGGAACCTTCTTCTCGCAGAGGAATTCGTGAAAGAGTCTGTAATTGCTCTGAAGCATCCCGGATACTCTGCCAGCGCGCATGCAGAACAGCAGCAGATCAATACCACCCTCCGACTCCAATTGCTTGATAAGCTTATAGGCATTTTCGACGGTCTCAAGATACTCTTGAATTCCAAGCTGAGGTTCCTCGAGTCCAACGGTATCGAAAACGTTATAGAACATGCCATCGAACTCGATGGGATATTCTTTCCAATGCAACGTGCAACGTTCCATGCCAGGAGACGTGTACGCTATATCCTCTCCTGCCATGAGGTTGACGATAGAGCTTTTGCCGGCACCCGCCTGTCCAAAGAGTACGATATTTTTAGTCGTCCTAGTTAATTGATGTTCAGCAACAAACGGAGCGGCGCTCATCTGGGGGTGAAGTACGTACCTTGCGGAAGAAATAGTAGTCACTCCAGGGGTTCCAATATTCTGCGTGCAATGCTGTTTGATGAGGTTGCAGACGACGCGATATGACTGTTCGCGGCGCCGCCTGAGCTCATCTGTGGCAGCTTGATTGGTGGTCAATGTGGTAATACACGCGTGGTCAACAAAGTTCATCTTAAGTTTTGAGATGGATGTCTCGTTAATCCTCCACCAGTTTTCCATATCTGGTTTTCGGTCTTCTAGAGCTGTAACGACAAGGACGATGGGTACCCCTCCATTCACTTTGGAGCTCAGTAGCTTGTAGCTACGCTGAAGCGCCTTGGCGTCCTTTGTTCCCAGCACACAATATATGATGAGATGAATAGCCTTATTCTTCACGAGATTTTGAAGGAGACTCTTCAGAGCTGTCTCAGCTTGTGCAGCGGGGACTGCACCGTGAGAGCCCTCACCAAGACCTGCGGTCTTGTTCAGTGACTTCCACATAGTGCGACGAAATGCACTGACCGGCGGTGTCGAACAGCTGTACCTTAATGGACTTGTTCTGAACCACGACATCATGCTCGTATACGGTGGGTTCAGTAGTACATCCCGTGGTGTCTTGGGACGTTGGCGCTGTTTGCATCGTAGTGATCAAGTTGACCAAGGAACTTTTACCAGCGCCTGTTTCTCCAGCTATGACAATATTGCATGTGTCTATGCGACATAAAGCCGCAGTTGGATCTGAGGAGCGAGACTGACTTCCAAATAAGTTCACGCAGATGAAGAGCCAGGGACCACATACGGTGAACGATGATATCGCAGGAGACCGTATCGACATTGCGTCGGGGGACATCGTGGCCATCTGCGTCCTAGCGATGAAGTTAGTCAAGGAATTTTTGCCAGCACTTGTTTCGCCAGCAACGACAAAGGGAACAGTATTGTACGTGTCCGGGCGATGCGAAGCATCCTCAACTCGACGGTGGCTGCGGCTATCTGTACTCTGTTCAGAGTTATGTAACTGACTGCAATTTAATTTTACATCGAGGAAGGGCAAGGAATCACATACGGATAGGGTGGACGAATCTCTCCGACGAACCCACGACATTGCAAAGATCGAAAACAACAAAAAGGGCGTCTTGACCTGCGTCGTTGATGTTTTTGAGTGTCATCAGTCTTGCCTTCAGGCCCAGATACGTTGGAACATGATGCGTCCAGGCGCCAGATTTGAAGATCGATCCCAACGCCTGGATTCAGCATGTTCCATGCATGCGAGAAAGGTATACAATAATACGAAGGGTGAAGTAGCTGGAATTAGGGTTGGTGGGTTGTCGGAGTAACAAATTGATAATATAATAATATTAGTACATACGATTAGCTAATGATGTAGTTGTTCTTTGGCTTGGACCTCGACAATGGCCGGGGCTGTATTAACAACGTCAGGGTACTGGAGACGATCCACGTCAAATTCAAGTGCGCTTGACTTGCCCCTAGTTTCAAGGGTAGAACTTGAAGATCAGAACATGTTGTTTCAACCCAGTACGGCTGATCCTGAATCGAGACTAGTACTACACGACCAACCCTAATTCATAACCCTACACTAAATGTTTGCTTTCAGAATTTCATAGACCGACTATCTACACCTATCGCAACCCTCGCAGCCTTACTCAGGGTCATTCAGAAACCAGCCACTCCACTCATCGCAATACAATAGCAATGCCTTTCTCGCATGCATGGAACATGCTGAATCCAGGCGTTGGGATCGATCTTCAAATCTGGCGCCTGGACGCATCATGTTCCAACGTATCTGGGCCTGAAGGCAAGACCGATGGCACTCAAAAACATCAACAACGCAAGTCAAGACGCGCTTTTCGTTGTTTTCGATCTTTGCAATGTCGCCGGCTCTCCGGAGAGAATCATCGTCCGTACGTGGTGTCTGGTTCTTCCTCATGCACGAAGTTAATTCCAAGTCAGTCCCACATATCAGATCAGAGTTTAGCTGATCATAGTAATCATCCTCGACCGGATGCCCCCATCGTTAAAGAAACAGGTGATGATCAAAGCTCCCCAGTCAATTCGACCACTGGGACGCAAATGGCGCCGATGTCCTCTGACACAATGTTGGCTCCTGAGACTGGGAAAACACCATCGTTCACCGAATCCGTATGTGGTGTCATGCTCTTCCTTAGCGTGAAGTTAATTTCAAGTCAGTTCCATATTTCAGACCATAGTGCAACTGGCCATAGCGATCATCGAGTCGATGATGGTTCACATCGCACAGGCACATCCATAACAATCGCTGGTAAACGGACCCTGCTTCACTGGCCCTTTAAAACGCAAATGGCGGTGACCTCCCCCGACGCAATGTCGTCTTCTGGGAGAACGTCATCTCCCGTATGTGGTGTCTGGCTGTCCTCCGTGTGAAGCTAATCTAAAATCAGCTCTATGCCTTATCTCAAAGTCCAGCTGGCCGCAGCTTCCATCATATCGGGAGTGCTCTACGTTGCATAGACACACACCATACTGTCATTCCGGGAGAAATAGGCGCTAGCAAAAGTTTCTTAGTGAACTCGACCGCTAACGTGCAGATGGCGCCGATATCCCCCTGCGCAATGCCATCGTCTCTAGATGCTGGGAGAACAATGTCCACCGACTCCGTATGTGATGCGTGGCTCTTCCTCAGCATGACGTTAATCTGAAGTCAGTTGCATGTGGACCATATCTCAGTTCAGAGTGCAGCTAGCCACCAGTTGGATCGAGTTGATGATGTTTCACATCGCGCAGGCACACGCAATACTACCACTGTTGGAGGAAAAGGCGCTCGTCGAAGTTCCTGGATCGACTTGAGCACTAGTATGACGCAAACGGCGCCTTCCTCTCGCAGTCCAATCATGTTGCCTCAAGTGAGAGCATTGTCCACCGTAGGTGGTGTCTGGTGCTCTCTCACTATGATGATGTTAACTCGAAGTCAGTCCAACATCTCAGATCAAAGTATCATTTCTCCCAGCGATCGCCGAGTCGGGGAAGCTTCATCTCGCTCAGACACAAGCAAGGAAGTCCGGCCCGCCATCGGAGAAACAGGAGTTAGTAGAATTAATTGGCTCAACTGGTTTAAGACGCAAATGGCTTCCTTCGACGCAACGCCGTCTTCTGGAAGAACACCGGCTGCTGTATGTGGTATCTGGCGCTTCCTCTGCATGACGTTGACTTGAAATCAGGTTCACACCTCGGGTCCAGGTACAGCTTACACCAGCTATCATCGAATTGACGCAGCTTCACGTCGCACGGACACATATAACGTTGTATTTTTCGGAGAAACAGGCTCCGGTAAAAGTTCCTTGGTCAACTTGATCACTGGGAAGCACGAGGCGCGGACGTCCCCTGACGCCATGGGATGCACACCTGAGCCCACCGTGTACGAGCATGACGTTGTGACTCAGGACAACACCTTCAAGGTGCAGCTGTTTGACACGGCCGGTTAGTACAATTTGTTTCTCTTCGTTGGCGTCGCTGAACCAGACTATAGGTCTTGATGAGGGCTACCAGGGGACCGTCCCCATTATGCAAGGTCAGAAAGATTTGAAAACGCTCCTTAAAACGCTTAAGAAACACCGGGGCATTCATCTTCTCGTATATTGTGCGCTTGGGACAAAGGACGCCCTGGCACTCCAGCGCAACTACAAGCTATTGCACTCCAAAGTGAAGGGAAAAGTGCCTATCGTCCTTGTCGTTACTGCACTCGAAGAACGAGAACCAGACATGGAAGACTGGTGGAGGAATAACGAAAAATCCATTTCAACCCTCGGGATGAACTTTGCTGGCCACGCGTGTATTACCTCAGTGACCGACGGTCAAGATGACACAGATGAACTCAGGCTGCGCCGCAAACAGTCATACGACGCCGTTTGCAACCTTCTCGAATATTGTCTCCTGCGGAATAGGGCGAGCGTCCACGAGGTGATTCCTGTTCCTCCTGCAAGGTACGCACTTATTCGCCAGGTGCGCTGTGCGCTGTATTGAGCTAAACATCGATACATTAGAAGGACAAAAAATATCGTACTCTTTGGGGAGGCAGGT
Organism: Suillus brevipes Sb2; assembly: GCA_011800875.2. Lineage (NCBI taxonomy): Eukaryota > Fungi > Basidiomycota > Agaricomycetes > Boletales > Suillaceae > Suillus > Suillus brevipes. The sequence continues at coordinate 127,973 of JRHT02000026.1, read as the reverse complement.
GCAGGCAAAAGCTCCATCGTCAACCTCATGGCAGGAAGGGATGTAGCATTCACATCTCCTGGCATGCAACGCTGCACGCTGCAGTGGCAAGACTATACCATCGACTTCGATGGGGAGTCTTATAAGGTTTTTGATACCATTGGAATCGAGGAATCGGGGCTTGAAATGGAAGAGTACCTCGTGGCAGTCGCAAACGCCTATAAGTTCATCAAGACGTTGGATGCAGAAGGCGGCGTTGACCTGCTTCTATTCTGCATTCGAGCTGGCAGGTTCACTGCTGCTCTGCAGAGCAATTACCGGTTCTTCTATGAATTTCTTTGCGAAAAGAAGGTTCCCATTGTTCTTGCGATTACGAACCTTGAAAGAGAGCAGAAGATGGAGGACTGGTGGGTTCGGGAACACAGCATCTTCCCCCGATATGATATCCACGTCGCTGGTCATGCGTGCATCACAGCCGCCAATGGATTAGATGGCAGGCACCAACAACTTTACGAAGAATCACGCATCGCGATTCGTGAACTTGTGAAGGAGAATATCACTGGCGACCACAGCAAGGGATGGACAGGAGGGAACAATGTGTTCGTGTCGTTGGTGCGTGCGCTGAGGAACCTTCTTGTAACGAACACACATATTAGAAAGATGAACCTTATCGGTCAACTCACGAAGCGTTGCGGTATGCCTCGAGAAACCGCAGGACAGTTGGCCGATATGATTGAGCAAGGGGAGGTCAGAGTAGATGCAGCTTGACTTGCGCCTTATTTTGCTTTTTTACTTGCAGACCATCCTTGAAGGATATATGCCACCTATGATCTATGACTAGGCGTTTCTTATTTTCCCTCCCTCATCAGTAGTACAATACGGTAAAAACAATTATCTCTTCGAATTTGAATATGAACGTTGTTCGGGATGGAGCACTCTGATTTTGGAAATTTACCGCCACCGACGGTGGGAAATTCACGGCATTCCATCACCTTCGAAGGTCAGCAAGTCGTTCTGGCGGTGACGGATATGGCCCTTTACACTCTCTCCAGCTAGCGCTAAACACACTCAGGGCTGTTCAACGGTCGGAATGTCAGAGATTCAGCCCATGATCGCGCCGCAGGAGGACGGCTCTGGTAGTGTGCCAGAAACAGCACACGAACCACCACAACCGACGCCCATCACAGACCAAGAGGTGGGAGAGTATCGGGAGCAGGATCGTTTCCTACCGGTGCGCACTATCGCTCGTCTGGCTTGATTGACTCGTTTATCTTTCCAATAGATTGCAAATGTCTCCCGTATTATGAAGCAGTCCGTTCCACATACTGCTAAGATCGCCAAGGATGCCAAGGAGTGCGTTCAGGAATGTGTTTCAGAGTTCATAAGTTTCATTACTTCTGAGGCCGCTGAGAAATGTCAGATGGAGAAGCGGAAAACAATAGGAGGCGAGGATATCCTGTACGCGATGGTGTCTCTAGGTTTCGAGAACTACGCGGAAACACTCAAGATTCATCTGGCAAAACTGAGACAGGTGCGTATCTCTTCCGTGACATGCTTCATGGGTTGTATTAAAACTTGTCTCAGCACCAAGCAGGATCCTCGTCGAACCCGCGACAAGAGCATAGAGAAGATTGATTCTACTTTCGTTTATCCTGTACTATTCATGTATCAACTGCTTTCACAATACCCCATGGTTTGCAGCTCACCTTGCCGCTTTCCATGATATGATCGCGACTTTGAAGTTTGAGTGCCCAGTGGTAGCGTTGTCCACCGTTTCGCGGTGCTTACTGATCAAGGTGCCTTGGGCCATATTTACCTAACACGCTCTCACTGCGGCTAATGGCAACTAGCAATACATTATACGCACTCCAAACTACAAATTTCCGGGTACGAATTCGGGTTGAGATAAGATTTACGGGTCAATATTTTACGTATACGGCACGGGTAGTATCCTGAGGATTCGGAATAGACAAACCTCTCGGCAAATTCCGTGCCAAACTCCGACACATCATTCTCAACTACACAGCGTCAACGACGTCGACGGACACCCTCGAATAATCCCCATGGCTGTAAGTCGCTGTTCTGTTATATCTGAACCCTTGATTGAGCATTGCGCCATTTCTGACGTTATTTCATTGGAAACTGGTCGAGTTTGAGATGGATGGAGGTGTCACATATCCGATGTAGTCAATACATTGGTGGAACACCCATATCATGTGGCGCATAGCGAACGATTTTGCCTCTTGGACGCTTGATTGATTGAATGAAATTCTAATAATGCTGTTTACTTGCAGGACTCAACTTTCAAACGTTTCGTAGAGGTTGGACGAGGTACGATTGATTATGACTTGTGCCACGCTGAAGGAGCTAAAGTGTCAACAGTGGTCCTTCTCAAGTCCGGCCCATCTGCAGGCAAGATCGCTGTTATTGCTGAGATCATCGACCACAACCGGGTGCGTGCAATGACATTCTGCGCCAGAAGATTAACTGATCTCATACTGTCTACTAATGTATAGGCAATCATCGATGGCCCAACCACTGGCGTACCGCGCCAATCCTTCCCCTACCGCCACCTCACCCTCACCCCCATTGCTCTAACAAAACTTCCTCGCGGCGCAGGGTCTGGTGTCATCCGGAAGCAGGCAGAAAAGGAGGGTCTCGTTGCTAAGTGGGAGTCCTCATCATGGGCCAAGAAGCGTGCTGCCATGGAGAAGCGACGGTCACTAAACGACTTTGAGCGGTTCAGCGTTATGGTCGCAAAGAAGCAGCGGAGAGACGTCGTCAGGAAGGCCCTGGCAAAGGCTGCATAGAGGATGCACGGATACAAAATAATATTTGACATCTTGGTAGGATGTCACGTCGCTGCATGATCCACACTTCCCTTACATCTGTTATGCCTACCATGATATATGCATGCACCATGCCCGCGCTGTATCGCTAACCATTCGTCTCGAAGTAAGATTTGTTATTATCAACTAGTCGACTTGTCTTGGGCTTGAGTGATACCCCTTTTTGCTCTTTCAACCGTTGCTTCTGCCTCTACCTCTACTAGAGCAGCTGATGCCCAGCTATGAAAACCCCCCTTGTCGAACGCTTCTCTAAGGCGGACCTCTGCTTCTTGCCAATTCCATTCCACGAGTTCAGAAGCTGAGTTTTCCATCAGCGCGGAATCATTACCATCATCTTGGTCGGTTTCAGCTGGTCGATATATTCGGTATGAGAGAATGGGCAATTTAGTCAGCACCGCATGGCGGAGACGTTCCGCAAACTCGTTGGTCTATAAGAGAAGGTAACTGATTTCTAGAAAGAAAAGTCATGAGATTGCAAGGACGCACATCACGAGCATTGAGAGCTTTCATTACTCCCCAAATAGAGGCTGTAGCACCCAGCGTCACAAGAGCAGTAGCGATGCTGAGGGCTTTGAGGGTGTACAGAGGACCATTGAAAGATTGTTCACCGTTGTCTTCATTTGACACAGGTACTTTCAGAGGTTGTGGATGAGCTGGAACTTCCCTCGGTACTGTTTGCGAGGCAGGTCGGGATCGTATTGGAGGATGCGATGAGACAGGCAAAGTTGATAGTCCTCGCCCTCGCCGAGGAGGCGCAGTGACTTCCTGAAGATTCTGGGGTATAACACCACGCCTATATCGTCGTAGCATGACTATCGGCACAACAAGGGCTACGGATGAAAAGGCCAGCTGCAGTACACATGAATTGCCAGTCTGATATAATTGATTGAATGCGACCGGGCTACTCACCAAGGTCACTGGAACCCATTTCGGAACCTGCTGATTAGTTCCGAAGATATTTGTTTGTAGACCATTAAAACCTTCTTCCTTTGCATGGTCGGAAGACGTGGTTTGTCGCGTCATTCGCGATGGTACAATGTCGCAGAGGAGGAAGTCCGAGTCTAAAAGAATGGATCACGTGGTGTCATCAATTCACATATGCACATTGCACATTTGATCTACTACTAACACGTCCTTCGAATCATCTGGCCTCAGGAAAACGTAAGTTGACTGTCATCCGCGACAATTAGTAGCACCCACTGCTTGTGAGTGTTCATGATAGTCTTCGTACATAGTTTCTGAAAACATTTTCATTTCGACGCGTTCTGATAGCACCCATCGGCATATCGTCCTTGGCTTGTCTCGTCGCCAGCGGCTTGACGCACTATGTCTGACCCACGATTTGCGCGGTTGAAGACTGACCCCCGTTTCCGACGCCCCAAGAAACACAATTCAAAAGTTGTAGTTGATGAGCGTTTCAAAGGAATTTTTGACGAAGACAAGGCGGGCAAGAAGAATTCGAAACAAAAAGGCAAAGGAAAGGAAAAACTAGGTGCGCTTCAAGCTTTAGCTGTTGCTACTTCTCAATTCATATTGCGACTACAGGCCGAGTGGATAAATTCGGTCGTAAAATTTCTGCAACTCATGAAAAGGACAACCTTAGGCGGTTTTATCGGCTGGATCATGAAGAAGATGACGAGGCAGAGGCTCCAACTTCCACGATACCTGACTATGCTCGTGGAGGCGTTCTCATGGAGTCTTCGTCCGAATCGGAGGCGGAAAGTCAGGGTGCAGGTGACTCTGACGACGAGAGCGATGGCCCTGGATTTGTCACATTAGGGAGAGACATTGATGAAGAAGACGAGATCGATCTTGACGAGAGCACATTTGCCGATCTGGACGCACAGGCTGCTGCATACGCGAGGACAGCCCCGGAGGACAACAGTAAAGAAGCTACGGAGAAGACCAGAAGACTGGCTGTTGTTAATCTTGATTGGGACCATGTCCGTGCAGCGCATCTTTACAAAATATTTTCGTCACTTGTTTCGCCAGCTGCGCCTGCTACCCTTCAAGCATCTGTGCCAATACAACACAATGATGAAAAGTCTCTCCAGAACACGAAAAGCGCAAAGGCGACAGTCGCAAGAGGGAAGGTGCTGAGCGTCCGCGTCTATCCAAGTGAGTTTGGGAAAGAGCGCATCGCAAGGGAGGAGAAGGAGGGACCGCCTGTAGAGGTTTTCAAAAAGAAGATAGAACATGAAGAGGATGTCAATGAGCGGACGATTCACGAAACCGGAGACGGAGCGGACTACGACGAAGACGCTTTGAGAAAGTATCAGTTGGAGAGATTACGGTGCGCTACCTCCTTACATATCTTTGGCGCAGTGTTCAATAAAATGCTCAAAGGTATTATTACGCAATTGTTGAATGTGATACCGCCGAAGCTGCCGCGCACATCTACAACGAGCTTGAAGGTACTGAGCTTGAGCGTTCAGCAAATGTGTTCGATCTCAGCTTTGTGCCCGATGAGATGGCATTCGACGAAGAATGTCGGTGAGTTCTGTTTAACATTATTTGTAGACATTCCTCTGACTAGAGTCATGTATAGCGACGAGGCGACAGATGATCCTGGAACACGGTATCGAGCAGTAGAGTTCGTGACAGATGTAAGGGAATTTCATCATTATTCCTTATTTTTCACCCATTTTGCACTTTCAGGCTCTCCGACATTCAAAAGTCAAACTCACTTGGGACGACGATGATCCAGAGCGCAATCACATTACTAGACGATCACTAACCAAAAAAGAGATCGAAGAAGCTGACTTTAAGGCGTATATCGCATCATCATCTTCCGAGTCCGATAATGATCCAGATCCTGTGTCGAAGAAGAGGAGCCAGAAGAACGCCCAAAGAGACAAGCTTCGCACATTGCTTCTTGCCGGAGATGATGACGAACTTCCAGAGGGGTGGGGCCGGGATGACGACGCAGGAAATCACGACGATGTGGACATGGAAATCACGTTCACTCCTGGTCTCACTGAGGCCAAAAAACCTGAGGACGAGACGACAATGGAAGCGTATCAAAGAAAGATGAGGGAGAAGCGTAAGAAAAGAAAGGAAGAGGTCAAAGCGAAAGCTACGACAGAGACGAATAGCGAAGGTGGAAGGCAGTCTGAGAAAAAAGTCTCTCTCGAGGACGACTTCTTCGAGGGCGCAAGTGGCAGAGGTAGCGAGGGAGAATCTGAGGCGGAGAATGCATCAGGGTCGATGTTCCTGTCAAGAACACGGGATGTCGACAAGCCGGAGCCACGTCAGGAGATGAAGTCAGACGTTAAGGCAGAGAAGAAGGGGAAAAAGAAAAGGGGAAAAAAGAAAGTGATCGATGATGATGACGAAGTTCAGGACGACTTCATTATCGACGTAAAAGATGATCGATTCAAGGCAATCCACGAGGATTATCAATTCGCCATCGATCCCAGCAATCCTCAGTTAGTACCTGTGCTTTATTTCTCCTATGATGCTGATGTGTTCACAGCTTCAAGAAGACCAAAAGTATGGTGGCACTTATTGACGAACGAGCTAAGCGCCAAAAAAGGAGTCTCCCTGAAGATGAGACAAGCGCACGACTTCCCCCGAAGGTGGATGACACCAGCCTCAAGAACCTCGTTGAGAGCATCAAACGGAAAAGCGCAGCGGCCAATCAGGGCGGATTTGGGAAGCGGCGTAAGTTATAGCCTCGATTTATTCTACATTTTGTTCTCAGTCCTTCGGTGGGAACTGCATACGACGAGTGCTCGGCGTCATAATACTTATTCTTACGTGATTTCCACGGTCATTGCATTGCTTGTCCCTACACTCACTCGTCTAGGCTTTCTGTCTTGAGTGGACACGGTGGTTTGCGTTTGTTTTTTTCGGACTGGCCCTGTGAGCCTCAAACCAAACATGCGTCTCAAGATGTAAAATGTATGTTGTATGAAATACACGCGTGCCAGTGCCATCATAGGCCTCTAAGTAGATACAGAGCTAGCAGGATAAAATACAGGCCAATGCCAATTATTTATATACACATGTACTCACCAAAATTAATGCAAACTCGATGGTCTCCTGCGGAGCCACAAATCGAACTGTCACAGACGTCTATAGTCACCACCATCTAATCATGGTCCGTCTCTCCCAGCTCGTGCATTTATCCAAATCCCTCTTCTCCACCAAGCTCTACCACATCCCAGCCATCTTCCTCTTCTACGATACGTTCGCTCCTCAATCTACTGATGCCAGCGTCTTGCGCTGAACGTCCCGGCCGTATTCGTGCTGCCCGAGCAGGACTAGCAGCAGTGGCTTGAAGGACCTGGGCAAAGTCGAGCGTGAATGATGGAGGGGTTGGAGGTAAAAGGAGCGGGGTGGTAGAGTGCGACCGACTGTAATGGGAGAACAAAAAATCAATAAGAAGGCATGCATTTTGGATAAGCGACGAAGCAGGAATGAAGCGCGGAAGACTCACCGCCCAAGCTCTCCGCTACAACATACAGCCCACAAATTACTCAAAGCATCGCCCGCCTGGGACAAAGGAATTTCGACACCTTGGCTATGAGCAAGATAACACACGTTATAAAGAAGCATTGCGAGACCGGTTGTGAACGATTGATTTTGGCTGTGCGCTGGTATCTGTTCTGGAGCTTCTGAGTCAGCTAGCGAGGCGGATGGTGTACGGGATGGTGAGGAAGAGGGAGAAGACGGAGTAGAGGAAGGATTTGAAGTCAGGTGCAGGGGGTGTTTAGCTGTCCATCTATCCGTGGAAGGAAATAATGATAGGTGAAAAACTCGAGCTGGAAATACAGTAATCGAGAACAGTAGACGCACTTTGCCCAGGGTTCACTCCCTCGTCCTGCTCCGATCCAAGGCATACCGACGCCGAATCTTCTGCAAGACCACGAAACCTCAAATGGGAGTTTGATGCCTAGGTAAAAAGTAAGAAGTCCCAGAAAGTGAATGGTATGCGTTATCACGGCGTTGATTTGATCTGGTGGGTATCCTAGGCACACCCTGTGTGATCAAATTCTTAGCGGAGTAGGTAATTGTAACGTACGTCTGACATCCCCCGGTACTGGAAGAACCAATCCGCCAATAGTCCATTCTCCCCTTGCACCTGGCCGTCCGCCCACTGCAGGTCGTCCACCGACTTCGACAACGTGGAAAACCTCCACAAGCTCCTGTACAAGACCTGAGCGTGCTTTAGAAATAGTTTGACTCAGCACAGCGAGCTCCTGAGATTCCTTGGTAAGCGTTTGTGATTGGGGTGGAAGGAGGCGTGCAGCGTTGAGTGTGCGTCTGCGCTGAGCAAGGGTCTCTCTGAGGGTACGGAGGCGGTCGCGCTCTATATCCCTTAAAACAGTACATGCGAGCAAGGGTAAGACACGTACTGCTCTCGCAGTCTCTTCTCACTTTGGCAAGGCCATCTGCTAATTGATCGAGGTTGTTGTCCACTCGTGCAATCTCTGCACGAAGGAGGCGACTAGATTCGATAGATTTGAATGCCCGGGATGCACGAGCAACATGCTCATTTCTGCCCGAGGAAAAATGGTGAGTTTTAGAGCGGAAATCACGTAGACTATCATCATATGTCAGGCAAGGTCAGCATGGAATGCGATTCATGACAGGCATTTGGCGTACTGGTTTCTCAGACAATTTGCGCAATAGTACTGACGTTGCCTCAGCTCGCAGTTCTTACACTCCATTGCATCTTCCGAAGCTTCAAGAAGGGCAAAGTGTTCAGTGGTTCGGGTGCCAGTAGCGATGCCACTTTAGAAGAAGTACTGGATGACGTAAGACAGACATTGCTTGTTTGGCTTCATCCCCGCCTATCCCCGCCTGCGCGTCGACCTGTCACTCACCGGGTCCCGTTCTTCATCATTCTTCATTCACTACCGTTGCAGGTCCACAGAATATTGTATCGACAAGAGTCCCTGCTCGCACTCGCCCGTTATCCATGTCACTCGCCCAAAAATGCAAGCGTAGGCTCAACGCATCTAGCCTTCATGAACAAGGACTTTACTCGCTGAAACACGCGTCTGATTAGCCACCAGTACTATCTCAGTCACTTTGAGGTGAGTTTTTCCGTTCAGTTTAGATTCCGCGCTCTGAGCTGATGCTCGACCGCAGAGAATAATCATCCGATTAGACCCCCATGTTTTTACATGAACACAGTTTAGTCCACCAAGAGCAGATATACACACAGAACCCTCAAATTTCTCCTCAACTTCACCCCTCGCGCTCCATCCCCAGACTCTATCCTTGCGAAGTTTGGCTGTGTCTCTTCTTAATCGAGTATCAGGACGTGGATAATGCTATATTTTGGAAGCAACACTTTTGTCCTCCGCAAGGTTGATTGGTACGTTGAATTTTCGTAGGGAAGAACGGACGCTGACTCAGTGTCGTAGGCATCTGCAAGGCGGTTGAATACTTTTCTGACGGCGACGAGCAATCACTGGAAACAGCCATATCTGCTAGTATAATGATCTGTTTAATTTACGGTCAAAGGTGTGTAAGTGGTCTTATTGTATAATAACGTTGGATGGAGGAGGGAGACGAAGGCGCGAAGCATATCGGCTGCACGCCAGGTATCTCCCATCTCAAGAGAACAACTGATCAATAACATATGTACAGTTGCTGTGTGACATTCTCTTGAGAAATGCTATCGAACGCTTGTTGAACTGGATGGCTGCGACGATGAGACTCTGTAATATGTATCCCATAGCCGTACCAATACCCCGCACGCCAGTAGATTGGGCAAATGGGTGTGTTCCATTGACAGTTCAACGAACAAGTTCGGAGTTGTGTACACTGCAGCTGCATATGCCGCTGTTGAAACGTTGAAGATACGTCCACGTGGGAAAAGGGCGGCCCGAAATCGATCATCGAGGTGAACGTTGACGTCGGTTACGCTTGCATCTGTTAACAGACGGGCGTCGGGCGCTGACTGCACTTTGAACCGAACAACGGCAAGCCATGGGGCTTCATGCGGTTTTAGCATGCCTTGATATTATTACTCCAGCCAATCGATAATGGGCGCTTCAAAACACATGTTCAGCTGCCTATTCACCTGCGACTACCATCAACTAGTACCTCTCTCGCTGCCAAAAAAGCTTCAAGGACTCATACTCACTCGTCCTTCCAATTCACTCAATGAACGAAGACCACCCTCCTCGGAAGAAGCGTTTGGGATTACTGAAGCGAACTCGCTCAAACCCTCATTTGGCAGAGGAGAGAGGCCGGAAGGCAGTCATTGATGTATGTATTTCGCCATTACAACTATGCGTTGTTTCTAATTATGATTATAGTCGTCCTCTCTGCCGCCTTCGAGGAATAAATCTCGCAGTAGATTATCGAGGTTGATTCCCAAGTGCTTGAGCAAGCACTTTGCTCGAAGCGCTGAACAGTCTCCCAACCCTGGACCCACAGCTACAAGTTCTAGCACGCGGGATCTCCTACACCCTCAGACAAGCCAGGTATGTGCAATTACTAGTGCGTTCCGTGTGCGATCTAACTACTAACGGCCGCAGGATTTTCCACTACTCACCACTACCGCTCTCGAGCCAGATCTCGACCAGGCTCCCGAACCAAGGGCCGCAAAATCAAGCCCGACTATCACAGTCCGTAGTGTTCTCATCTCTCTTTTGATCATGTGCTAAGTGTTCTCATTAGTCCGAACAACCAGACTCAAAGCTCGTACAGGCAACAATTGCGAAGGCCACAGCAGGTGTCGACGGGATGGGGCATGTCTCAGGTATGGTGGAAAATGCTACTTCAGCATCCGACAACCTGCAATCCGTTTCCGATACAATCGACACACTCTCCCCCATTCTCAAACCACTGAAGGTGTTCAACTCGGTCGCTGCAGGGCTTGCGGATGTATGGGCGTCTATCTCAATTTTGCACATAGCTGATTTTCATGCGTAGGTACATCCCTATGCGAAGGCGGCATTGAGCATCTTTACCTGCGCATCCAAGGTATGCTCTGTTCTATATTCTTACACTTCGCAGGTCGATAAGATTGTATGCGCAACAGATGATTCTCGATCAAGCGAACCGGGATACTGCTGTATCCTGTCTGCTTTCGAAGATATCAGGCGTCTATGCTTTATTAACTGAGGGGGAGGGCTTGGCTAGGATCGCATCTATGCTAGAGATATGCGGAAAGATTGCGCGACAGACGCTGGAGTGTGCCGACTTTGTCGTCCATTACTCGGATATGAAGAGCTTTTGTAAGCCTTTTCTACTACAGTGTCGCTCGCCCAAGACTCAATATCTCTTTGCAGGGCGAAGGCTTGGCAAGCACGTTTTCAGTGAAACGGAGGCTGCGATTCAACGTCATAACGAGGCTTTCGATAGCCTCATGCAAGAGTTCAGACATAAAATGGCTCTTACAACCGTCGAAACTGTCCACCGTATGGGTACGTTCACCTTTATTTTTTTCCTCGAGCCGTCTGAAATTCGATACCGATGATTTAGCCGAGGACTTGGACGTTAGTGGCATGGAATATGTGCCTGGTGCCGGACGGAATACCTCCAAGAATTGTATCCCAGGCACTCGGGAAGACATTCTGTCCGAGATCAAGTGCTGGATCCGTAGCACGGGTGAAGACGTGC
>JRHT02000026.1:67900-115439 GCA_011800875.2 Suillus brevipes Sb2 | reverse complement strand
GGAGCCACGACTTCTTCGTTGACACGTCATCGGTACAGAGCGATCTTGCCTTTGCCACGCTTCGAGTCATGGACTCGGAGCACGGGCTTCGCTTCAACATCTGCTCCTTGGAGAGTTCTTACTTGCCCAACTCGTCTGTCCCTGACTTGGAAAAACGAGTCAAGGAATGCATTTCGATGGAGCTATCATACTCATGTCGATTCTGGGGGACTCATGTCAGCTCTACATCCTTCGAATCGTCGCTCGCCAAGGAAGTTGAAGCTTTCTTCGATGGAGAGCGCCTTCTTTGGTGGTTGGAAGCATTGGCTCTGATGAAAGGCATTGGCGGCTCGACAGTGACTCTCTTATCTACTATAGATTGGTTTTCGGTGCGTAGCTCAATTTCATTTTTTGTCCAACACATTCTTATGGGTAGTGGGGTGGTCATAGGGTCATACCGAGTTCACGCATGCCAGTGACGCTGCCAGGGATACCCTGCGTTTCATCCGAACTTTCGCAAGCACCATTTTACGCAGCACTCCCCATTTATACCTGTCCGCTCTGCCGTTCGCTCCAACGCAGTCGAGAATGTTCCGCAAGTTCGCTGCAAAGTTTCCTTGCACCCCTCGCATTGTTGCCGGCCATGTCGAAAATTGGCCTCAGATGGAAAAGATCATTCACGCGAATGACAAGGTTCGGTCAGTTGCAATGTCGCCAGATGGAAAACGCATCGCGTGTGGTTTAAACGACGATACGATCCAGGTGTGGGATATAGAGATTGGCGAGGCATTGTATGCCCCTCTTCAAGGCCACACTAGCCTTGTTGCGTCCGTCGCATTCTCGCCGGATGGACATCGCATTGTTTCAGGTTCAGGTGACAACACAGTCCGGGTGTGGGATGCGAAGACTGGCAAGGCATTAGGATCCCCTCTCCAAGGCCACACTGGATATGTTTGGTCAGTCGCAATCTCACCGGATGGGAAACGCATTGTGTCTGGATCTGATGACAAGACGATTCGGGTGTGGGATATGGAGATATGCGAGGCATTTGGTGCCCCACTCCAAGGGCACACGGCCGCGGTTTGGTGTGTCGCAATCTCACCGGATGGTAAACGCATCATGTCTGGATCGGACGACAAGACAATCCGGATGTGGAATATGGAGACATGCGAGGCATTTGGTGCCCCACTGCGAGGGCACACAGACAGGGTTCGGTGTGTCGCAATCTCACCAGATGGAAAGCGCATCGTGTCTGGTTCGTACGACAACACCATCTGGGTGTGGGGTATGGAAACTGGCGAGGCATTAGGTGCCCCTCTTCAAGGCCACACTGGCTATGTGATGTCAGTCGCAATCATGTCCGATGGAAACCGCATTGTGTCTGGTTCGTCTGACCAGACGGTCCGAGTGTGGGATGCAAAGACGGGCGTAGTATTAGGGTCCCCTCTCCAAGGCCACACTAGCTGGGTTTATTCTGTCACAATCTCGCCTGATAGAAACCGCATAGTCTCTGGTTCAAATGACAAGACGATTCGGGTGTGGGATACCGACACCTTTACGGGCAAGGTATCGGTTGCCGCCCTCCAAAGCCACACTGGCTCCGTCAACTCTGTTGCAATCTCACCAGATGGCCATAGCATCGTGTCCGGTTCAGATGACAAGACAGTTCGGGTGTGGGATATGGAGACTGGGAAGGCATTAGTTGCCCCTCTCAAAGGGCACACTGGATCTGTTGAGTCAGTTGCAATCTCGTCGGACGGGAAGAACATTGTGTCTGGTTCAGCCGACAAGACCATCCGCATGTGGAATGTGGAAACTGGGGATGCATCAAATGTTTTCGAAGGTCACACTGACTGGGTTCGGTCAGTCGCAATCTCGCTGGACAGAAATCATATCGTGTCTGGTTCAGACGACAGGGAAATCCGGGTGTGGCATATTGGGACTGGCGAGGCACGTCTTCTCATTGGGCACTCTGGCTGGATTCGGTCCGTTACAATTTCATCGGACGGAAATCGCATAGTGTCTGGTTCGCATGACAGGACAATTCAGGTGTGGGATATGGGGACTGGCCAAGCATCAAGTGCTCCGCTCAACGGCCACACTAGCCTTGTCCTCTCTGTTGCGATCTCGCCAGATGTATGTCGCATTGTGTCTTGCTCACGAGACATGACCATCAGGGTGTGGGATATGGGGACTGGGGAGCTATTGGGCGCCCCTCTCCAAGGCCACACTGGTGACGTTAACACTGTTGCAATCTATCCAGATGGCAATCGCATCGTGTCTGGCTCGAATGACAAGACCGTCCGGATATGGGACATGCAGACTGGCGAGGGAGTTGGTGCCCCTTTCCGAGGGCACTCTAGACCCGTTCGGTCCGTTGCAATCTCGCCTGATGGCAAACACATCGTGTCTGGTTCAGAAGACAAGACCATCCGGGTGTGGGATATAAACTTTCTAAACCGACACCAGCCACTCGAACTACCTGCGCTATGTTTCTCATCCGAGCTAACACATGCCCTTCATTCCGCGTCCTCCTTTCTCCAAGATTCTAAAACCTCAGCCCCTTCTGGCCCGGACGAGAAGGGATGGGTTGTAGGTCCCAAAGGACGACTTCTCCTCTGGATCCCGCTCGCTTTATACTCGTCCAACATGTATGCCCCAGGCACCAAACTGGTGATACCGAACAATGCCCTGCAGCTGGACTTGAGTCGCGTCGCACACGGCACATCATGGCACAAGTGTCGTGCACAGTAGCTGGTATCGCATTCACGGTAGTATCAGTTGGGCTTCGGGCTTGTACTTACAGTGTCAATCGACTGAAGATCTGTGCGCATTCTACAGATTCCATACAATGTACTCCATTTTTCCGTTCTGCTACAGTTTATGGACTCGCCCTCGTAACATTGCTTCTAGCTGCACGAAGATTTTATTCATTACGGTTACAAACTCTCCTCACATCGCTACTATACTGTCCACTATAGAATTGCTCCGTTTTCCTCCTACAGGATACAGTGCGCAAGTCAGAACTCGATATGAACCTGAACCACCACTCAACAAGGGTCACTTTGTCTCATCCACCTCACCCTTTGAAGCCATGCCCACCAGCATGGAACGTGATGGCATCCAACTAGTACACGAACGACTCTCGATGACGACTAATCACACAGACAGTTCGGGTGTAAGCAGCTGCTCGTCTGCAATGAGCCTCTCCTGAGTATATCAAGGAATACTTCGTTTATGATGCGCGTCCACCGGGAGGAAGGGCAGGAGGATAGGTAGGCGATTGGGAGAGGAGGTGAGGAGGATCGCAGGCCGTATGTGGAAATTGTTGGAGAGGAATGGTTTGAGCATCGACCTGTAACGAGATATATTCAGACGTGGTACCCATGTGGAGCTGCAAGATGAGATTAATCGTTGTCGCACATGCTGGACTTGCAACCAGCCGTCTGTGCCGTTCGTCAGCACACGAAGGGGAGAATGTAACACCCGGGGACATCAGTAAATGGATGAGTCCTTGATTATGTAGCCGTGCGAACTGTAGAAGAATATAATTTTTCTTCTGCTAGATATGATCATGTAACAGTGAAATTTCTGATTTTTTGTTTCATAGCTATCCATGCCTGCAAATTTAGAGTAACATGAGCAATGTACGACAGTGTGATGACAATCCTGCATTGTTGTCGATGAGCGAGAGTAGCGTACTAGTGGTGATCCTCGTGCGAACTGGTAAAGTACATCATTTTTCTCCTGCATGATATGATCATGTGATAGTGAATTTTTTGATTTTTAGATACATAACTATCCATGCCTGCAAATTCAGAGTAGCATGAGCAATGCACGACAGTGTGATGACAATCCTGCATTGTTGTCGATGAGCGGGGGTAGCAAACTAGTGTTGATCCTTGGGAGCATTGCCATTTTGTCTCACTTATGCTGTGCATTATAACCCCTTTTAAGATATTCTCGTGGGAGGTGTCTTTAGCACTCGTCAACGAATGTAGGATCGTGTGGGACTTCGTAACCAAAATGTGTCATGCGGCAATGAAGACTAACATGAGATGATAGTGCGCTTCCCTCAAACCTCTCCGATGCTCTCATTTTTAAATGTGAATGTATGAAATTAACAGATCATGCAAGGCCTTCCAGTAGGAGGTGCCTTTGTCACTCCTCAACAGATCTCAAATGGTGTTACATTTCATGACAATATCAACAGATTGAAACGTTGCAGTAACCGTGGCGTATTCACCCATACTGCTGCAGTCGCTCACGGCATCGCCATGGATGTTTGCATGCCACCCATACCACCGTCCATGGTAGACGTCGCTGCCATCGTCACGCTCGCGTCCATATGATAACCCCCGCCTATCTGTGGCACACTACCCTGTGAGCCTCCTGATGAATCACCATATGAACCTCCATCAGAGCGAGGGGTGATTATGGCGCCCGTGGCGGGTATGGTGTCTGAGGCAGGTCTACTATCTGAGTGAGAATAATCTCAGAACAAGGAGAGAAAAACACACACATGGGTTTATGAGGCGCATAAGATGTAGTAATTGCTCGGGTTGGGGGTGCAAATTTCAGCACAAAATCGCCTATGACGAGGGGGTTGTTATGTGTAGTCCGTTGAGGCTCGAAAGTGAAGCGTACCTGCGCCTTGGTGATCGAAGCGATGAACACCGAGTGAATAAACCAAGTTATTCAAGTAGGCGGCACGGTCAGTATGTCCCTCGGGGCACAGAGACACGGTGCCTTCATCGGATGCCTCTGTTGGAAATTGATGCATCCAACGATCACATAATCGGCACCAGTCCCTGCCGCAATGCTACGAAGGTATGTGCCGTCTGGACAGAGAGGCGATACCTCGTGATAGAGTTACGCGGTTTCGCGGATGTCAACAGCAGTGCTTTTCTTGCTGTGGCGCCAAATCAACGCTCGGGAGAGATTATATAGAGAATAGGGATGATCGGGATGGCACTGCGGACGCAATGCAAGCCCACGCGAGGTTGGTGAGAACTGCTGCATGGTCAGGATGGCTGGCCGGAAACTGGTCTAGAACCAACTGAAAGTGCTTTACAGCAGCGTTCAGGTGAGAAACCGTCTCGCTCGCCATGTATTCGACAGACTGTGCGTGGCCTGCATCTTTGTATCGAGTGATCTCGCAGTCTACGAGGTACTGCAGTTGGCGTTCCATCAGCAAATCTAACAGCTAAATCCAGCGTCACTCACATCAGGTAGCACGCCATCCTGATCGTCTTAAGCCTGAGCAACGGCAGCCTTCAGCGTGAGGGATGGATGGACACTGTGCACAGGCGGGAAGGATAGATCTACAGAAGGTACACTTGCGAAGAAAAAGATCCATGCCAGAGGAAGCAGCCGAGCCTGAGCGAGTAGCGGAGAAGCTGGAAAGACTGGTTGGAGAAAGTGGGTAAGAAAGGCCCGGGGTTGCAAGTGAAGTCGATTTAGGCGATGAGGGAGTGGGAGATGCGGAGTCTGCTATGATTGAAGTAAAATTTTGACGCAGGTGACAATCATGATGATAGTCCACAAGCGGATGCCAGTGAGCCTGAGAGGATTGGAGTGGAGCTAGAAGTCTCGCCAGGTTGGCACCTTCAAGTTGGGTCACGGTTGCCAGGGTCCGCAACGCTGCCTCCGAGTCAAAGCCCATCTCAAGCGTTAGAATGTCTAGTAATGCCTTCAATGAGGTGGGCATGAGCACCTTGGACGACAGCAGATCTTCGGTGCTGCCAGTGAGTCTCGGGGGTACTACGAACAACGAAGGAGAGTTCATTTTGAGCTTTATAGAGACTCAAAGCGTGATCGGGGTGAGGCTGCGGACGCAATGCAAGGGCTTTGCGGAAGAGGGAAGTGGTAGTATCGACCTCTTGAAAATCCTTTTGAATATAACCTTCAAGGCGGGCACACGCGAGATTGGTGAGAGCTGCTGCGCGATCAGGATGGCCAACCGGACACTGGTCCAGGACCAACAGAAAATGCTTCACAGCATCGTACAAGTGAGAAGCCGTTTTGCTTGTTGTGTATTCGGCAAAATGTGCGTGGCCCGCATCTGTGTCTCGAGCAATCTTACAGTATACGGGGGACTACAGTTGATGTTTCATAAGCAAAAGCTAGCGAGACAGAGTCTGTCTGACGTGTCAACTCACATCAAACAGTGCGCCGTCCTGGTCGTCACAAGCATGTACAACACCGGCCTTGAGTGTGAGGGAAGGATGGCGACCACGCATTGATGGGAAAGACAGCTCTATGGGATGTCAGCAGATGTACACGATGAATGGAAAAAGCTATTTCTCACCGAATGGTTCATCTCCATGATCAAGTAGCTCATCCCATGAGGTTTGAAGTTGCCCAATAACTTCTCCACCGCCTAGCATTCGATCAGCCTCATAAGACGCCCTGATCTCCACTGAGAATGCAGGTGAGGCATATGATGATCTGGAAATCGAAGATCAGTTCACGAATTACGTCCAAAAGTCTACATGAACTTCACAAGGTCATAACATCGCCCCACACTACGTATCTGTGTGATGATAGGACATTGGTAGCTGTTTTCCAGCGTATATTTGAGTCAATATCGATGGATATGTAAATGCCTGCGGGTATACGTTGAGAAGGGACTTGAAAATTCTTTCCGCTGATGACTGCGGATAGAGCGTGAGGATCACAAAATGAATACGCACTGGCAAGTGATACAGAGCGACCCACCTTCAAGTCTAATATATTGTTCTTCTAAGCCACCAGGCATGACGGTGCGATGAAGCCAAATGACGAGGCTGACGAGTGGTGGGCAAAATGAGTGGAGGAGAAGACGGGAGGAAAATAAGGGAGCTGTGGATGGAGTTCGGCTAAGAGGGAGACGAGGAAAGGTTGCCGCGGCAATGTTGAGGGCTACGGTGGCACGTCACATGCTGTATTTCCATGACTTTGTCTGCTTGACATGATAGACACTGGTATGATCAATATTGCATTAAGCGCTGAGAATCGAAATCACCAACTAGGAAAGTTGAAAGAATTTGAGTCTGTGCCAAAGGATGAAGACAATATCATCAGCGAAGGTGGCCGCACCCCAACTTGAAGGCTGAAGAGGACATGCAAGTGGACACTTGCAGTTTAAATATAAGAAATATTAAAGGAGGGGGGCGCGCCAGTCAAATTGTTGCACACCGCACATGATCATTAATCACTGGCAATCACGATGATAGTTAGATCTAAGAAACAGTCTAGGATGTAATGGCAATCAAAAAGAGACAAAGATGAACGCCCTATCGTGACAGCCTAAGGCCGAGTCAAAATGACAAGCTGTCTTGCTCATACTCATACTCATACTCGTCCTCCTCACCATATTCCATCCCCTCATCCAGGTCGGCAACACTCCCATCGTCATCGATGCTCTCGTCGTCGTCGTCCTCTTCGCTATCAGGATCTTCGCTATCACAGTCTTCTTCCCCTCCGTCATCGCTCTCGGGTTGATCCCCACTCTCCACGTCACCATAGTCGCCATCGTCTTGTGCTTCCAAGCTATCCGCGACCTCCGCATCGGCACAATCTCTTGCGATCTCCCGTAGGACGGCGGGATGTCCAATTCTGTAGTGCGTATATCGAATAAACATGTCTCGGTCGACGAATCTGTGTGAGCACCAACAATTGAGTAAGGACAACAGAATGAAAGGTCGCACTTACATGCCAACATAGTACCCCTCCCAGTCGTCTAATTCGCCAACTCGACGTCCGAAGGACTCTCCATGACGAAGGGATGTAGTTCCGCGATTAGAAGCAAAAGCTGGGATCAAATGAGCGCTTCGGATGACCTGACCAGGGTCAAGGAACCCAAATGCGTCGCGGTCAGACTCTTCGACGAAAGCGAGCTTCGGAAGTCGGGCACACTTCATCCCTGACTGGTGATCGGTCAAGAGCGCCAACCATCTGACATAAAGAACTTCGATTTGACGCTTTTTGATTGGACCTTCGTTATTGAGACACACATCCATGTAGTAGATGCCCAGGACGCGGGCGTACCAGTATGGGTGTTGAGGCCTCGTTTCGCCAGATAAGACCATAACGTCAGGGTGTGTCTCAACATTGACAACGTCAAACTCTCGCCGAAGATCATAAGTCGTGTAATGAATCTATTAATGTGAAGGATCACCACGCTAGTGAAAATTGAGATCCGGGTAACGTACCTGCATCGTTTGGACGGAGTATAACCTGTTGTCTGAGATGATAACTGAATTCCGTTCGTCATCGGAGAAGGTATGGTCACAATAGGTGACCTCTAAGTTTCGAAGCCGGTATAGTACATGGTCTTTGAGTTTTGGTATGAATCCCTATATAACATCATGAGTTAGACGAACAGCGAGAGAGCGACACGTACTTCTACAGCTGGATCGTTGTTATGATCTCGAAGAAAACGAAATATATCTACGGGATTATTGCGGCTCAGCGTCGGTATATAATGATGGTCTTTCATGTTGATCCCTGTAGCCAATATCAGGGGCGACTGTTCCAAAGCACATAAACTGTGTCCCGCCTCTGCCACTCGCCGAAGGACCCGTCGACGACGCTCATGTTTAGCAAGTTGAGCTGGAGTGTCTAATTTACTGGTTAGGGGATATAATGCCTTCAGCGCTCGATGCGCTAACTCTCCCTGGCCAGACATCAATCTGAGAAGAGGCATTGTATCAGAAATGCACGTACGATTTGTGAGGTAAATGAGTCAATTGTCCCGAAAAGACGGATGGTCTGCAGGTAATCCCCCATGGCGTGAAATTTATACGTGTTCAAATTGAATTTTTTAACCTTTCTGCCGCCGCTTCCAGCACCCGCGTTGTCAGGACCTGAGCCTTCGCGCGCAGCCTTGCATTCGCGGGCGGCCCTCTCTTTTGGTAGTTCCACGGTAGAGAAAGTGGCACACGTAAAATCTCGGAACTTGCGCAAGAGCCGGGACAGCGTCTTGAATGTCCCCTCGAGTGCTGTCAGAGTGCTGTCAGAATGCATCCTTAGTTTGGCGAGAGCGTGCCATTGCGCAAACCGATATAAAAGTGATTGCACAACAACATCGTGGTCTGCGGGGAAAAGCCCCTCAAAGGCTGGCATCGCACACTAAGATAGAATATCACTAACACATCGCCTACTGAGTTATCAGACGAACCTGCAAAATGTCTTCGAAGTCTCGTGCTGCGAGACGTTTCATTTCCGAGGTGTTATTTGAGAATTTCCGGATCACACCGTTACCGTATGATGGGATGTGGCGAAATCTGTGTTGAATGCGATTGTTTTCAAATAAGTAAGGAGCATAGTGTGCGACAAACCTATAGTCAAGACTTGCAACCAGGCGGTCACCGCCAGGAAGTGCGTGAAGTATCCGGACGAGGTGCGTAAACAGCGCCTTCCACGTGCCCAGCTCGCATTCATGCATAAAATCGACCACAAGGATGCGGAAGGCGTCAAATCCGAGTGGGCCAAGCCTTTCTACAAATGCGTTCTAGTTGAAGTGAGGTACTGATCATAAGGGAAAGAATTGAGGCACTCACAACAGTCGGCACCCACGACCCTCCTCCAACAGCTGCCTGCACCTTAGAACCATTCACAGTATTTCCCCCATAGATGAACCCACGGGCCTTGATTATCTTATCCAGACAGTAAATCCTAAGGGTAGTGACGCGATCTTGCATGTCTTTGAACAAGCCAACGAGATCGAACGAGACTTTCGGCATGAGACACCGCGGACATGGACAAGCTCCCATATCTTTGATGGTCGCTATCAAAACCCTGATGAAATGTTAGTATTTCGATGAAAATAAAACAAAAAAATCTACTTTTCTGGATAATCAGCTGAGTAAGTAAAGATGCGCGGAAATACCCTTCGAAATATTCCATCCGGGCACCGAAGCACAACTCCGTGACGGTATGCATGAAGGAACTCCGCATCCAATAACTGTTTCCAACACGCATGAAATAAATCTCGCCGACAATGTGCATGGAGGGCTGCCATGCCACTTTTCGATATCCCTGGTAAGCTGTTGAAGAGGTCCTTGATATTATCCGGAAGCTAAAATTACTGTAAGAGACTCGACACACAGTACAGGAAGCAGTCGGCGTACAGAAGGTAAAAATCCCACAAGATGGCACGCGCCAGATTTGGGTGCTGAACGCGCGTACTTGGTTAAATTTCCGAAGTACAGATAAAGCGGCCAAGCCTTGGCCGTTCCGAAGGTGGCTAGATGAGTTGCGTCAGAAAAAAACATTAATCCGGCGATGACGCGTTCGAGTGAGCAGCCAGGCTCTCTCGGCTGTCTATACAGCTGTTCCTGAGCTTCTAACCATGAGTCAGACGTATACAGTTCATCGAACACGCGTTCCTGATGACCGGAGAGCGGATCCTTCCATAGGCGTTTGAAGGGGAAAAGGTGGAACGCGTTGGCTTGAATGTCAGCGAACGCCGAACGAATCACTGATATAAGCGGCCGGTAATAAAATCCCGAAATGCGAAATGATCTGGCCTCGTCGCCTTTTGACTTGGAAGGTATGTCAAGAGCGATATCCTTCTCCAACCAGTCATCTGGAAAAGCAACAGGCCCCTGTCCTCTATCATTGTCCAATGTGCGCAGACTCCTCTTCACTGAGAATCCAGCCAACTCTTTAGGATCGAAGTCTCTCGCCTGCATCACGTCTTTGACAAGACGCGTTATTTCAGCTTCTGATTTTTGATGACTCCCGGAATTCATCCACGTCATCAGACGATAAACTGTCATGTTGGGGAAGGGATGAGGCGGTTGGGGGATCCCGGGAGATGAATCCGTGCTGGTAGTCATTGGACAGGTATCGGCTAGCAGTGTAGATGAGACATATTTATCGGGCTCGAATGAGGGGCGCCTAGGATATTGTCGAGAAAGTCCTATAGCGTCGAATGCTGTTTGAAGTGAGTCACGCAGCGTCAAAAGGACGCGTTGAATTCTGCGATGCGGCGGATTGTGAGTTTCGGCAGCATGAGACGGATGATCCGCAGGAGAATCTGAAGGATTAATGTCTTCGTCGGCAGGCAGAAGATCGACCAAATGTCTTGGGGCTGGCCTAGACATGCGTCGCGAAGGATGTTGACTTGAGTCCGCTAATGATCCGCGGGCGAGGCTACCGTTAGTATACCAAGGGTACAGGATTTGCAGGAATGCATACCTAGATTACTTTGATTATGTTCAATTACCACAGTGTTATCACAAGTATCCTCCATTGCGACATCGAACATGTCCAATTCCTAGAAAGCAGAAGTTGAGACATCGCTTCTGGCAGTAGCGCGAGTGTGACTAGCCTTTGTGATCATACTAAGCTCAGCCTGAGGTGGGCAGAACGTTCTGTGTTCGCAGCTAGCTATAGGTTTCAGACGATTCGTGTTTGTATATAGGATTGGTCGTAGCTGTGGATTATCATAATGGTAAGTGACCGTGGACTCGGCGAATCGATGATTGGAATACATACGGGAGGAGTATTACTGCTGCCAGCGATCATACTAGCAGTAGTTGCAAGCTGAGTGAGCGTTTGCGATGATTTTATCGACTCGTTGGCCCGCTCCCTCCTTTTCAACGAGGCTAAGGTACTGGCCTTCTGATAATGCCTGCAAGTAGAACGATGTCGACTAAGTCCTCGAAAATCCGTTTCCTTCTTCCAAGAGCAACGCGATGCGCCGCATGTCACCGTGACCATTGAGAGGATGAAAATGACAAAGAACAGAAAACAAGGCGATTGAGATAGACGCATTCCACCACAGTAAGAGTGAAGAATTATAGTAGATTCGGGCTTGAATCAAAGCCCCACCGTGACAGGCTGGTACTAGTGGTATGTCATAGACGGTATGATTGAAGTTGTCACTGACTCGATGTTCCAGCTGGCCCAGTCACGTCCAACTTCAAATTATATAATCTTCACTAGCACTTCGGACTTGCCAGATATTCCAAGTCGGGTATTGCCATTATCGTCTTACACGAACCAAAGTGACTAGTAGTACTACGATGATCATCATGATGGTAAAGATTCATTCGTCTATGGGTAGGTATAAAAACCATTGAAGTATAATAAGGTGCAAATAGTAATGAATCTCGGGCGCAGTGACGCTGAGATGAAAGAAAACGATACAACTCCAACCTGAATCAGGAAAACTTGAAGTCCTTGAGTCAAAGTTGAATGAAATAAAACAAGCGATGGAGTGTTAGACGCGTTCAATACTAATGATAATAAAAATGATACGGAGTACACACAGCGACGGGACAAACGATCACTGCGACTGTAAAAGCCATACAGGCTTGTAGTCAGGCATGATGTGGCTTGCCTTCTCTACTTTGAGAGCCCACTCGTCCACCTCGCGTCTGAGGAGCTCCAAGAGAAGAGTGTACTGACGAACTCGATGCTGTGCTGCAGAATAGCTTGCATACACTGTATTGATGGTGTACTGGGTGAATAGCTTATCCTGAGCGTCGTCATGCAAGTCGATTTCGTCCAGCGACATCTTAAAACCACCCCGGTGAGTACTTATAACTGTATAATAGAGATCATCATACCAAATATGTTTGCATCTCCCGATTGCGCCCAGCCATTTGAATTTTATTTACGCCGTCGTCGCATCCAAGAAGTTGTTCGCGGGACAGCTTTTCCGAAGATATTGATGATGACGACATTCCTCAGAGTACGGGCGGCCTTGAAAATGCAGTTTAAGTGAAAGTAAGGACCATCTGTAGGGGATATCAAACAATTTGAGTCGGAGTAATGCGGCACTTCAAATAATAAGCTATGCTGCTTTACTCCGATTTAAATCCAGCGGGCTGTCACATGTCAAGATGAACATCGAGTCTGTCACGGTATAGTGTACCTCTGCAGCACGCGGTAACCATTCTCTTCCTCGCAATACTCGAGTGATCCCTTTCGGTTGCTTAGTGTGGCTCTCCCGCCACTCTCATACCGATGGAGTGCCCAACGCGGTCCATCTTCTCTCGCGGACTTCGCGTTGGCAGTAGTACGTGACAAAAAGTATGTGTTTCTTCTAGTGTGTTTCTTATTGCTAATGTTCAATTATTTCGTTTCAGTCGCTGTAGCAGCAGCATTCCACCAAACTTACTTTGCGGATGCCCCTCTGAGACTGCTTGCATTGTCGACACCGGCGTGACTCCGAGTCTTGTTTTCGTCGCCTCCGGTAAGATAAGTCGTTCATAAACGGGTCATCCCACACTGACTTGGAGAACACTAGATGCGTTCAGCACGTACCACACTGCTACTGACGCTGTGATGGATGAGACCGCTGGTTTCCTGACTATGCCACCCGATAAAACACTCGAAGCAGCCGTCCATTGTGCGTTCGTACTTCAGTTTTATCACAATCTGGCTCAGGACGTTCACCTTTGTTGGTGTTTCACCTTCTGTCTACTTCTAGATATGTTCCGCACCGCCTGCCAGCTTCTTTATTGATTGCTTTTAGAGCACCCCGCCCCTTCCCCGCACTTCCTTCAAACCACTCCTGGATATGCGCTTCGACGAAGCCTGGCGTCCAGTCTGTGACAGGCAAATCATGCCCAAGCGATATACAGTACTCGTCCTCCCACAACCTTAAGAATCCACATCTCGGCCTCCGAAGATTGTCCCGGTTGAGCGACAAAATATCGCATCATGTTGGTGTAGCAGTGTTTCAAGCACACGAAATCTCACAGTTCATCAGCCTAGTCCAAACTCTTTATCAACGATCCAGCTCTTTACTTGTAGACGAGACCACGATGCACCGCTGACGATCCTTGTCGTCACACACTGACTCGATCTACACGCTGTCCTTTGATCCAACACCGTCGACAGGATCTCCGACACTCGAACTCCTTGCTCGAACACCAGTTGGGTACCATCCGTCGTGGATCGTATCTCATCCGTCCACTAAACCCGTCATTTATACAGGGCTTAAACATGCAGATGGAGAAGTTGTTGCGATCAAATATGGCAGGGGTGGAACCGTCAAGGGGGGAGAAGTGGTGGCCAGGGCCAAGAGCGGTGGTGCAGGCCCTTCCACCCTACTTGTCACAGAGGACGAGTTTATTATTAGGAATGTAAGTTTGATTCAACATGTTCAAAGTTGTTAAAATACCCCCTTTCTCGCACTCACGTCTGCACCCAGTACACCTCGGGCACCATCGCAACCATTCCGATATCAACATCCACCCCTTACATCCTTTCACTGAACCCACGGACGCTATCCTCGTGAGTCTTGTCAACAACTCTCACCTTTCGCTCCCAGAACCTCCATTGATCCATGCTTTTCCTGCTTTCCAGAATAACGGGACTGATACCACCTTGTATTACCATCCAACTGCGCGATATGCGACGCATGCGCCTAACTTTGAGCGCCTCTAATTGAAAATACTATTGCTATGATTACACGATCGTGACCATGTTGCTTCTACCTTCTCTTCATGCCACCAACTATGCGCTGTCGCTTCTTCTTGGAACGGGTACCCGATGATACCGGCTCGAGTGTGTCAGCACCACGTTTTGTGCCCCGAGGTCGCGGCGTTCTGTTATACCAGTCTTCATACCTCTCATACGCTATTTCACCCATGGCTCCCACCAATTTGGTGCGCAATCTGTCCAAGTTGAAGCGAAATGCGATGCTCGGATCTCGAAGTGGGCTAACATCCATGTTAGGGTGGATGTCTTGACACAGGAGAATAAGTCGTTCTCGCATCATATTTGCTCCCCTTTCTATGATCGAGAGTACCTCGTCCATGCTATTTGTCGGGAAAAATGTCTTCGTAGAACAAATTAAATACAACTTGAAACTTAGCGGGGAAAAACTTACACCCTCTGCTACCTCGTTCGGATCCGTGGTATTGATATCAATGGTGTGATCGTCGGCGTCAACGTCTCCAACCCTAATCCATGCCTTGATTCGGACCATCGCTACTGACGACCACGTATGGCCCTCGATGACCACTGGTCGATCGAGGGCAGGGGGATCCAAGCTGGCCCCAGCGATGAAATCACCCTGCGAACGTATTGTTGGTTCAAATAGCAAGGTATTCCACGCAGGCGAGCCCGCGCGCGGTGCATGGTATCGACGTGTCTCATCGACCACCGCCGCCAGTACTAGCAAGAGTGATGGGTTGACTTGAACGGCAGTCTTTAGCTTGTTATACATCGGCAGCATGCCTTGGGAGAACGCAGTCTCTCCCAAGCCGACGACGATAACGGAAAATCTGCGGTCGGCGATATTTTGAAGCGAAATTCTCAAATCAGGAACGGAAGATTTCGATGTAATGCCAGTCAAAACATTTACGTTGATCTGACTCTCGGGGAAAGGGAGCGCGGAGAAAAAATCGTTGAAATCACATTGGATGGCGGCCATCGGAGCCTCGTGTATGGCCGATGGCATCTCTACTAACAAACTCCGTTCTTTGTGGTTGTAAGTCAATCTAGTCGCGATTAGATGCAGTGTAACAGAACTTGAAGTACGAGTAAGAACTCGCCTTGTTTTCGAACCAAAATGGTCGAGGAATTCGTTTAGCTTTGCGTACTCCCCCGGCCCAACAGAGAACACCTAAAAGTGCCGATAAAAATGCTGAATGAGTACACTAGTCCATTGATTTGAGAAACGACAACCTACCGCACACTCTGCGCTATGATCTGAGATGAATTGAAGAACCTTCCTGCATGTACGCCGAGCTACAAAAGTTCGTACAAGTTAGTGCCGACATATGCGATATAGGCCATACATCATCATCACCTGATGGCGAGATCTTGATATTGGCCGAATTGAAACGACGAAGTAGAAGATTCGATTGATGTGGCGTTCTGGCAGCAGGGGTCGAGGTTTGTTTTTTATCTTCTGCTCTACAAACGGGTGGGGGGCGAGAGATGGTGTTTTGGATGCCCTCAACCACCGAAGACCCTGTGGGTTGGTCTGAATCGGATCTGAGTTTGGTTTTGGGATCAGTCGTCTTCTCCTTGCTAAGTGCGGATTTACTTCTCGTTTGTCTAGCGACATCGGAGAGAAGATAAGTAGTACAGGGGGGGTTTCTGACTGTGACCGTAGTCGTAGTCGACATGCTGATGTGATCGGAAGCCTGAGAGCCTGAAGTACCGCTTAAATTCCAAAAAACAAAACTTGAACAACGCGGCTTAAATGATGAACCGCCGTGACGCCGTGCTTACTTGGGTGGCTCTTTTGCTTAGCTAAGGATGGTTCGATGTCCACGATCTTGATCCGATCTACGGAGACAGGGGCAAAATTTTGCGCGCTATCATGGCAAGTCAATAAAACATGCCAGGCGAGAAATATGCATAGACAACCACCTTCAAAATGAAAAATGGCGCGAATAGGAACAGTCCATATGCGATGCACATTCTAACCAAGGGGTGTAGCACCCGGCGATGCTCTCGAGATGTCTGATTCAAAGTCGGTCACTTCATCGCTACCATCATGAGGTGACCGAGGGACGAGCAAGTACTAACTTGAAGGGTCATGACTGCAGTCGGTCAAGAATACTAGTAGCTGTTGACACGAACTCACCTGAACCACGACTACTACTAATGTCTTTGTGGTACAGGGATATAATCACATTGCCTGTCTTGAATAAATCAGAAGTTACGCCCCGAAACATCATGTGCGCTATCAATGATTACTATGCAACACACCTTCGAGTCCGAGTCTGACTTGAAAATCCGAGTACCGTGGCCGTGACTACTAGTAGGCCGCGCTCCGCCATGGCTGCCACCTCCCCTGAGGCAGGGTGATTCGGAAGTGGGTAACGATAAGTCTCAAGGTAGAAGTTAGACTCAGACTCGAGTGACGGTGAAGCTCTGAAGGAAAGTACTAGCCATGACTTGAATTTGAAGTTAGGTCAGCATCACAAATTAAGAAAGTCCCAATGAGGCATGCAGCAATGATTGCCTCTGGATGTCACTGTCGCGATGATCCTGACTAGTACTACTATACTAGTACCATCATCGGATTCCTTCAAGTTCGTTCTGGACGTCACTATATACATTTGATTCGTTCGCGGACACCCTCGAGCTCAAGTGCTGAGGATGTCGCGCTCCTCTGAGTCCTACCGTGACTAGTACTTCAACGGTTCGTTGAACGTTCTCGATCCGCCGAGCCTGCCAGTGAGACTTGCGAGTCGAATTCAGAACAGATTAATATATCATCAACTTGAAGTATGTGCCAAGTCCGACTCGGACCATTGATCGCAAAGTTCCAGTGAGCCTCTTCAAGTTCATCCATGATCTCAATCAACGCGTATATCGAGTTAACGCTACCTCAGATTATCATCCGAGTCAATAATCAACGCTTCCGAGTCGTTTATTTACTAGCCATTGTGCATCTTAGACCCCTCTGGAGCATTGGCTCCTGATGAAGTGCAAATTCTCTCGAACTTGAAGGATTCAAAATCCCTCTGTCCTGATGGAACAGTCTCAAATGTTGCATTGGGTGATGTCCTCCGAGTCAGGCTGGTCAGTGATCTTCGATGCCGCTCCTCGACTCAATACAGACGCTGAGCCAATCATAGCTCACACGACATACTTGCAAACTGCCGACAGATACTCAGAAGGCATGCTGATCTGTCACGGTCGTCTACTGTTTCTTTCACATACTAATAATGATTTGGAGGCAGGTCAGAGCTGTTGAAAACCCGGAGCTTAGGAACCACACAGACATGCCAGTAATAGTGTGTTCTGTGCAGGGAACTCGCCGCTTTGCAGATCTTCTTGCTGGAGGTAGGTCAAATTATAAGCCTGAGAGTGTATCTATGCCAAGATACTGAGTGACAATCAGGCGATTACGACGGGGACAAGGCAATTGCTGTTTGGCAGCCTTATACTCCTACCACAATCCTGCAGGGATGTGCAACCCGTTTGATTACTGCTAAAAACCTAGTCAAGTGGTACTTCTGGGAGCCTGTCACGGTCAGATTCGAGAGTGGCATCAACTTGTACTGCGGCCGCAGTAGTCCATGCAACTTGAACAGCTAGAGTGACCAATTGTTAGTAAGATAGCAAAGAAGACTCAACAAATGATGAACTTGCCGAGTGACCAATTGTAAGATAGCAAAGAAGACTCAACAAATGATGAACTTGCCGCCATGAATAACACCTTGTCGCCGTCCCTCCTGAGCTCGTCAAGTAAAAACATAGTCACGGTAGCCTGAGTGCAGCATCATGAGGCAGTAGTACCGTGACGTACGCTAAAGAATTCTCAGATGTTTTATAATCGGAAATTAAGCAGCCGATGTCTTCTAAGAGTTATGTCCGAGTCTATGTTGAGATCTCGAGATCTGAGGCGTAGTAAGTACAAAAAAATGCTAGCTGCCGGCAATGTTCAAAGTGATACTCGGGTACTACTACGAGTGTGCTTCGTACGAGCCACCGTGACAGCAGTTGGACATGCCAGCAGGTATGTTCTCATTTTTAGTGTACGAATGCTCAATATTCAATGTTTGTTCAATGTTACTATTATAGACCGCGATAAACCTAAGTTCAACCTGAAAATTATTCCTTTCAACCCTGGTGGGCCCATCTTCACTCCAGAAACGTCCGCGTCAACTCAGACTTCCTCGGCCACGCTCTCATGGCATCCTCAGCTCCCGGGCCAGGTTCGCAAACGCCCATATCATCGAAAGCAAGAATATTTATCATTAGAAAGGGGTTACAAGCACTACTATGTCCCTACTAGTAGTGCTACTCCCACTCCACCCGCCGCACCCCCACCTGCTGCACCTCCACCTGCTGCACCTCCACCTGCTGCACCTCCACCTGCTGCACCTCCATCTGCTGCACCTCCACCTGCTGCACCTCCGCCTGCTGCACCTCCACCCGCTGCACCTCCGCCTGCTGCACCTCCACCTGCTTCACCTCCACCCGCTGCACCTTCACCTCCAATACCATCACCCTCGCTGCCGTTTGAAGCCTCGGGCGAGGCAACGGAACACCCGCAATGGGAGAATCTCTGGGATGAGTTTGTTCAGTCTGCTGCACCTCCACCTGCTTCGCCTCCACCTGCTGCGCCTCCACCTGCTTCACCTCCACCTGCTGCGCCTCCACCCGCTGCACCTTCACCTCCAATACCATCACCCTCGCTGCCGTTTGAAGCCTCGGGCGAGGCAACGGAACACCCGCAATGGGAGAATCTTTGGGATGAGTTTGTTCAGTGGCCGCCACTTTAATTTCAGGCATATCTGCTGGTTCGCTGTGGTTATTGTTAGCCGAGGATGGGGATGGGCCTGTCGCAAGCGAGTAAGTGATAGACGTGCATCGAGAATTTTTTGCGAGAGCGTGCCAGGTGATTGGAGTGTGAGGGCTTACGCTTACTTATAATCTAAGGTAATTGTTAGCATAAAGCGTATGAAAACGCAGCAGTCCACGATACACGCCTTCTTCTACGAATCCAAAAAGTGCTCGAAGCCCATCCCGTCTTTCTTCTAGCTTCGCTTTGTGCTCACGTAGTGCGGTCTTCTTCTCCTCGTTTAGTGCAGGTGTCACCAATGGTTGAATCGCCAATAAGACATTCGCCCTCGCATCCCGGATATGGCCTTTTCTGCAGAGGGCAATGTCCTTGGAGATATAGCCTGTTGATGAGGGCTGAATGCTAATGGACTGCGAAACCATCAAGTTAGCCTTTCGTAAGGGCCCGCAATGGGTCAGTGAATATCACCTTGACTGCATCCTGAAGGGCGTGGTCCCAGATGTATCTTCGGGTCCTAACGAACGAGCGATGAGCGTAGGATGTATGATTGTTATTGCATTGATATCTTGCGTGAGTAGATCTTCAGCGGTAGATGAGTCTCCATCTATACATGCAATGCGAGCTGTCGTGATGGCTAGGATCTGCACAAATCGTGATCAATTGGGACATGATATATGAGTTAAGGACGAGAAAATGCCTTTGAATTGGGTACTGCCCACTCTGAGATTAACTAATCGCCACCTCCGCTGAAGATGTACTTGCCGTCCATGGAGAAAGAGACGCATGTCGTCAAGGATGAGTGCTTGAAGATGACAATAGTTTGTCGATCTGAGAGCCGCCAGAGACGGATATGTTCGTCATGATGCAAATGCGACGAGTGTGCCAGCAGGATTAACGGCGATGACATTGACATAGCTAGTGTGGCCCGTCCAGGGATCACTGACCTGCTGCCAGGTCGATGCATCCCATTTGCGTATGGTAGGATCGTCCTTATCACCGCCTGTGAGAAGGTGCCTGCCATGATCGGGCGTCCACGCGAGTGAGTAATTGATTTCGGTATGAGCCTTGAGCCTTGAAGCTTGAAGGATGCAACGCGTTCAAGTTCCCTTGTGCCTACATTATCATGATAAATTTGAATGTTGAGATCTCGAGATGTGTTGCGAAGGAAGTCTTCCAGACGGTGAGTGCCGAACGCAGTCACGGCGTACGGTCACGGTAAACCCAGAAAGTGCGGGATCTGGCCAGTCTGCACGAGGTCTGTACAGACAGACCACAGACTCCGTGTCAAAAGTGTGGGGGGCGTCTGCTACCGGCAAATGCCGGCGGTCTGTCAACGCCGCCATCATACAACTCCTCGACGACACCCCTGCCCGCCTCACCACTAGACACGCCTTCGTCGCTAAAGGACATTTAATCCAGCGAACTCTACACCCTCGCACTTGTGGAGAAAGTGAATGCCGTGATATGCCCATCAAGAACGCATACTATTCAGGTGGGCAATATCCCTCAATTCTCTTCGTCTCCCGAACTTCGATGAGGATTTCAAGTCATCTCCTCAGTTTCCGTTTTCACCGCAGCTGCCAGTGCTTTCGCACAAAACGTGTATATCGCAGCGCCTTAACCAAATTTGACAGCGGTGCTAGAAGTAGCTTTAACGTTGACGTTGTCTACAGGATTTCCAATTTTAAGGGCAAGCAAGTAGTTGTTGTGGCTGTAGTCTTAGGTATTCCAAGTTTATGCCCGTCAAGAACGCATAATATATAGGTGGGCAGTATCTCGCAAGCCTCATCGTCTCCCTAACTTTCGCAGCGCCTGTCCAAATTTGACGGGTGGTGCTGGAAGCAACTTTAACGTTGATATTTTTACAGGATGTCCAGTTTTCGTGGCAAGTAGCTGTCGTGGTTGCAATCCGATGTACTCCAAGCTACTGGCCAGACCAGGCACTCGCCGGTGACCCCCTCTATGATTGCTTTTATGATCAACTGGCCATTCCGAACCAGGTAGCCTTGGGCCGCGCCAGAACTTTGCTGTTTCGGTTCCTTCCAATTCGATGCATGCGGCGCCTAGTCGAACACGCCCACGACGAGTCAATAGAATGCATACTGTATAGGTGTGTAGTTCTCGCAAGCCTCATCGTCTCCCTAACTTCCGCAGCGCCTGTCCAAAATTTGACGGTCGGCGCTGGAAGCAGCTTTAACGTTGACCTAATATTGTGCACAGGATTTTCTCTTTTCGTGGCAAGCAGCTGTCGTGGTTGCAATCTGGTGTACTCCAAGCTGCTGGCCAGGCCAGGCCAGGCGCGCGGTGACTTCCTCTACGATGGGTTCTACAACCCACAAGCCGACTCAGACCCAGGTGACCTTCAGCCGTGGCAGAACTTTGCTGTTTTGGTCCTTCCAATTCGACGCATGCGGCGCTTAGTCGTCTTTTGCACACAAAATTGACGCTGAATGCATCTGTGCAAGCCCAGGTCCATCGCGTGTACAGAAGCCAAGAGAATAATCTGCGCATATCAGCCGCAGAGGATGATCGTATCAAAAAAAATGGTACTGTGCACTGCGCGTCTGTATAGGATATGATGGGATCTAGGAGTTAGTTGGCACCGCAGACTCGGAATAAGACGGGTTGTATGATCACAGCCGCAGTTGTTGTTCCTATGCGTGGTGCTCCGCCTTCGGCGTTCGCAAGAAGATTGAGTTGGATCGTTCCGGGTACCCGCGATTGCTTGAATGGGAGTGTGTTAATCATGGAGAGCGGGGAACTTGTGGTTGAAACCGATCTAAACCTTCTTCGTTAATTTGTAACGATCACTCGGTATACTACACGGCCTAGATTCGTTCACATGAACTTGCGCACCCAAACATACGGTGCAGCGAAGTAAGGAGAATTAGCTTAGTGAGCTTGGACTGAGTCTAAAAATAGTACTGCCCACACGGGTATCAACCAAGTTGCAATTCAGAGTTTGCTCCCTCCTAAGATGACTCATTACAGAGTCTTCCTCGGCGCCCCCTCCATCAGTGATCTCAAAAAAGACCCAGCTGCAACATACACCTGGAAGACAGTCGAGCCTCCGTCAGCAGCGGCCACCCAAGCACTAGTATACCCACCCGCAACACTCGAAGCCGCAAGCAGACGAATATCATTGCTCTACCAAAACATCATATTCGACGAAATACTTCCACAAATAAGCCTGCAGGAACGCTCTTGAATCTTGATGATTCTTTCCATTCTAACCCTCCAGATCCTCCTCGCTCACGTATACCTGGTGACTTTGCTTTGGCGATCGTGAGTACGACCCACGCCGATGGTAGTAATGATGATATCTTGGGTGACCTGGCACGACCAGTTGGTTGATGCAGTCAAACCGTCTTCACGCGTATGTCGCACGAAAGTTTTCCTGCCGATTGCACTCATCGTTATTAATTGCGCAGAATCAATTCACTCGTGCTACACCATCGCCTCAAGCTCCCCCATTGCAGTGCCTTTCATCAAGGCCTGTCTCACCACCTCCCCACATTGTCGGGCAAATTATGGAAATGGGATTTTCTCCCCAACAGGCGCGTATAGCGCGCGCAGCTACGGATACTGGTCTTGACGTTCAAGCCGCTTTAGAGACTCTATTCGCAAATGGTGCTGGGAATTCCTCCACCCCACCCTGTCGTGTGACCACGAAGTTCGGCCGCCCCCATGTTCAAATGGTATTTACTCACTACATTCAAAAGCTGATTGCTTACGTTTTGTGTCATACAATGCTTTCGCTAAATACGGTCGATCTGCATCATAGTGTAAAGCTCATACTCTCAACTTTCGTGCCATGCCGAGAGCGGTCACTAGATTCGGTTCCAGTTGAAGAAGTACACGATTCGCTTCAACTTACCACTCCAGAGCTGTGAAGGTGATGCTATGCGGCTTCGACAATGTTTGGTCAGTGGGTATTGGTGCAACGGCGCCCGATGGGTTGCAGATGGAACGTAACGGTCGATGAAAGGAAAGAAAGTAAGCAATACTGCTAATTGTATGACATTCACATTGTTCACTTAAGCAGACTCTTCATGTTCACCCAACATCTGTGCTTTTCACTCGGAAGCCGCGGACTGGACTCGGATGGGTGGTCTTCCAAAACCAAGAGGACACGGTATGTCTGCCTACTTATTTGAGGAACCGTAGTAAACCCCACCTCTTATTAGGATAAGAATACTCTCAGAAATCGAACCAGATTGGTGAGTCGAATTTCTCCTCTGTGACTAAATACCTGAATTATTGTGAAAGCCTTGTCAATTATGGGCGCTGGCCCGGCCAGCGCCAGTCCAAAACGGACACAGACAAAGGTCTTTTGCAACGAGACGTCCCTACAGGTCTGGTCTTTTTTATATCCAAGTCTGACACATTTCGTCGATAAGCGCTGTCAGTCCATCTGAATTCCCCGCGTTTTAAACTGATCATTGTTTGGCCCAGTCTAGTAATAGTGCCAGCCACCGTGTCGGACGGTGTGCTCCGCATCCTTCGAGTTGGCACCGCATCTGCAACGCTTGGCGACTCTCTTCTTACGACTCTCCCAAAGCTCCTCCTCCGACTCAGACACATTTATGAGTTGCCTCTACACCACCAATTCTATTAGAGCACAACCTGAACTATCGGCGACTACTAGTATGCTACAAGCCTGAATGATAGTACTAGTAGGCGTGTCGTCCGACTCATTTTTCACAGTCTGATTGCCTATTTCAAGCTAGTGACTTGGCGGCATTTTTTGAACTGCCAGCATCCGGATTCCTTCCGTCATATCCTCATTGGGACAATCCTCATTTGGAATTTTGTAGCGAGACATTATAAATAATGGTCCAGGTAGGTTTTTACTTGCCACATCTTCTTGACAATTCTCTCCATCTTCGCTCTTTACTCGTCGCTCTTTACTTGTCGCTCTTTACCGTCTCACTTCACTTCATCCCTTCACTGGCAACCCACCCTCATTTCTGCCATGTCTGAGTCGGAGTCTGACCATCAAACTCAGACACGCGGCCTCGTGTATCCAGACCTCTCTGGGGCAGTTCCTGTATCCGCGGAGGCAAGGGCAAAGCGTCGCATCGCCGCGTTGGAAGAGGAACTGCAAACGATGCAGCGAGAAAGAGGCACCAAACAAAGGTTCGTCACACATGTCATGTTGCTCGCTCCATGCCTTTTGCTCATTGATTCTCATAGAAAGACAACCTACTATGTGTCTCAAGGCAGAGCGATACGGCGCATGGTTGTTCTATTTACTAGCTTGGAAGATTTGATTGCCGAAAACGACCGCAGGTACGAAGAGCGCCCGGTGAACAGCACCACAGAGTATGTCATTCGTTTTGTTCTGTACCATGTTTAATTCTATTCTTCAGGCAAGATCGCTTGCAACGTGGTTACATCACACTCGCGCAGGTTGTGCCTTGGCTACACCACAAGCTTGCAGACCTCGACACCGACGACGCCGAAGAAATGCTGAAAAAGGTGCATGTTCTCAATTCCGATCCTTATTACACTGTATCTTAATAATTTCA
This sequence comes from Suillus brevipes Sb2, assembly GCA_011800875.2. NCBI lineage: Eukaryota > Fungi > Basidiomycota > Agaricomycetes > Boletales > Suillaceae > Suillus > Suillus brevipes. The sequence continues at coordinate 90,710 of JRHT02000026.1, read as the reverse complement.
TAGATCAAAAGAGGAGCCGATGCGGCCCGTGGTGACGATACGTCCACCCTCAAGGACCTCGTTGCCACGTGGGTCAATCAAGACTTCCGCCCATCCTGTCCACTAAATGCCGATGACAAGCACTCACGCGGCTTCGCACATGACACTTGTGGGATGTTGCTCTGCCCCGCCGAGTGGGACTGGAGTGATGCTCGGTGGGCACCAAACTCTTTCGGCTCGTATATGATGTTGACGCTTAGGTAGTGTGAAAGTCGGTATCCGCGACCGAACTTCTGAGTATATTGTATCAGAAAATTCCTGGCCACTCTTCCTGTATGAGAACTACTCAGTCGACAGTAGCGACCTCGAAAAAGGCCTTTTCAAGTCTAAGATCCTGGTGAAGGTTAGTAGCTTGTTTGTATTCATAAAATTGACTCAAGAGTTGTTATGATGCTAGGCTTTCAAAGCGACATTCACATCACCGTCTTCTGCCAGAGAAGTTGATGGTGATGGTGACGGAGCCGACATCCTGGAAAATAACAGGCGCGCTAGGCGCGCATTAAGCCAGGCCAAGGTTAAAACGTGCGTGGCCTCGATCATCAATATGAGGAAGGTTACGCCTCGCTCCATCGCGTATGTCGTCTGTCAAGTGAGTACAAGTGATTACCTGCCATTGATCTACAAGTACACAATCTTTTGCAGGTTCGGTTTGCCCTATCCAGTGTCACATCTTGGCGCACCGTGGACGGTGATTTTGACTATGAATTGTTCTGGAACAACATCGTAGACTTCTTCGAGGACGTCCCTGGCCCTGTTACACAACGTAGGGTGACCCAACTTCTCGAGTGGTGGACCAGGTAACAAATTGTTATGCATCGTGTATTCTATCTCTAACCTATCGTCTAGGAAAGTTTTTGGAAAAAACCATCGCGAAGACCTGACGCAAGAGGTCGTATCCCAGATGTCTGTCACTGCACTCGCCGAACAGAGAAAGGCCATGGAGGATGCCGCCTTTGACTCGGAATAAACTAACCTCTATCGTTCAAATCTAAATTTACTATAGCTGTTTTAATGTAGTTGCAATGGCATATATGAACGTTGTTCATGTTTTTCGACATTTTAATTTTATTCCAGTGATGATTTTCAGTGACGACAGGACAACATAATATTCAGCATACCATCTACTGCAGCATATATTACACCTTGAAATCGTGTCAAGTTATATGAAACCTCTGGATGCAAATAACTGTGTTCGGCGCTGTGACAACCTACGTTAATTTGCCTGTGTGTGGATCACCCATGAAAAGGTGTTCACCCGCAGTCTCCGACTGAAGAGAATCAATTGAGGACCCAAAACGTGAGGGGCGCACTGGGTACGTGATTACAACGTGGTAGATACTGGTATATAGAAAAAGATGTGGGCGGATAGCAGAATTAACTGATCTCAGGACGAAAGTGTGAAGACTGAGGAAAACTTACTGAATGCATCACTAGAGGTACCTCGCCGTCTCTTTACAACCCCGTCGTCCTGTCACATATGCTCGTGACGGCAAACTATTATTTCAAGCCCGATTTGTGGTACCCAAAGTGCCAGTGGAACAGAGGAATACTTATTATCGCTATTATTTGACTTTGTCAGGGCTGATCAGAATAAAACGACTTACACCACGAAGGCAAATCGGGAGACATGTGCTTTGATGTTGATCATTGCGTGACTTCCGCATAGAGATAGCACCTATAGTGAGTTAGCGGTTACGCCAATTTAGCAGTCTTGGGCTTCGTGCGTAGTATTTGCCGCGTCTTCAAGACAGCCTGATCTTGTGTTAACTGTATAAAATAAGGATGTCCCGAATGAATTACGAATGCCATCAGCAAAACTGCATATGTTCAACGCTGAAGTTTTCTTTGGCGAGCGTGATATGAGTTAAAACATATTTTGCTGTGCTCACATTTGCCAAAGTTCCTCCGCGCAGGAAACATGCTTCTTGTGTTACAAGTTTGTCTTGCATAAAATTAAGTGGAGGACGGAGCATGATCGCAAAAAAATGTCGAATGCAACAGACTGCCAATATCCAGCAAGATATTGCACTCTAAACCAAGGCTTGGCGAATGTTCAACCAGCCCCGTGACTGTGTGAATCGGAAGTCACAAGCGCAAGATCACCACGATGCCAGCCGCACCACCGGAGACACAGACGGCAAAACACATTGACGACAGGTTCGATGTGAAGTAGTAACAGCACTCCGTGCGAAAGACCTGGTGAACATTTCAGTCGACCCAGGCAAGTATCTGCCACAAGTTTCATCCTTTACACTAGGTGTCTGCTTTCACTAATTCTTGCGTGAACGAAGTAACGCACAGTAATTGTAGGCAGCGAAATGTGTACTGGTGTTGATTTTGCGGGACTTCAATATACTTCCTTCACCTGAGTTCCGTATCACCTTTGCATCAAAATCAACTTAGAAGGTAGTGCCTCGAAGATAGCGCAACTTCATTCGCCCTTTTCAAAACGCAGTCTTCCAACATAAGGGCATGTCAACCCCCCCTCCATATTTGTAGTTATTATTGTGATTGCTATCAATATAAAGTATAATATGATCTTTCAATATGTTCATCGGTTCTCTGATGGAGTCCTCAGAGGATTATCGATGACACTCCTCACAGAGGTCCTGAGCAGAAATAAAGCGTCCAGAACGCGATAAGTAGCTCCAAAAAGAAACAATGGAACGATGGAACGGACGCGTACTATAGGCGACAGTCTGAAGGACAACATATGTGGAATTGTTGCATGAACGAATTTTGAACAAATCCTCACATTTTCCGTCCCGCGGAATCCCAGCTGTCTGCAGCAAGAGGTGTGCGAAATTGCAATTTCGCACACTAACCTGACGTAAGTCGGGCCTTACCCCCCCCTACCGTGACTGCGTTACCGTCACCTTCATTAGACTATATTAGGTAGCTTAGTCAGTTCACTTCAAAGACTTCGAAGACAATAAAATGACATTGATTGCAACACATGAGACCAGCAGCGTGAAAATTGAGTGAGAAAGTATCACGAGCACGTAGGATAGCAAGTAAAGCATGCCGTAGACTACATGAAAAACTATTGCAAAGCGTGAAGTCGAGAATATGTATGAAAAAAGAAGACACTGCATGAAGTAATCGATCAACGGATCACAAGAACTTGATGGCGGAGACAATGATATGAACGGAATGATCAAACAACTAATGTACGAGCAGTGTGTAGTGGTTGAGTAGCTATACGCACCCGTTTGGCAGGCATAGACGCCGCAGGACCCATTGCAGGACGTTTGGACCGACGCGAACCAGAGGGCTGGACGTTCTCCTTCTCCACATCCTGATAGGAAGGCATCCAACGAACACTTGGTATGCGCGCGGCCTTCTGCTCAAGTTCCATCAACCCCATTGCCCTCAGCACACTTGCAGGCAATGCGACCCCGACCTCCCTGCGTCCAGGCAACGAGTATTCCTCGTGCTCCTTGAAGATGTGCTCCGGCAGGTTGTAACGCCAGACGGCGTCTACGGAGACCGTGGCATTCTTCCTGGATGCCCTACCAGGCTCCGGAGGAAGTACCGGGTGGCATAGTTCGCATTTGAGTGGGATGTTGCGACAGGGTGTGGTCTTCGATCCAGCATCCGCGGACCCGTATCGAAATGAATGCTTGTAAATACATGATGTCGTCCAGGTGGGTGCAGCGCTGTTCGGGACGATAATCGTTATGGCGCATTCAGGTATTCCGGAACGCCCACAGAACCCGCAAGGATATGTGACTCCAACCTTGTTCAATATGTTAATGTAAAGTAGTACAGTTTTAATAGAAAAAACTTACCGGTTCTTTCAATGGCGGTTCCTCAGGTATATTGCTCAATGACCGAAGGATGTGCATGCCCATATGGTTGCGCATGTCAAATGCATTGGCTTCGCATAGCGGACACACACTGATGCGCCCGCCTTCAGACGCCATGAGTTGAACACCAGCTTCGAGCGAAACAATAGCATGTGTGCCTAAAGATAGTTAGCAAGAGTGTGTACAAATGAAAACTCGAAGCTTACCATCAGGCAGACGATACGGAAAGATTTTTGGATCTGACGGAGTAACAGCAGCAATGGATGTCACTGCGATCTTCAACTCAACCGCTTTGGCCCATAATATATCACATGCAGCTTGCATGACATCCTGCGGGACCTGCCAAGTACTTTGACCGCCATTGACTTGAGTGAACTCGTCACTGTTGACGTCGTCCCGTAAGCGTAAGAAGGTTGCGATGGGATTGATAGGCTCGACGAGAGAGCCAGGTACAGTGACAACGATCACGCGTTCGGTTGACTCTGATGTCCCTTGGATTACTGAACGAGCTGTAATATATCCTCCATCCCATAGAAATGACTGAGAGACGTCGGGTGACGGGTGAGTCGGGACCAGTGATAGAAGTTGTCCGGTGATCTTAGACGTAGTTCGAGCGGCCTTCATGACCCCGATATTGATGGATGCACGAGTAACACCAGCAAGGCTCGCAATAGTAGACCGAAAGACGCCAATAGAGAGAGTGCGATCAGATCGAATGAGAGTGAGGAAGATGTCCCCGACCAAGAACAAGTTACTATCTGTGATCCGACCTCCAGAAGTGTCAATACGTTTGTTTACCTTCGTATACCCCGCACGCACACGCTCGAGTCGATTGAGGGATTTGGACACGAAGTCCTTATTGATCACAAGCCGGCAGATAGTCTGTTTGTGGATCCAGCGCCCACTGTACAGTAGGTAATCCTCTGGGCGTATGCCAGGGCCCTGCGGCAATGTAGGCGTCAAGGCGTTTTCAGGAAGAAGCTGACTAGAAGGCGGAGTAGATGGGTTATCAGTGGGAGATTCGTCGATCAAGGCTTCTTGGAACGTTAACATGAGTTCTTCGTCGTCACCTTCCAACAAATCTTCGTGCCCTGCGAGCGTGTGATCATCTTGTAAGGCTGGAGTGGATGGAATGAGAGGAGGGAGCCGCGGTACATGACTGATGTCCTGGAGTTCTTCTTCACTGGTGATGCCGAGATACTTGTTCTGTCCAAATGGATGTAGCATATCAATAGATGGATTGTCGAACAGCTCGGAAAATGAGTAGTGAACCGGATCAAGTTCGGACATGGAAAGGATCGAGAGAGAAGCCTCCCGCCCTTTGCGCCATGCTAATGGAAGATCGCAATTGCCGGAAACGATGTTGCCCTTCCAGATCTCCCGATTGATGTGGTCGACGCCCTCGTGCCGCGTGAGCTTTAGTCGGCAATGACCCGGATCAAGGTCAGGATGACGTCTGAAGACGCCATCAATATCCTTTGCGGCCCCTAAACGATCAATAGCTTGAGCGTATGAACATGCCGAGTTATGTCCTCCAATCATACGAGTGCGACCGAATAAGATCTCAAGAGGATCATCGCCGACATCTCCAAGGTAGAAGGGGGCGTTAGGGTCTAGAATCTGCTGCTTAGTGCAGCAGAACATAGCATTCTTTACTGCAGTCTGAGTGTCGTAATATAGTTGATACGACATAAATGCGCGCCGGTGTGCATGGAAAAAAGCGAAGGCGAGGTGCGAGTAACGACTAAGGAACTGGACTTGATCGAACAATGAGAGTGTCGTGTCGATGAATGGGGTGAGGAATGATTCTATGACTGCGCTAAGGAGATTGATGGACTTGAGGTCCGCGCGAGTATCGATGTCGACGGAAAACGAGTTGTTGATGATGTGATGCTGAGATTTTGCCAACTCAATGATGGCGAGAATCAATTCTACGGCACGGGGAACGTCTTGAGGGTCGTCCGGATGGAGGAGCTTGGTGACCGCCGCCTCATCGTAGGCAGGCAGCCAGACGAGGTAGCGGGCTAGCATCATCGAGTTGATTACACGCCCGTTGTTTAAGACGATCCCCGAGGGGGCACGAATAAGTGTGCAAATACCTATGTTAAGATTAGTTACTGTTCATTGCTATACGATTAAAAGAACTTACGTTTCAGAATATGTTTGTAATCAAAATCCAGCGTCACCTCCCCGTCGCCAGTGAATAGGTTCAATCCCGGCATGTTGATGAGTGTGCCATAGAGAGGCGACTCCGGAGCTAATACATTCTTGAGGAACAGCTTGTGTCCAGCTGCGCGTCTAGTCGCGTCTCCGTCTGTTGCAAACGACCATATTGGTCCTGCTGATGCACCTGCACCAGCAGCACTCCAGGAATTGATCGCTCGTGCGAGGAGGTGCTCCATGTCAGCGGCATCCTCTGCCTTGCAAGTAGGAGCTGCCAGGAGCGGATAGATATCGTCTTCGCCAAAAAAAAAAGAGGCACCTATAACTGTAAGTTCTTTGCCAAGGTGCACTTGACCAGCGTGGATCTTCTGCGCAATGTTAACGGCTGATTCATACGTGCGGAGGACGGGATCGACGAGGTGTGAGTGTTTCCAACAGAGACCGCCTACTTTATTGTATTTGCTGAAATGAACTGCCATCTCTTCTAGTGCGATTTCATCTATCATCAGACTCACTCCGCGTTTTGGTGAAGTATCGCTGCGAGGACCAAGAATGATGGTATGGATATTTTCATGCATGTGCTCATCGCGAATAGGGCCGATGGTTGGAGTGATAGTGGTGAAAGTGGAACGAGCGCGTAGAGTGCGAAGGGAGGGGAGACTCAGTTTGTGGTTGAGCGCAAACAGAAGCTGCCGCCCACCGAGCCTGTAAACGAGAGTGGCAATATCTAAGTCATCAGCACCATAGCCACGCGGACAGTAGGCTCCCTCGAGGGCATCCTCGAGTTTATTGACGATTTCGCGGATGCTAGTGCCATGGCGCAAGGCAACATTTATGATTTGCTGTAGTCGTGGGATGTCGTTCTCAGAGACCGCCATGAGCAGGCGATGGTAGTCGTCGAGTTGTGTAAGGGTGCTTATATATTTCCATGAGTCGTTGAGTCCCTGAATGGAGTTAGTGAGGACATGCGAAAATTGAACTCTACTCACCTGCAGCTTGAGGTCATTGAGTTGATTGGCGTAGGTGCGGGCAATGTCTTGCATGTGCGCAAGACCTAAGAATTTATAGTTAGTATGTGATTTGGGGTCCCTCGCAACTTCGGCGATGCGTGCAATGTGCATTGGGACGTCAGCACACTCTTCACAAGGAAGACCCTGCACAGCCGAACGTGCGAGACAGCGTTTTGATCGTGCGCGAGGTGTGGTACAGTTGCTGATGTCGACAGTGAAAGGTAGGGAGTCTGGGCCAGCATGATATCGCTCCCAAGGAAAGAGCATGGCAAAGGGTCGCAGGTCCTCAGGCCAGACAACAGAGATTCCGGCGCAGGTTTGATGTTGAACTTCAGCACATAGTCTGATCGATAATCGATCAGTGATGTAACAAGTATCGTGAAATGGAACCGAAATGAATTGACACGAGGCGTACCTATCAGATTCTGATATCGAGGAACGAGGTAAGGGCGCTGCTGATGGCATGGTTCCAGCTTGCCGTTTCTTTTTAGCCGTAGCTTCGCATTTTCTGCTCATTCGGTGATTGCTCAATGATCGAAAGTGTCCGTCGGCCCAGAGGCCGATTTGAGAGTGCACACCCGTCTTACACCATTCACCGCAGTCAGGACAGAGAAGCTCCATCTGTTGCAAAGAGCCGATGCGAGCTTTAAGCTTGTCCTTGTGAAAAAGCTTGTAGAGGGCCTCGGGAGTATTCAATATAAGAAGTTCGTCGTCGTCATATTCAGATTCTGAGTCGGAACGATCTTCGGGAGTCAATCGATCTTCAGGTGGCAATGCATAATCGAAAAAAGCGTCCAATGCAGGAGTCCCAGATGAATCGGTCGAAGCATGACATCGATGTGATCGCAAGTCTAAGTCGCTTTGATATGAGTCTTTCGAGCTTGCATCCCAGTCGCTATCATCGTCTGACATCTCGTAGTTTGACGAATCGAAAGTCTGTAAATGCCAGTGTAGTGAATCCATAATAAAAAATGAAAATGTTAAAGCAATAAGGCGCATATATCGAGACGCGTATGAGGCGCATATATGAGACGCGCATATGAGACGCGCATATTGATATCAATCACGTGATTTAACTCATGACATCCAAAATTCTGAATTTAGCGAGCAGCGCCCTCCAACACGCGTTTTTCATTGATTCGACTATCTAGATTGGTTCTTAAGTAGCATAAACCACCCCCTTCTCTGGCTTCAGCAAACGAATTCTTTCACTTTTGACGCTGCTATTAAGTAACTCAGATCACACTCCAGGTAAGTTGAAAAAGCTGTGCATTAAAGTTCATTTGCTTATATAATTGTACGCTACATATCCGGAAATGCAATTTCGCACACCTCTTGGTCTGCAGACAGGAGTAGACGATACTAGGTGCATCTCAGTGATGATAGACAAGGGAACTGGGCTAGCAAGTGCTATAAGTAAGTGACGAAATCGTCACGCGTTGAACAACAAACATTGAAACAACACATTGTGTAAAGACCCCATGGATGCCCACCTACAAAGTTAGTACAAACAAGGCATCATTAATCGTGACGCATGGCAGATAATTAACATAGCCAAGGCAGCCAACCCCCAGACCAACTCATCTAGTGGTAGCTTAGTCGGAAGGAATCGTCTGCGGAGCACATCATGACCAGTCCATTTATGAGGCAAACCGTCGATACCAGATGTGGTTTGACATAATGATAGACGGGACTGGGGTCACGAGCTTGCCCCGGGCCAGCCCGGGTTCATGCTAAGCGCTCATTAATATTGCTAGCATTACGTGAGCGCTCTGGCGCTCAGACCATCATGCATCAACTTCGAATTCAAGCACGTTCGAGGCGAAATCGTTGGCAACCTCCACGAGCTTGATCCCGACCAAATAGAAATATTTGAATTTTCCTGGCAAGGACGAAATTACTCTGGTTATCGTTCGAGACTTGCGCCAATAAGTACTTGCACTCAGGTAGTGACGTTCGATATTGGGTTTTGCGGTGGCCCTGGTGAGTTTCTGAATCACCTCAGTGAATTTATGAAAGCTAGTATTTCTCCAGACTGCCATCTCTACTATGGCTTGGTTTGAAGTCACGCGAAAGACGGCAGACGGCGGGCTCTCGGGACTCTCAGGGATGTTTCGTGCCACTACAATATATCGCACAACATAATACATAGTGCACACGATTGCAAAAGTTGGCCAGCAAATGTGAGATATGTACGTGATTCATGATAAGCTTTCTACGACGAGTCATTACAGTCAGCATTGCATAGTGCAGGAACGAGTGAATCCATCTAACCTAGAGAAACCAATTCAACATTGGTATAAAATCAGCTCTACAGAGACTTCTATTCAGTGGGAAGTAACTTGATGATTCCGTCCCGCTTGACAGCCTGCCCATCATTTCCGAAATAGCGGGTGGATTCGAAGGACCAGTGCAGATTAGCAACAATCCAGTCCTGCAACCCTTGCACATAGATGGCCACCTGTCTGTCAACCTCTTCTCCCCACGATGGGAGGATAGCGCGGTTGTCTTCAAAGCGCTGGATGGCACTCTTGCACATCTGGCCAGCGTAGCCAATAGCGCGTTGCAAGTCCAGGCCTTGTTCGTGCATGAGCACAGCAATCAGATTGTGTGTTTCATGGCGAGATTGCTCCACGTTGTAAGAGAATATATCCTGTCGGGACTGATCAGCAGGGGCGCAGTGTTCAATGGTGATATGGTATTACATTGGACCAAGAGATATGATCATTGGCTGCGTCTTCCGCCGCCATCATGATTGGATGCGTCTTCCGCCGCCATCATGATTGGATGCGACATCACTTCGTCCGGGAGATCAATCTGAGCTGCGTACTCGATGAGGGCAAAACAGATTTTGCAGCCGCTCGTGTCTCTTCTGAAGGTGACATAAGATTCAAGATCATGGATGTATTTCTTTGTGCGGTTGTCCACTTCCTTAGCCCCAGCAATGAAGTACAAGTCCATTGTGTGGATAAATCGCTCAGTACACCCAGGGCCGCCCGTCTCCCTGAAGCGACTGAAGAACCTAAAAGCCAACGAATATGGTGAGGAGGAGTGTGTACGGTAAAAACAAACGGACTTACGATTTGCACATCCTTCCCGCAGTTGTATCCGTCTGGAAGTTGATGGGGTCCCGGAACGCAGATTCCAGAAATACAGCATTCGCGCATACCCAATGCACCGTCAACATTAAACTCATCTAGCCAGTCGTCTACTTTCCACGACCAGTTGATGAAGTCTGAACAGACTCGGAGATGGAAAGCATCAGCATCAGGGTAGCAGGCTGCAGTGAGGTAACCTGCGCGCAAACCCACAAATTTGGTGATTTCGGGCTCTACAAGACGCCCTTCATCAAACAGCCATTGTTCAGAAACACGAAAGATCGCATCATAGTGAGGATTAACTCGTAGGGGATAGTAACAATTACTGAGGAGGTCAGGTAAAATTAACTCTGCAGGCTCGGCGTCAGAGCGAGGGGTCGTGCAGATTGCAGGAAGATCCATGGTGGACGTCTGGATTAAATCGTAAACGTCAGGATGAATGGGAGGCATAAGTTTGGAGACGAGTCGCTCTGAAACCATTGCTTTTAAAGTGCAACATGTCGCCTTCATTCAGATGACCATGTGTTTCGGAAGAAATCACAGTTCTGGGCGCAAGAATATATTAAGACAATAGTAGTCCAAGAGAAAACGTTAACATGATGAATGCGGTCCACTGGGCATCAGTGCAAAACGTTGCCGATAGCTCGAATTCAATCTGAGGACTTCAAAAAAGTCCGGTAGACGCTATTTCAGGACACCACATTATGGTGTGTGCTTGATGATACTCATTAATTTGGCACCTGGTTGATTCTGAACTGTCTGTAACACCTAACAAAGCAGATGAGACCAGGATTCGCACCTCAAGATCTGGTTCGGGTACCAGCAGACTAGGGAAATAGACTCTTTGTCTCGGTAAGAGATTCTTCAGGAGTGAAATGCGAGTTTCATTCTCCGCGAATGCGCGTCGATTTGGCACCGCGAAGCTGATTCTAGTATCCGAACAATGAGCAAGGTTCATGAAACTAACATGAAAACTTACCCATGAAGACTGGGTTCGAGAGCAGCGGATGACCGGTTTCGGGACCCGCGGATGACCGTGTTCTGGACCAGCGAACTGCGAGTATGAACACACGAATAGTCGGAATAGGCACAGCGTTGATTTATTCAATAGTGCCGCTGTAGAAGTCTCTTAGAAAAATATTGCAGATTTGGCCAGATATTCGAAAGTTTGGCATTTCGGCAATAAAGCAACGTTGAGCTCACGTTGTATCTCGATATGTTCAACTACGGACCTGCATTCTATCTGGGTCTGGGATTTGGCTTGGCTGCAGAAATTATTCTTACCATTCGGTACCTGTGATACATCAAATCGGTTTCTACGAATGTGAGATCAGGCCATATTTTGGCTAGAAACGATTCGTCTGTTAGTTATCAGCATAGTTTGAATATGCGAACAAAGATAGGAATATTTGGCAAAGAAACACCATCTGTGAGCGTCATTGATGCGGATAGTAAGTCCGTGCAACACCTCCTCGGCAAAGATAGCAAACAATATTAGTTAGTCAAATAGGACATGTATCAAATGTTAAGGTTAGCCGGTCAACGCGGCTGTTTCAGTGTATTTATCCATGGTCCATGGATTTACGGTTTACACATGTTTGCTGTGCAATAGCAAGGTTCATTTAGTGCCGTACATCACAATATCGATAACAATGATCTGGGTATCTTGAATACACGCACAATGTTTTGCACAGGTCCTTGTGTGTTATGAATGCCCGATAGGACAGGAAGCCGGTCCTTTGCAACGAGTTCGATTGCACTAGCCCTAAATGCGAAGCAGGGCAACGATGTCGAAGGAATTAGAGATGGAATAGGAAGACTGATGACTTGGCCCATTCGCCAGCGGAGCCAACCACATGAACCTCGTAAAGCAAATTGAGGAACTAAAGGCTAATCATCGACGACCATGAACAGAGACGTCGAGTGTGGTTTTTTTTCATGACGGAAAAGCGGAGAAAACCTGTGTTATAGACCGCTTTTGCGTATTGATGGATTGTACCCTCGCGTTGAAAGATTCCTCTGGCTCATCGAGATCGAATGACACGGGGAGCGCCTCTTTGTCAGATAGGATCTGCCGCCAATATATTGCAGGCTCTTTGCTTGTGATCCAAGGGCAAGTCGCTGTTGGCTTCTTGTCATGTGCCTGTAATTTCATAAACTGTCCCCTCGATGCCCATGGAGGTGCTGTATGAGATCAGGGAGTGCGATAACTCAGTGTTCAGAACAGAGGGCCCTATGTGTGTTATCAGATATCAAGGGAGATTTCTTCTGATGTCATACTTACACTCCTTTGCTTCCAAACAACGCTGATTCTTCAGACTTACACCCGTTGCCCCCGAGTCCGCCCTCCGCGTTCTCTCTGGACCCTGCGTCCGCGTCTATCTGCATTCCAAAAGACCTAATGAGCATTCGCTGCACTCCTTTGCAATTCTTTTTTAAATAAGGGAAAAGAGGACGCGTTTTGAACGTTGCAACCAACTGTATTGAATTTGAATTTTGCTAATGATGCGCGGAGTTCTAATCAGCTCTCACTCACTCTTGCGATAGAAATTATCAACTGTAGAACCGCCGCCGCCTGCAGCTGCATAGACGAGGACTGTATAGGACTGTATACTAAATGTTGAACTTTCTATAACACAAGTCGATGCAGTCAGAATTGCGTGATGAACCCGATTGAAGTGGCTTAACGAATTGGTCTCGCTTCAAGATGTGCCCATCCTTTCCAAAATGGCGAGCAGAATCGAAGAGTATTCGGCAGCGCCTTGCACCTTCCGCGTACTTGGCACAAATATTCTTATAAACGGGGAATCATCTATTGAATGTCCACACCCGGTAGCGGTATCGAATTTCCCGCAATCTTTGACATCAACAAAGAACCTTCTCCCATTTTCCAATACTAGATCACGATAGTACATCCTTGACCAACTTGAACTTGGACGTGTCACGTTAACCCCTGTCGTAAAAAACCGGCGGGCTGGTAGTGCTGACTCAGGGCATTATACATGTCTTGGCGTGCCAGTGTTCGACGTTGACGTAGCGCACATGAAGGCATTTAATATGTTGCCGATGGCGCAAATCTTGCGGAGGGGTGTTATTGTACAATTTGCGAGGTGTGGACGGTGATGTGGGTATGCAGGGTAACACCCTGAGGCGGGGGATGTTTGTTGCGGAAAGGAAAGGATCATCCAAGTCTGTTTGTCACCGTTGCGTTATCCGGTAAGCTGACTGCGTTTCATACGGTATACATGCGGCAGCATCAATCTGGGTAATCCATCTCGTCGATATCCGCAGTTTCTGCGCTGCTCCATTTTAAGAATGACTTCGTCCTACTTTGCGACCCGGGGCAACCAGAGGCCGGTTCTTCGCAAGGCGTTCCATTGCACCCAATCTAAAATTGGATACAGCAGGTGGGGTGGTGTTCGAATGATCAGAAACGGAACTGGAGGATCGATGGTCTGCCGGTGAAGCCAACTGAGTGGGCGTGTCAACAGATCTGGGGGAAGTAACAAGCTGATCGTCCCCAATTAAGGCGGATAACGACTCTCCAGACGACGGCGATGTTGATGTCGGAAAAAACAGCTTGATAGGCCGTTTCTGAGAATTGATGGGCGCTCCCGCCTTGATGAGGTCACGATCCGGCTGATCGAGGTCAAATAACAAAGGAATATCAATGTCGTCTGCATCAATTGCAGCGTGCCGCCAGTCCACCTCAGTTTCTCTTGTGATGTTGGACAGCGGTAGCTTGATTGTTGGTTTCCTGTTCAATCCCCACTGCTCATTGAGATCCTTCGACTGCGCTAGAATTCTCTCGAGGCCCGCACGGAGGTGTCGTATGAGATCGGGGAGGGGCATGCGATAACTCAGGAGAGTAGGCGACATAACATATGTCCAATCTTTGTCCATGTAAGAAGAGAGGTAAAGAAACATTGTTCTCATAGCGTACCTTGAAGTATTAGATGCCTAGAAGGAGCAGGATTCGATACCAGCCCCAGGTTAGACCGAGTGATTGATGATGCCAAGCGGGCAAGTTTTGACTCGCGACCCGGACAATCTATTTTTCTCTTCCTAACAACGCCCGAGGGTTCTTCAGGCCTACACTCCTTGCTCACTTGTCTGCCTTTGACGTTGACTTTTCGCTCAGCATCAGCACCTCGGGAAACAATGAGCTCAAAAGCAGTCCTGATGCGCATCGCGATCCTGTTGCGCACCACTGCCCTTTTGTTCGTCTTCTGTTTCGAAATCATGAACAATATGCTCATATTTAATCTCTTGGAACCGTCCTTCCCCCGCGACACCATGGCAGAGCGCTCCACCCGACACGAGCGCCGATCCAATTCAGGGCGCACAAGCGCAGCATTGGGTACAGCGCGTAGTGTGAATGCAGGGCAGGAGAATTGCGGAAACGCATAGGCTTTCCACCGGGTGGCAGGGTGATTTGGGTCAATGGTCAAGGAGGGGCTGTACGGCGCAGAACCAGGGAAAATTAATGGAAGAGGGGAGCCAGGTATGTTACGCTTTATGGAAAAATAATGAGAGAATGTGACATGAAAGAGAGACGACACACCTTGATTGAACGAAGACCTGGAGCTTTGGGTAGTCTAGAGAGGTCAAGACATTTGGACATGTAGTTTGCTACGTTTCACTTGCGATTCACCGTGACAATAAGCTTGCCAGTATATCATGCAATGGTGCAATTGCAGTAATACCCTACTAACAGGTTCATCAGATTTTCAGACTCCGCCACTAATCTCAAATGGGCACCACCACCACTTGAACCAACCGCTTACTCTGACCAAAGTGCAGGCTCATTATGGACTGTTGTTTTGTCAACTACTATTGTCTGTCTTCCGCAACCCAAGCACTGGTGCACTCGATTTGCAAGCGACAGACTCTGATGTTGTGAGCTAGCCATCCTACTCCTCTATCATCTTTGACTAATTATCTTTCAAATCCTAGAACTAATGGTATTTTCGTTAAACCTAAGCGTAAATCTTCATGAAAGATGCGAAATACGCATCAAGCCCCCCAACGTGATCGAGTGGCGCGATGGCTCCAACATAACCATCAGGACGAACAGCAACCAAAGCGCCCTCAGGTCCCACTCCATAATATGAATAACCACCTCCCCCGAAGCTGCCACTGGCATCGGTGTCGTCGATAAACACCCTAAGAGCACCTCGATTAATAATGTTGCACTTCACACTGATGAACAAGCACTCACTTTGACCAGTGAGATCGAAGAAGCGAAGGGAGCCGCAAGAAATCAAATTTTTCCTTCTGACCTTGGCTGATCGTGATGATGTCAAATCGTGGGTTGCCAGGTGTCGCGTAACGGTTTAGGAAGCTCTTGGGTTTCTGCATGTCTGTGACCATCGACTCGACCTTCGCTTGCTGGAGCGGGTCACTGAATTCACCAGTAAAAACCAATATCTTGAAGAGGAAGTTCGAAGGAAGAAGGTCCTGGAGCTCGAATGGCAATGCATCTGCTGCGCGCATGAATTTGCATGGAGGAACACGTTTGCCGAGGACAAGACCACTAGCCAGCTCCTGGTTTCTGTCATTTACTGCAATTGAAGGGTGATAATGTATCCCGATGCCACTAGTAAAGTCTGTTTGGAAAGTCCTACAACCCTGAGGGATTAGTAATGGGACAAAACTGTTGGTAGCGTAATCTCACTCCAAGAATTGTTCGGGCGAAACCCCATTGCTATTTTTCTCAGTCAAGGGTTTGCCGGAGAAAAGGGTGGACCACATTTTATCAAATTCGATCAGGTCTAATGCGAATTTACGGCGCTCTGATTCATACTATTGGTGGGGTGAGTAAGGAGTCAAACAGTTGCACAAGAGCTTGCCGTTGACAAAAGGGACATGTCTGCCCAACCACGAACAACTAGGGCAATTTTCCAGGCTGAGAAAGCGATTTAGCTCGATCATGGCCACAAGAAAGAAGGCATACCTAGATTATGACTATCGTTCATACTTGCATTCATCCCTTGACCTGAAAGTTCCATTTTAACCAGACCAGGGGGAAGGGTCAGATTCAAGACGCTTACCTGCTTTCGGAGAGTGTGTGTGGCAAGCATCGCCAGCAATAAATACTCGATTTTTGATAGAAAACTTTGAGGCTACTCGTTGTCCAACTTGAGTAAAAATGTCAGACAAACATGAATTTATAGCAAGGAGTAAGATGCATACTGCTATATATTGTCCACCATAGAATGTCATTCTTCTGGATAAGCTTGTAAGGTTCAAGCGATTTTTGGGCAGTCTAAGGGGAATATTGATGACCGCTGATAATATAGTGGATAGAATGACTTACTTCAAGAATCTGCTCTGGGCCCATTCTCTCCTTATCTACCCTGCCTGTCACTGGATCGATGACATCTTTATCCTCCAGTTGTATATACACGCGAATGCGATCCTTTTCTCGAGGAATAAGAAGAGCTGAACCATGGTTGGAATGCACAAGACTCTTATTCCGAGCATCCGGGAAGTCGGTGTCAGGCACCATGTCCACGACACCCCAGATGAATTCTATCGATCGAGACTAAGCTCGCTGAAATTTCCAAGTGATCAACATTCTCACCAGACTGTTCTCCATCCATCGTAATACCGAATTGTTTGCGGATCCATGAGTGAGCGCCTGTCGAGAAGAATGACTATATTGACTGGATTGGAATCTTCGGAACGCACCATCACCTCCGACAACAAATTTAGCGTGCACAATTTCGCGTGGCTCATCCTCGGATTTGTCTAGTCTTTGGAGCGCAACACGAACTGGATATGATGTGGGATCCATCAACTTGTTTTCATCCTTGGAGAGCTCTATCGAAACTGGTATCGTTGATCGTTCAACCTCAACGCCGAGCTGTGTCATGGAATCCAAGAAAATGTTCTCAATGGCTCCTTGATGGAGCGCAACCTTGATTTCATTCAGCTGATATAATTCCTGTCTAATCTATGAACATACCTCGAATGGGTATCTTGCAGACGGTGCTGTCACGTTCGATGTTCTGTTGGTGAGCTAATGATTAACGGAAATTCAGTGAATATCCTTCATTGATAGCGGAATTTACGAACCTCAATACCACCGGTCGAGGAAGGGTTGTAGAAGGCCTAAATGAAATGAGTCATATATCCTGCAAGCCCATCTTGAAAAGCGTACCGCTAGATGGACTTGGCAGGACTCTCTAAGAAGGCGCTCTGCAAGTCCATAACTCTATCCTAGCTTGTGAATGCCGAGTCTTAGTAAGTTAACAAGGAAGTTCACCTGCAAAACTTCAATAGTTCGAGGTGAAAGTCCATCACCTTGACCAGCAGTCAGTTTGGAAGCCCTAACGGAAAGTTAAGTTAAAAGCAAGAATGGAGGGGACCGACCCATGTACTGACCTTTGATCGACGATCCGAACATTCAGTCTCGCATTTGCCAGAGCATTCGCGCACATGAGCCCAGCAGGGCCAGCACCAACAATGAGAACGTCGACTTCAGAGTGGCGTACTAATGGAACAGGCATTGCGAAAGCAATAGGGGGGAATATAGAGGAGGTTCTTGATACAGTCCACAATCTTCAAGAGAGCATTCTTAAGGACGGCACATCGTTGCTGCGGTAGAATGAATAGAGACCAGTCGTGCCTAGATGACACGTTAGCCACTTGCGTGGGGGTAAATAACACTCTTGAAGCGACCGCCTACATGATAGGGCACATAGTGGTTGTAACCATTTTTCCATCATGCGCCCTGCAGAGAGGTCGTGAGAGTAACAATAGACATCAAGCTATGGATATCAAACGGATATAGATTTGACTTTATCTCACAGTGCTTGTCCATCGCCGCGCCGCGCCATCGAGCGAGTGATCATTAGACCGGATACCGATGGTTGAGTTCCCGGTCACGTTTGTTTGCGAAAGTATAGATAGTCCGATCCTGATCCCGCAGGATGATGTAGTGGGTTTTGTGCATACGTCGATCCATACATGACTTCCTAAAGAATAGAACACAATTAGTGAGAAGCGACTCCGCAGAAACCAAACCCGAACGAAATACCCACCACATGTGCCTCCACATTCAATAGATCAAACTTGCTCGCATATTCGTCAGACAGGTGAATCTTCTGAAGACTGGGGGGCGTTTCCTGTGAGTCCCCGAGTCCGGCATACTGCGCTTGAGCCTATTTTTGATGCTCGCGAAGAAGTAGATTCTACGACAAGTGTGGGTGTAGACACACGACTACTGGATGGAATTCTCGCACTCTTTTGACTGACATGCGTCCAAATCGCCGCCAGGCAATCACGACAGTGGACCCGACATCACTTCTCACTATCATTGAGACGTGTGCTGCATCCGCTTCGTTTGTGTCCTGACAAGGAATGACGAGTGGCGTCAACGTTTGGCTTGTGCTGGGCACTTCAGATGGTATGTTGCTTTAGTTGATGGAGCCTGCAAATGGATAATCGGAATGTTGAATCCTGCCTTGCCGTGATCGTTGTGCACATTAATCTTTCGGGCTAGGATTTTCCTTTGAGTCTTGCCCAGGCTGCTACTCATCAAAAATTAACGGTAGCACGCACATTATTGTGGGTTAATGACTACGTTGAGGTTGATTGATCAGAAACCTGGCACTTTGGGCCCGGGGCCTGGGGAGAGGTCAAGCCAGCCAAAACATTCTTGCAGATCAACTGATGGAACTTAACCACACTTCAGTCCTCCAGTCTCATCAACCCAAATCATTCTCTGCACGAATACTAACACTAAGACCAGCTTGCAAGTCATAGAATAAGTGAACTTTGTATGTCCGCTAGGCAGTAGGTGAGTCGTATAATAGTTACCTGGTATACAAACGATCGAGCCTGTACTAGTGAACCCATAAGTGCTGTACACAATTAAGAAATGATAATAAAGATTTCGTCGGACTCTGGGGCTTGACGTTTGGTGTTGTCGCTGCTAGCGCCCACTGTAACCTCGTCCTTGTTGTTGCTAGTACCGGTGTTGATCCCTGATCGACGCCCGGTATTGCTGGCAATACCCTGGTTATTATTGCTGCCAGTACCTTGTACACCCCCAGCGGGCAAGGGCTGGGACCTCTTGCTGTCAAGAGGTTAGATTCAACATGCTACACTGACAAGATAACTCTTGCTTACTTCTGGATGATAGAGACGTCACCACGTTTGTTGGTGGCAGAGTCAAGGACCCAATCCGAGGATCTCGCACTGTCGAGACGTGAGTATTGGTCGTACTCAAACATGCTGCACTAGCAGGATAACTGACTATGTGATGATGTAGTCGTCGTCACGTTTGGAAGTGACTTGTGGGTAACTAGAAATACATTCAGCGGGCCTGCTCATGCAGTTCGAGAGAGACATACAAACTTGAAACGGGAACAGCGGAAGCAAGGATGCTCAAGGCAACAACAACAAGAGCGATAAGGGCAGCAAAGTGCATGATGGTCAACGAGTGAAGTTGCTAAAGAGGTTGCGGTGAGACGAGGTACGAAAACTTGATGCTAAAATAAAACGAGAGTGCTAGTACGAAGTTCTTCAAACTTGGGTGACCGAAGAGTCAGCGGCTGAGATGCGTGGCTTTTAAACAGGAGAAGCACGTGGGCGACGCACTGTATTGCGCCTCCTTCAGCAGGTGGTACGCGTTTCAATGGTCGGAAACACTCTTTGAAACGCACCCGTCATAGCGCTGTGTTGATACGTCTATCGCCATCTGTATTAGACGCTGTAAGCTTTCGGATAAAAAGACGTAAATGAAATTTGAAGACATCGATGAGCCCAAGTCGACCATCTTTGTTCCAAGCAGTCTGACTCGCCCTGTAGTACAGTTCGGTATTGCCTACCGTGCTGACTCGGAGTGTTTGGAGGCGACTTCAAATAGCCAAATCGTATCGGAAAGTGTGACGTACATCACGATACAAGGGGTTGATGACTCCGTTACATTTCAATGCATCTAATCTTTTTTATGCACGCATGTTGCGGGTTGCCATTAGTTTCGCTCGTGGCCACCGGTTTTGCGTGCCCCGGCCGTGGGGTTCCTGGCTCTAGGTCTTCGGAGTCTGCATAGCGATGTGTGCTGATCACTGCGCAGTGCCTTCCTTATGTGTTATGGAAGGAGAAGTATGGATTCGCATGGTATATGATTTGCTTCCTACCAGAGGCCGTCGAGTACAATTGTTAAGCAGTGAATAGAGTATGCATGCATGGCTGGCCGCCCAGCAACGTATTGGTGTTATACCGAGAAGGAACGGCTGGAGTTCCTGAGCGACTTAGCCTGAGCCAGTCGTATGATTTGCGGAGTTTCAAAATGGTCAAGTTGAGCAATATCGACTCGGAGCACCTGATTGGCACCTGGCCTCCGAAGGATCATATAATCATATATCGATCATATGTGCGTTTGATCGTACACCATGGCACGGCCGTCGCCATCACTGTCGAACATCTAAGTGGGGTGCATGATAGGCGCACTGGAGTCGGCCTTCCACAGCGGCGTTCAATTGATCAATTCTACGACTGCCTTTTCGGAACGACCAGTCCCCATCACGGTTTTGCCAAATGACATATCACTCACCAGAGTCACCACGAGTGTCACTAGCTTCAATCTTGTCTCAGACGACGATGCGAGGCAGCACGACCGACCCCGAGGCAATGCTGAGACTCAGGGACTTCTTATATGTTCACTGCGCCTGATCTCTGCGGTTAGGCATTCTACGGTATGTTGACGAACCCAAACGTTGCCGAGGCTGCGGCTGCGATGGTACGGCAAATCAATATAGGACTTCTGGACAACTTTTTTGGGACATAATAAACTTCAGTCAACCTGAAGTCGTTCTACTCGCGATGTGTTCATGACTGGCTGTAATGGCTGGTATGAGCCTGAGAATACTCCATAAAATTACCCTCGACGAAAGCATCAGGCCGATGCAGAAGAATTCCCTGTCGTCTTTCACCCCAGACGATGAGAACTTGGTTCGAGAGGGTGATTTGCGTTGGTATCGCATGAAGGGCGTGAGCCTGGCTGTGAACATTTTGACTGACCTGTCGATGGCTTGTACCCTTTATACCCACGGGGACTGCCAACGACGAAACAGAAGGTGATGGTTTGTTTGCACTGAGCGATATGCTTGGACTAGGGAGCTCTGCCAAGCTTCATTCCTATATCAAGGGACCAATCCGTTCGATAGGCTTCGTCAGACCACCCAGAGTCCGGCATACTGCACTGAAATGCTCACAAAGAACTAGCTTCTACGACAAGTGTGGGATCAATACACATTCACTGGATGAGATTCTCGTGCTCTTTTGACTGATATGCGTCCAAATCGCTACCTGACAATCTATGACAATGGACCCGACATACCTCTCATTGAGACTTGTGCTATGTACCGCCTCGTTAATGTCCTGACAAAGAACGACGAGTGGTGTCAATACCTGACTCAAGCTACATCACCCCAGCTCGTTCTCTGCATGCACGCAATCATAGAATAAGTGGGCTTTGCATATCGACTAAGCAGGATGTTAGTCGTACAGTGACAGTCACATAGTATACAAACAATTGAACGTGTGCCGGTGAACCCATAAATACTGGATGTAATGAATAGGGAGTGGCATAATAACGACTCAGAGCACCTAATACCCCACACGCGGGGCATCCGTCCCGCTTGGCATAATGAGTAATATTCATGGGTGCCCCGTCCTGACTGTTGGAGTCGTTGTCGTGGGCAACGGCAGGGCCTGTTATGACATCACCCAAGGATCTCGCCCTGTCGGAACGTCAGCATTGATCATATATAATACGCAGCACTAGCAGAATAGCTGACACTTGCACTTGTATATCCGGGTGGATGGTGGGGTTGTTGTCACGTTGGGTAGCGACATACTCAAGGACCTGATCCATTGATCCCTCACCGTTGCGACGAAAGCCGGTGGGGGTGAAATCTTTGGGGATGACCCGTGAGTGACTAGAAATACATTCAGCGGGCCTGCTCATGCTGTTCGAGAGAGACATACAAGGTGGCCCATGGAGCGGGAACAGTAGAAACAGCGTCAACAACAGTGGAACCAAGGACACTCGAGGCAACAACAGCAAGAGCGACAAGGACAGTAAAATGCATGATAGTCGATGATTAGAGGTTAAACTTTGTTAACAAGAGACGCGAAAGCTCGATGGCTAAAAGTTAGAGGAGAGTATGCTAGTGCGAAGTTTCTGCAACTTGGGTGACTGAAGAATTAGCAGCGACATGCATGGATTTTAAATAGGGGAAGATTGTGGGCGACATACCATATCGTGCGCTCCTTCCGCAGGTTGTACGCGTTTCAATGGCTGAACCTACTCCTTGAAATGCACCTGTCCCGGCGCTGTGTTTGATACGTTTGTTGCCGTCCGCATTCTGGAGTGACGATACAGGTCTTTCAATTGGAGCATTGAAGACATCGATGTCCACAGGTAAGTCTACCTGAGGTAGACCGTCTTTGGTCCAACTCGTCTAACCCATCCTTTAGCACAATCCATTATTACTTACCGCGATGTGTTTGTAGGCGACTTCAAACATTTTAAATTATATCGGAAGGTGTGACGCACAAGGGGTTGGTAACTCCATTACTTTTCAATGCATCAGATGTTTTTATGCACGCATGTTGCGGACTGCTATTAATATTGGTCTCGCTCGTGACCACCGGTTTTGCGTGCCCCGGCCGT
>JRHT02000026.1:0-67875 GCA_011800875.2 Suillus brevipes Sb2 | reverse complement strand
ATACCCAAGTGGCCGTGTGCAAGTTAACAAACATATGATACACTGACAGTGACATGCTGATCGTACGACGAATCAGCTATACGTTTCGGGTGAATAAGATACTAACGCACGTACGTCTCTTGCTCGACCCCACTACATCGAACTCAGTCCATAACTGTGGTGAGCAGCAAGAAACAGTCCTGTAATTGCTCCGCCATGTATCGTGTGCAGAGTTACTCTCCATACAGCCCAGGTAACAGTATCTAACAGTCCATCGCTAAACCTGCGTATGGTCAGTTTTCTCGTGCTCTTAGAGTAGGTCACCAACACACAACTAGGGTGTGAACAGCATCTTCGATCAAGAAACACTCGTAAAGTTCACGTCATACGGCCTGAGACCCACCAGACTGCTTCGGATAGCTTGCCTAACCAGGGAACTATATCCTTACTTCGAACCGTCTCGAGGGATCAGGTTCGTACCGCGAGTCACGTTCGTTTGGTAGTGGAAGACAAAGCAGCAACCGTCACGGGCACCCAGATTTCCCATGTCCAGTAGCTGCCCAGTCAGTTTAACAAGTGTCGGCCCGAGTGCGGGAAGTACACTATGGTTGCGTCTAGTGGGAGAGGTTCGAGAGTAGCAGACCCCCATTTTAAGCTGTCCCCTCAGGTTACTAAGAAAACGTAGCCGGACTACGAAAGCAGCATACCTCATAAGAGTCCGAGTATGGTCAGTAATGTCGGTCAGTACTTGTGTAGCGCTCATCTTGCTGAAGTCCAACTGGCTTCAAGTAATACAGGGTGTTTTCAACAGGTCTGCAGGACTTAACTAAAAACGGCATGGTAGCGTCGGCGTCGGAGCCGTTGCAGACCCAAGCAGTTGTATGGCATCTTACGGATTGGCGTCTCTGGTCCGCGTCACTTGTATATTCTTCAGGGACTCAGAGTCGTAACGGAGCCCCAGCCAGCACGACGGAGCGTAGCAGCAGACTCTGTTCTAACTTCGATCACTGTGAGCACCACTGAGACCACTCACTATACAGTAAACCGTTTTGGCACTACCCCTGACCAGCAAGGCTTTTCCGTCAGCATCTTAACTAGTTAACTTGCGGCGACACCTTCCGGCTGAGGTCACGCGGATAGTACGTGGGGTGAATCTACAAGCTGTCACTACCGCTGCCGGCACGGTACCACATGCTAGTTTGCGTGTATACTAGCTATATACTAATATACTAGGAAGCCTCCGGTCCACGGTTAGTCCACGAGGCTCAGCTATAACGAGTTGAACTGGTAAAATACTGGATGTAATGAATAGGGAGTGGCATAATAACTAATTGACTCAGAGAAATTGGTTTCAGAGGGTGGTCTGCGGTGGATCGCACGTGGGGCATTCGTCCCGCTTGGCATCATGAGTAATATTCATGGGTGCCCCGTCCTGACTGTTGGAGTCGTTGTCGTGGGCAACGGCAGGGCCCGCTATGACATCGCCCAAGGACCTATCCCTGTCGGAACGTCAGCATTGATCATATATAAAACAAAGCACTAGCAGAATAACTGACAGTTTCACTTTTATTTCCGGGATGAAGGGGATGTTGTCACGTTGGGTAGCGACATACTCAAGGACCTGATCCATTGATTTATCACCGTTGCGACGAAAGCCGGTGGGGGTGAAATCTTTGGGGATGACCCGTGAGTGACTAGAAATATATTCAGCGGGCCTGCTCATGCTGTTCGAGAGAGACATACAAGGTGGCCCTTGGAACGGGAACAGCGGGAGCAGTAGAAACAGCGTCAACAACAGTGGAACCAAGGACACTCGAGGTAACAACAGCAAGAGCGACAAGGACAGTAAAATGCATGATAGTCGATGAGTAGAGGTTAAACTTTGTTAACAAGAGACGCGAAAGCTCGATGGCTAACGGTTAGAGGAGAGTATGCTAGTGCGAAGTTTCTGCAACTTGGGTGACTGAAGAATTAGCAGCGATATGCATGGATTTTAAATAGGGGAAGATTGTGGGCGAGATACCATATCGTGCGCTCCTTCCGCAGGAAGTACGCGTTTCAATGGTTGAACCTACTCCTTGAAATGCACCTGTCCCGGCGCTGTGTTTGATACGTTTGTTGCCGTCCGCATTCTGGAGTGACGCTACAAATCTTTGGTAAAAGGCAATTGGAGCATTGAAGACATCGATGACCACAGGTAAGTCTACCTGAGGTAGACCGTCTTTGTTCCAACTCGTCTAACCCATCCTTTAGCACAATCCATTATTGCTTACCGCGATGTGTTTGTAGGCGACTTCAAACATTTAAGATTATATCGGAAGGCGTGACGCACAAGGGGTTGGTAACTCCATTACTTTTCAATGCGTCAGATGTTTTTATACACGCATGTTGCGGACTGCTATTAATATTGGTCTCGCTCGTGACCACCGGTTTTGCGTGCCCCGGCCGTTGGTCCCTGCAGCGCTGTAGGTCTTCTGCTTAGAGGGGTGGGCTGACCATTGTGCAGTACCTTCCTGGATGGAGAAGTACGGATTTTGTGCAATGCAGAGGTCGTAGACATACATAAATTTAGCCGCCGCATCTCGCAATAATGCGCGGAGTTTTAAAATGGCTTAGGACGCGAGAGCACCTGGTCTCCAAAAGATCGTATGAGCTTCAACTGTGAGATTGTTCTTACACCATGACATGACCGTCGCCATCGTCCAGGTGGAATGTATGATAGGCGCACTAGGGAGTCGGACTTCCGCCGCTGACAGCGGCGTCGCGTCTTGATCAATACTATGATTGCCTTTTTAGACCAACCAGTCCCCATCATGGTATTGCGAAATCACATACCACTCACTACGAGCGCTACTTCAATCGCATCTTGGCAGACGACGCGGCGACGCAGCGTGACCGCCTTCGACGCGATGTTGAGACTGGGGGATTTCTTAGACGTTCAAGGGGGAGCAATCACGACTCATGCTTGGTCTTTGCACCAGTCAGAACATCCTACGGTATGTTGAAAGATACAACTGGTCTCTATCGTGATGTTATTCATGCAACGCTTTTTATAGTCTTTCTCTGTGAACACCTTGGCGCATTCAATTGCACGCGGCTCCACTGATAGCAACCACTATGATATTGCTCAAATGTTGAAGAAAATTTTGCGCGACCTTATCTTCAGTCGAATCCTTTCCCCGCAAACCACACTATGGACGCTCACAGTGATGATACCGAGAAGAAGTCCGTCAGCTTTGAGGCTAGTAAGGATTTCGACCCTGTCCTAGTGGACCCTTCCGAGGAGTTGAGCTTGCACCGCGGTTTGAAAGCGAGACAGATATCTATGATAACGGTACCCCAAAACCTTCATCCTGCTGCTTCCGATTCAAACTAAAGCTTTTTTGCTCTGCCTAGTTAGGAGGCTCGTTGGGCACAGGTCTCATCATCGGTTCAGGGACCGCTCTCGTCAGAGGAGGCCCATTGGGTCTCTGGTTTGGGTACTCCTTCATGGGCTTAGTCTGTTACTTCGTCATGATCTCGCTTGGGGAAATGTGTGCATATCTTCCTCATAAAAAGGGTTTTGCAGGATACGCGACTCGATATGTCGATCCTGCTTTCGGCTTCGCCCTTGGATGGAATTATGTGCTCAAGTACTTTATCCAGACTACGAATAATGTTAATGCGGCGGGCGCTGTGGTGCAGTATTGGACCCTAAGTGTACCGATTGAAGCTTGGATGGGTGCGTGCACCTTTGATAATTCAATTATGCAGATGACCTGATCTTGGCCCGTTTCAGTTATTTACATTGCGTTCAGTATGACATCTATCCGACCGGGTTGCACTACCCTAGCTAACACGTCTTACACCAGTCTTCTTCATCAATTTGTTGGGCATCCGCGTCTTTGGTGAATTCGAATTCTGGTTCTGCAGCATCAAAGTCGTCGCGATAGTTGGTCTCATCTTGATGGGGCTCATCATCGACCTCGGCGGTAACCCCCAACACGATCGTATTGGGTTCAGATACTGGAGACCTCCCTACGGACCCCTCCGTGAATATCTTCTTGCTGAAGTACACAACTCTCGCCTTGCTGAGTTTCTTGGATTCTGGAACAACCTTACCATGGCTTTAATGGCGTATATCGGCACAGAGTTGATTGGCGTGACCGTAGGCGAGACTGAAAATCCGAGGAGAAATGTGCCAAGGGCTATTCGCAGGATGTTTATTCGTATTTTGGTGTTTTATGTTGGGGGTACGTTCGTCATTAGCTTGACGGTACCGAGTAATAGCAGTGTATGTGGCCCTGTGCAACAGGAGGGGCTGTTCCTGACATTGTTGTAGGCACTCTTTGTTGCCAGTAAGTCTCAGGCTGGTGCTGCTGCATCGCCATTCGTTGTAGGTACGTACTTTGTCTGGGCTGCGCCACTCTGGAATCTAACGTCCCATTGATCAGCGACAACCATTGTCGGCATCAAGTTCCTGAACCATGTCATCAACGCCGTGGTGTTGATCTTTGTCCTTAGTGCATCAAACTCAGACCTCTATATCGGCTCCAGGACGCTCTACGGCCTCGCTGTGGAACGCAAGGCACCTCGGATATTCGCCAAGGTCAACCGAGCTGGAGTTCCTTGGCCCTCGCTCATTCTGAACACTTTGGTGTGCTTCTTGACATTCCTGAATGCAAGCTCGTCGAGTTCTGTCGGTAAGTTAATGTCGTCTGCTCATCTCTAGTAATGTTGATGTAATTGTTCGGTAGCGTTTGGCTGGTTCTCAAGCTTAATTGCAAGCTTTGGCGCTATTACGTGGATGTGTATATCCTATACCCACATGTATGCTGCTCGTGCTGAGCGAGTTGTTCTTTTCTGATGTGACTACTTTCAGTGCTTTCATGCGCGCGTTGAAGGCTCAAGGAATAGATCGAAACACACTTCCTTACAAGGCGCCGTTCCAGCCATACGCCTCATGGTTTGCCTTGATTTTCACAGGCATCGTGCTCTTTTTCAACGGTAGCACCTAACCAAGCATGTCTATAGTTTGCGCTAATCAGATCAAACAGGATTCAGCGCTTTTCTGCCCTTTGTATCGTCATCATTCATCACGTCAGTGGCAATGATGATCATGATCTTCCAGAATACTAAATACAGAGCAGATCTTACATTGCTATCCCGATTTTCCTCTCGCTATGGGTGGGATACAAAGTTTTCTACCGCACTTCAACGATCCCGGCTAGTGAGGCCGATCTCATTACCGGGAAACGAGAAATAGATGAAGAAGAAGAACGATTCCTTGCTCGGGAAAAGCTAAGAGGACCACGATCTGGATTGCAGAGAATTTGGGATGCACTCTAGTCAGTCTTCCCTGTGATGGATATAACAAAGTTCCCGCCTCAAATTAATGCGGATAACTATCTGTGTTTGCGCTGGTTTTAATTGAGTGCGAGATAAGATACAACCTAGTTTATAAGGTTTGGGCGGCGTTTGATGTCTTTCAGGGACTTTTTATATGAGTGCGTGCTATGTCGCCAAGGGCGGTTCGAGCGCGGGAAAACCAGTCAACCCCCCAGCGCTCCGGTTTGAAACGCGGGGCGATATGCGTGACTTCTTTCTTCCAATCAAATGGTGGCATCCGCATCATTCTTTATTACTATAAATGGTAATTGGGCGCCCAAACGGTGTTTTCTTGGGGTGGTGGCGCCGGATACCGCTGCCAATCGGTCTGATTGCCCTTGATATGAGGGACATGCACATATACGCGGATACATGCTCTGAAACAGCAGTCACATAAAGTTTACATCCTTTTTCGTCCTCAAGGCAAAGGGGGGCTTCAGGGAGACAGCGCCTGTTAGTCTTATTCGTGTCTTTACGGCCAAGTAGCATAGGGCTGCAGATCGAAGGCATCCACACAGAGGCGCTCGTCCACTTCTTTTCTGATAACGTCTTCAATCTTCTCCATGAAAACTTTGTTTTGTCTAAGTCGAGTGTCAACCACTGACGACATAAGGCTGCGATCTCCGGCGGACAAAGCCATCCCGATACCTCTCCCGTTATTCAAAAAGTCAGAAGGATATTTGGCTTCTCGCGCACACCGATATGCAGGCGAATGCTCGTAGTCTTCCATCATCTCCGGTGTCCACGTCGTAAGCCCACGCCCAGAAATCTGATCAAGCAGTTTTTGATCCAGAGCAGCGGCATCAACCCCATCTAATTGCTTCAATTCATCCCACTGAGTTGGCATATCGGCTGGAAGTCAGCAATTTCCGAACGGCGGGAGCGAATTGCGAATTAGATTTTCTTACATCCCGAATGTCAGTCACTAGCAAAGAAGTGTTCAAACTGTTTTGGCGGATGTAATTGATGCATGATTGAATCGTTTTGATGCCAGGGTGGCCGGGATCAATTGCGTGTTCGACTTCGTCTCCATCTTTCTTCTCGAACCATGTCATGATCTGATAGCAGAACCTACTTTGAGCGATGGCTTTATTACATGCGGTGGTGTACTCACTGGAGCCACATTCATACTCAGCATAATTGCCCCGGCTTCAATGCAGGCGCAGGCATGTGCAAGCGAGGTCACCATTGAGAGATGTACACCTATTGAATATACGCTGGTAAGTATGTGCGCAGCACGGATACCGTCGTCTGTCGCTGGCAACTGTGGGCGATCAAAGAAAGGCTGTGTACATAGTTGGGAGTACATTACCGTGATGACAACTCTCCAACGTCGGACATTGGCTCGGTCAAAAAGGTCAACAAGGGCACGGGCTTCGTACACCATGTCGACCTTGCTGTTGTGAAGGCGTGAATCTACGAATATGAGCACTGAGCCTTTGACTGCACCCAGCATGGCCAGGCCGAGCTCAAAAAGCTGGAACACCATCAGTGAGCCTTCATGCAGGGTAGAAGTCTCACCCACGAATTGTCGAAGGACACGCCTCACATAAAACTTTCGCAAGGCATGTCTGTCATACGATCGCTGAGGAACACGCCACAAAGATAAGCAACCAAACGCTAACGGAAATGTATCGACCACTTTCTTCGTGGCAACCCAGACGTGATAACGAACGCCACTCGTATCCACCAGGTCGCTGACATTCTTCGGGGTGAGCAGGCACCCCCAAATATCACGGAAATACAATGCTGATAACAACTTTATTCAATCACATCCAGTACCACAGCCAGGGGGACATACCCATAATATTAGCCGTATCGCCATAGATCAACACATCCTTGTATGGAAACGAAGGGACTACCCCCATTTCCTCTGCCTCGTTGGAAGAGGGCTCAGGTAGGGCCAGATATCGACTGCTCGACCACAGGTCCAACTTAACCTTGTCCTCCTTTGAGAACGGGTAAGTCCCCTGAAACTTGGTCCGTCGGTGTTTTTGCGGATGGTGCACATATCCATCGGTAGGAACACTAGGGACGGGCATCCTGTGAGATAATTGGCCTCCCCTGCATTCCCGCCCATCGTTTTTAAAGACACCGCAGATCAGCGTGGCTCATTGTCGCATGAGCTGGTATCGATGCGCTTTCAAGTGCATGCAGGCTGTATCTCTGAAAGGGAGATAAAGAGAGGCACCGGTTTTTTTTCATTCTCTATGATAGCTGCGCAGACACGTTCTGGCAGATTTCAACGGGCAAAGTTGACACGTTTTTTTGGCTCGGTGATATATTCTTCGGATCATCATCAACCGATCAAAAGGACGACAATAGGCCAAACCGCAGTATCAACGATTAAAAAAAGAGGTTCATATACTTTTTGGTTTGGTGGGCGAAATGAGAAGGGTGCTGGTCACCGTTCCCTGGAGAGAGCCAATCGCCACGTGTTCCGGGAGAACTGCTTGGGAGGGATAATGGCCTCGAATCGGCGTTAGTCCGAGTCCAGAACCTCTTTCTTCTTCATGAATCATCAATCATGGATCCAGCGAATCCGATGCACGTCCAAAGGAAGCCCGAAGCTCGACTCGAGAGTCCAAAGATGAAGAGGGCAGTGATTTTTAGAGGCAAAAAGGGTCTTGAATTATGCCCGAGCGAGTACCCGTTTCCATCAGAATGTTCACTGCCTTGATTGTTCTAGTGTGTACTTGGCGCTTGGGAGAATAGTGGTGTATATTTAAGAATCACCGTCGACGTCGGCAATGTGACCGAGGAGGTTGGTTCTTGCAACGAGCTCGAGTTCGCTGCGCTGGAGAGCTTTGAATGTTCGCTGAGGCGGGAGTACGAAAGGAAATACGTAACAGTCATCGAAGAATCTGGCAGATCATTTGAAACAGCCGCGAAGGCCAAATTGACGGGGTTACCAAAACCGCATCAACGTTCAGTTGATCGAAGCTGTACAAAATTGATAGGGTCCGTGGTCCAACAATAATACTCATAACAGACCTACTTACATTACAATAGTATCAAGTATTATACAAATCATGCACATATATCCACTAGAATGCGTGATAACTTTTTACAGTGGCGAAGCGTAGTATTAGGAATAGTAGGGGTGGCGTAGACTCTAGAATTGCAAAAGAAAATAGCGATGAGAGCTAGTCGAAATGCAGCGAGACAGTGATAGCAATAGAGCGGGGGTATCATTTAAGCCGAGGAGAAGAGAACGATTGATTCTCGGTTCTACCGATGTTGAACCTGGGCTCGTTCGGCCGAATAAGCGTGCCAGTTGTCCACTTCAGCTTCTGGCACAGTTTGGGCAAATGGAGGGAGTGTGGTGTGGTAATGGTTGGAGGGGCCATTATGATTATGATGGTTTGATGACTGGGAAAAGGAGTCAACAAAGCGGATGCGAGATTGATTGCGTAAAAACTAACGCTGTAATGATCGTCTTCAACCTTTACGGATCCGTAATGATTGGAATGGTAGCTGCTTGGAAGCGGGTGGTGGGATAATGAACTTGGACGACTGTTAACCGGGGAATGCGATGAGTGTTGCATTTGGGTAGGCTGCTGGTGGGTGAAACAGAAAACAATGGTCACTAGGATCCAGAGAGTTCTCATAGAGTTTGGAGGACATTACGTCACTCGCGCAAGGAAAAAGCACTCGCCGAAAAAGGAGGACTTGAGGTTGAACTTGATCCGGAGGGAGTATGAGGAATATGATGAAAAGCGGGAGCGTGCAAATTAAAGAGAGAGGAAGAGTTGCCTGAAACACCGCCATGACCGGATGTGCCATTGTGGGAGGGTATATTGCCATACTGGTGATGGGAAATTGGCTGCGGAATGGTAAGTGGAGGGGGACGATCACCATGAGGGGCGTCTTGCGGCTAGGTAAAAGGCGCTATGAGAGACTAATTATGGAGTGATGAGGTACGAGAACAACGCACCATGTAGAGATCATCCATTTTACGTTTCTTGAAGTCGCGGTCACAGTTGCGGTTATCGTGGAAGTTGGACATGGAGTGGCGACGGTAGTCTGAGGACAAATGACCACCTGCACGATGGTCAGCTTCCAACAAACGTCTCATTTCCTCGTTTTCTTTCTGCAAGCGAGTATTTTCTTGCTCAAGCTCGCGAATCTTGACCAAGGGGGGCGGTAAAGCCGCCACCTGGTCTGGGGTGAAGCCCAAAGCTGTTTGTAGTTTAGTAACGGTCTGTTCGAGCTGAAAAAAGGCAAAAGTAAGAAGACGCGTCTTGTTGAAGAGGAGGACTGACCTGCTCAATGTAAGCCTTTCGCTTTGCACGATGGCGAGCTTGAGCTTTAGCATTACGGCTGCGCTCTGGACGATCGGGTTGTGACGAGACAGATTCAGCAGCGGAGTGAGCCATCGAGGACATGTAACGTTATAACGTAAAGTTTGAGGGAGGAAGGATAAGTTCGGGGTTGTAAAAAAAAGATTGGACGGTTATTATAGTTGGGATTAGTTCAAGGACTCCACTCAGACGCCCGCAACTATTCCAAAAGAATTCAGTGCCTCGGATTCCGAATTATTCGCTTTGAAAAAGTCAGCCGACATGTCTTCAAAGCGACCCTGGTGGCAAGGTTGATTCCTTGCAATCTTGAATCAAATCTCAAAGCGAGAGCTTCCTATGGTCTTGCAATGTAGAAATCGATTGAACAATTATCGAAATAAAAACCCGGCGGTCCCCCCCAGTACTGCAACTTACCTTCCTCTAAATAATATTTTCACAAGAGAGTTTCCCCGTCGGCAATTCGCGGTTGTTCTATCAGGCTAATGCCGCTGTGCCTTAGGGATGCGTTCGTGTGTTGATCCCCGATCAACAAAAAATATAATATAATCTACTTCCGCGTGTTCAAAAAATACCATTTTAAAACTCAGAACTCCGCGATACTCCGAATCCTCTTTCGTTATTGCCAAGTATTCGCTGAGTACCTCGGATATTCTAGGGAGGTATCACCTGCCAGCTTCGGCTATATATCGGTACACAATTAATCGAAAATTCTTAGCCAGTACCTTTCGGTGAGATCCGGTTCCGACACACTCCGCGATTGGCGGACCCTTTATATCCCAATTCAATCGGCAAATTCCGTAGGCTGTGCAAGTCTCTTCACGCCCGATCCAAGCCTCTCGTTGATCATCTTCATTTATTAGCCCATCCCAAGTATGTCATGTTGCTCCCCTCCTACTCGCGTTCGAGGGTACCACTCATGCACCTTCAAAATAATAATAATCACCGCAGCGAACCCACGGTCCCTTTGGCCTCGAGCGCTTTGTATCCCTGCGGTTCGGAACCTCCTTTAAAGGCATCTGAGACCCGGTGTGTCCATACATAATATCAGATGCGGTTCCAAATGTGATAGGCGCAATCCGTGGAATGGGGTCAGCCGCTCGGTGGCCTCTGCCCGACCCTCACGCTCATTGATCGAGGCCGTTTGGGACTCCTTTGGCCGCCACAAGTCTGATCCTGGTGGCTTTAATCCACACCTCGCTCTCCCATGTCGCGATCACCGGCAATTAAGCTATCTCGGGACTCCTCATGGAAAGCTCAAGGCATATCTAACCGAGATGATGAACTCTTACTTCCAAGATTTGCATGCATGGGAACAGCTATCACCTCAAACTTGTAAATTTATATTGACTTCCGCCTCAATCTTTCTCGCTCCTCCCACTCGAATCCCGAAGTCAACTTTTGAGATGAACGGTCATCATATGCGCCGGTGCCTCCCTCGTATGTAAGTATGAGCTCTTCGGGAAAGTTGAAAACTTTAATAATGCGGCCGCCAATTGTATCGCCCAAAATTGATATAGGTCGCTATATACTCCTTTTGCATTAGGAGCATTGGTTTACCTTGCCTCCTTCAAGGTCGCATCCGAGTCAACGCAGTAGGATATTTTTATAAATCACTACGCTGTCTACCAGTAAACGTTTCAAACTGCTCTCGTGCGGGCGCCCGGGTTAAAATGTTGACACGTTGGATCGCAACGCCGAGTGCCTAGACACTCATTTTCGCGTGGACTTCCGCGACAACAAAGTTGTGAAATGCAAGTCATCTTCTCCACATTGCATTTGCAACGCTGGCTGGTATCGATACGGTCGCTCGCAACGGAACCCGGACATCACTGTGACAGCCCCTATAGCATACCACTCGTCCCGCAGGTCTGGCGCAAACAGAAATGGTGAATAAATTACCGCTTCGCGCGCTCTTGAGATACATTGTGCAACACTTTAGAACATGAAGATAAATCAGTACTACATTTAAACGGGATGACGACATGCGGACTTGACGGGCGGTCTGTCACAGTTCATCATCGTCGGAAAGGACCAGCCGTCCTGTACGTCGAACACCCACTGTCGCAGCATCGTCGTCGCCCACAGTGTCCTGCTTTGCAGAACGCTTTGGAACAGGCCGCGGTCTTGGGCGTGCCCTAGGCTGAGTTTCTGGTGTACTGGAGCGACTTCTCCGCATCGTTCCGAGAATGTCATCTTCACCGTCTGAGACATTTTCATCGGCACTGGACTCTCCTGCCGGTTGATTCTCGGGGTTCCCCACCTTACCCTTCTTCCTAGCCTCAACATCTTTACCTTTTCTCCGCCGTTTTTTAGTGCCCGTCGCTCGCATGGTTCCGATCTTGCCACTTTGCGCGGCTGCCATGACAGCTTTATCTCTTAATGCCTTTTCCCTTTCGAGGAAGGCCTCCATATCCCCATACTCTGCATCGCTGTCCTCAATGAACTGTGCTGACTTGTATTGCGTTTCCTCCTTCTTTTTCTTCTCCCGTCTCTTGCGCTTGGGCTCGTCATCGTCAACAAGCTCAACGTCAGAGTTGGACGGTGATCGGCGTCTTCGTCGCCGACGGGTTTTCTTGCTCAAGAGTTGTGATGCCTTCTTGCCGTCAAGGTCAATGGGGTGTTGGAGGAATTGATCGATGACTGTAAGGCTGCTCTGGAGGTAAGAAGGGAGAATCGCAGCTGGAACTGTCCACTGCAATTCTTCACCAGCTATGAACTGATCAGCTGGTCACTACTTAAATTGCGAGATAGAACGAACCATCGTCATGAATGGTGAACTTGAGCAGGCTGAACATGAGCTTCAATATCGAATTCTTTGTTGCGGCTTCCGCGTATTCATCGCTGATGTATGGTATCACTGACAAGGCCGTCAGCGCAGAGCGAAAATCGTGCAGGATCACATACAGTAATCGACAAATTTAGAGATTGCCTCTGCGGAGGGCGCTAATTTCTTCTGTTCATCGTCGTCTATGTCGCTGTCATCGTCTCTGGGCGATTTATCCGTCTCCTCAACAATCTTATTGCGCTGACGAATGACGAGCACCAGAATCTTAATCGAGGAATGATTAGGGAGTCATTCGATGACGATATATGATTACGAACGTCTTTGACCCATTCTACAAGTTCGGTCTTCCCATCGTTCACTAGGGCCGCTATTGCGATTCCGATTTGCTCGCTCCACGAGTAACCCTTCTTGACTTGCACCTCGGGAGGGAATCTGGTATCTTCTACTGTCTCGCGCTCATGGCGGCCTTTGCGTTCCGGTTCCCAGCTCGAGTACAGTTTCCAGTGTCCGCGGTTCTTGGGAAAGAATGCCTGATTCAGATCGCGACAGATAAGCATTGTGTGTGCGTTAGCACGTGAGATAACAAAAATGAAAACCTCACCTCCACCGCGAGGAATGGCTCTCCTTCCAACGCCTTGAAGAACCTGTGCAAAATGAAATTGACCAATTTCACAAGGTCCTTTGATGACTGGTCTTTCGGCAATGACTTTTGATCGTCAAGAATAACTTTGAAGAGATTGAGCGTCGAGACCTATATGAAAGTTATATACCAAGAAATGAGCAACATAATTACAACGTACATTGAAATATAGTCCTTCGGCCTTGGCTTTGACGACTTGCCGGTGGATCAAGTTCACCGCCCGCTTCATAAACTCGGGGGAATCGAAGTCTTTGTAGCGCGAGAGATATGTCAAAAGGGTCTTTGTTATCTCCGAGTTCGCAAATTTCTACACATCAATCAACTGTCAATCAATGTTCCACTTCGATCATGCGGCGCACCATTTCAAAGGCATCAAAGGTGAACATTGTCTCGTGGACGACCTCCTCCTCACTATCCCCATCAGGTTCGTTCTCGACGTCAGGCACCCCATCTTCATCAGCTAGTCCCTGACCTGCGATAACTTAAAATGACACTGAAGGTGGAGAATGCATGGCTTACCCGTGGCCTTCTTCCTCTTACCCGGCTTCTTTTTCCTGACGTACACTGCCCCGGTATTCTCTTTCCCCCACCGTTCCAACATCCGTAGCAAGGCATACGCGAGGTGCACGCTAGCATTTAAATAGGCTAGTGATTGCGTCCCCTCTTTGTAAGATCGAAGGCTTTCGAGTGAGATATCAAGAACCTCGCCATTATAAATCAATTGTTGTTGTAAAACAGCTGCAGCCTCATTGAGCTGAGGGTCGGAGATTACCGACGAAGACATGATGTCGATCAGGAGAAGGAGTTGGGTAAGGCATTCTATTCCCGCTTGCAGCTCGTTCCACATTTTCGGCTGAAAAAATATGGCTAATGTGAGCCAGCGACCTGAACAGGTGATAGCTTTGACATTCACGATACCTTTTCATCCATGGCTTGTCTCATCCGCTTCAAGACCCAGATGATCCACCCGCGGTCGGTAACTTCCGCTACTAGCCCGAGGTTCCATTTTCGCTGTCCTTCGACGGCCTTTTCGTTGGAGCGGGATGTAAGAAAAAATTCGAGGAACCACTTCGTGACGTAGAGCAGCCGAAGATGATCCTTTTCTTTGATCTTCGGGCGTTCGGACTTGATGTCTTTGAGCAGAGAGCGGAGGAATGCTGCCGAGAGAATAATGAGGACTAGGAGTATGAAAAATGACTATACGGACGATTAAACGATGACTCCACAGACTCGCGGGCAAAACCTTGGAGCACTATTTTGGCTTCTACAGATAGATTGTCCTCGCGGGTTAATTCGTCAATTTTGTTGCTTTTGCGAGCTTTAGAACGCTTCGCAAAGTCGAGGACGCTTCCAGACTCCCGTGTGATAGCTGCTTGGCGATGAAGGACGAGCGGTCTGGAACTAGAGGCTGGATCATTCGGGCCTTCGGTATCTGCGTCTGGAGCTACTGGTTTCTTGCTCGGTTTAAGCTGGACGGAAATAGTTGTCCCAAAACGGGAGTGCCGTGAAGACGCATTCCTTGCCAAGTCTTTCTTTTTTTTGTCCTCTGCAGCAAGCAGCCGATGAAGATTTTGCGCTGGTTGCTGAAATGCCGTTAGGATGCATGAAAAAAAAATGAGAAGGGACTCTCACTTTTGACTGGTCTACAGCCAGTAGATGAGGTTTTACGCCGCGAAATAGCAAGTAGAATATCTCAAGGACAAGAGTATTTGCTGCATTGAAAAGAGAATCGTTGGACGTGTTGGCAGCAATGGTCAGAAGTAAGTCCAGCGTGTGTGTTTCCGATAGTGCTTTTACAAGTCTAGTCTGCAAACTCGAGTACTCCGCCTGGTCCGCGCTGAGGTGCGTATTTGCAGGGAGGTCCTTGATGAATATCAAGTTCCGTATGAGATGCAGAATCAGATTCACTATCTGTCCGTCGCGCTCTTTCCTTTCCTTTGCGGGCTTTGAGATTGGCGGGAGGACGATCCCAAAGAGGGCCTGCATGACGCCTGGTGTCAGAAGCGCAGCCTTGTAATTGAGATGGCTGAGCATCAGCTGGGTGTAGTCCGTCCCTTTATCAAGCTCCTCATCCAGCTCTTGCAGCTCCTCCGCCATATCAATTGGCCAGGTCATGGCAGTCATTAAGTCTGCACATGCGATGGCCCGCTTGTCTTCCACAAGTCCCTTGCCTGCAGTCGCCAACAATATTGGTACAAGGTCGTTTGGGAGGACCCGGGTCTCCCAGAATATGCGCGCCACCGTACGCTCGTCATCTGTGTCATCCTTCCGCCAGAGCTTCTTCAGATCTCGGAGACAACCGCTGACTTCATCGCCCATGCGGTAGGCTCCACCTTCGTAACCACCAAGTGCATCGACGACTCGCTTGACGACGGGCTCGAGAATAGATCTCCTGTCGACTTCCTCCTGGCCGGACTCATGAGATGAGTGAATAGAAACGATGTCGTCATCCATGGGAGTGGTCTTGTGTTACAGTGCTAAGACGCGAATAAACGCCACGGTCCGTCACACCACGTGATTAAAGTCACACGTTCCATTGTTCGGATGCACGCGGGTCTACGAGGTACGTGCACTAATCGTACTCTCCGATTAACGTCCCCCCTCGTGTCGGGGGCCTCATTATTGATGATCTCTTACCTCCTGCATTCACACGAGATAAAGTAGCTCAGCGGCAATCACTGAGTGCAGCGATGCGTTCCTCATAAGTAGGCCACGGCACTTGTTTCAGCAGCGCGACTCTGATAATGTATCAGAGATTGGCGACCATTATTTGACAAATATATCCTGTTGGAGATGAGATTGACTTTCTCATGCCAGCGGGGTGATGTAGGGTAATGTCTGCCGTGTAGTCAGCTTTCATAACTCTTGCAGTGCAAAGAAAAAACGTTTGTTGTGTACCTGAAGGAGACCTGCGCAGGGTTGTATATTAGCGGAGAAATGTTAAAACATGAGCAAAGAAGGGGGACGATCGATCAAATCAATTTCTGTGGCTGCCAGACACTCCAAGGAACTTACTGCAGCGCTTGCTCGGTGTCATGACAGGCGTCACGGTGGAAGTAGCGTCGGGAGGCATTGGCAGCGCTCCATGGATGGTGTCGTCGGGCTGCAGATAAGTCAGGCAGTTCGACGCCACCGAATAACGAAAGAATTACGCATGCATCTGATGCATAAACGAGTAGACATCCCAAACTTGAAGAATCCCGCAAAGGTGTAATGAGTTCTACAAACTATCCTGGATGATGTGTCAAGAGAGTGCCCTTTGGGGCCGAGTTACTCACAAAGGCTACACGACACTGTGGAGAAGTAGTACATAGCCTTCAAAGATGATGTTATGATGTGCCGTTTCTCTTCGTTGCCTTCTCCTTCTTCAACCTCTCCTTCTCGAAATCTGCCTTGGCTATTTCATGTGCTGCATCATTTAGTCCGAGTCGGTTCCGGGCAATCTTGCAACGAAAGTTTTCATTAGTGAAGAAAGCCGTAATATCATCAGTGAGGCCGGGGGTAATGGTAAACTCACCTCAATCGCGTAGAACTGTATTCGTGTGACTAAAACCGTCATGAGGTTAGGCGATCAGGGACATCAAGAAACTTTGGCAGTACCGAAGATGGTGTTCGTCTCCCCGTACTCTTTTCTTGCATCCGTGCGGATGAGAGACCCAAAGTTGTAGTCTTTCACTTTTTTTTCATACCTAGGTCGAGCTGTCAGCTGAGTCTCAACGCATACAACCAATAGCACTCACACTTGACAAAACTCCCTCCACTTCTTCTTTCCAATGTCGCTCTTGAGCCAGTCCTCGTCGAGCTTGACAAGATGTACATGATTTTCCTCGTTGAACTCAGGGAACGCCGACATGGTATGTTCGTATATCTCATCGTCAAGCCTGTCCACTCAAATGAGCCGCTGTATGGTCCGAAAAGAAGAGTGGCGTTAAGCCTCACTTTGTCAATTTGAGTGCACGCGGAGAAACTTTCTCGAGCAGGTTCCAGTATGTCTACTCAATCATGATGGTGTCAGCCGCAGTAAGAAAACTGAATAGCTCGACATTCCCGCACCTGAGCATGTTCAACCGCCTTCACTGCAAATCTGCGTAGATTGACAGATTCGGTATAGATCAATCTGCACTAGACGCCGTGGCTTTCGGCACTCACTGCTTCTCTATCTACGCTCCCATAAAGCACAGAGAACGAATGATGAGTACAGGAAGATCGTTTGAAGGCAATTGTTCTACCTCGACGAGATTCTGGGCATTGTTGGGATCAAAGCCTTGAGTTGACATTGTGTTTCTGTAACTTGAAAGGTGGTTGGTTGATTTCTAGGAGCTAGAGTAGATGGCGACAGTGGGGAGGTAGTGACAGCGACCTTAGGGTTAGGGTTCGGAGATTATGATAAGATGACGTGTAAGCGTGTAGTGTACCCGATATGTGATACGTGCATAGTCTCTCTGTACTTAGTTTCCTTAGGCAGATGCAGTAGAACGGCTACACCGTTCCTTGTTTATAAATTCGTCAAGGGCGACATCTTGAAATTGTAAATCTCAAGCGCAAAGTGATTAACTTCTAGAACTTGGTTTTGATTTCTTTTCAACGCCTACACCAAAGCGTTTCAACTTCTCAAAATACTTTTGAACACGACTCGCAACCTGCCGTGGTGTCCGACGGCCACTCATAGCTTGCGAGATTTTTGCCCATCTATAACGGCTTGAGTCTTTGAAGCACAGATGAGAAGATGAATACTCACCGATTGCGCTCGCCATCTGGAATCTCCTCGAGGAGCCGTTCAAGTAGGTGTTGTTCGGATACTGACCATGCCTGCTTATAAGTTTCGGGTCTTGGTTTGTCTGTATCTGTTTTTGGTTCTGGTGCAGGTGGTGACGGCTCGGCTTTAAACTTGTGGATAATAGTCTTGACGTCAGCTGAGCCACGAGAACGTTTTCCAAGGGTAGGAGGGGGGATGGTGATCGACATGGACTCGGCATTGGCCTCTAGGTTATCGTCGAGCGACTGAGGCTGGAGCTTGACATGTGGTTTACGCGAACGGGAAGATCGATTGAGGCGGTCAGACTGCGTGATGAAGCGTTGATTAATGGTCGAAGTGCGTCTCTTGGATAATGATGTTAAAGGCTGAGCAAGCTCCGGTGGTGCTATTGTGGATGGGGTAGATGGGACAGTCGTATTTGTGGAATCATCCGCGTCCATGGATGTACTGTCGTTGCCTGATGGCCAAAGGCCGCTCTCGCTAATATCAACCTCCCCACTTTCATCATCTACATCATTTCTGACGAATACTGCGTCAGCCGCCTCTCCATTCTCAGTGGGGGCGTCATATGTAATCTTTCTCTCTTTGAGTTTCTGTATTTTCGCATGTGCACGTTCACGCCTGCGCGTGATTGTGAAGGATTCTTGGACGGGTGGTGATTTTGTTTGTTTCTCTTCCTCCATGGCTTCGTCCTCGGATAACGTAGGTTGATCGAGACTAGCATGGAATGAGGATGCAGTAAGATTAGAATTAGACGTAAGATAGATCGCATTATCAGGGTCTAAGCTTCCCAAGACGGGGTCAATGATGATTCGCCGTGCATCTTTGACGAATTGTTGGAGGGCGGAAAGAGGAGAGTGTTGAGTGGTATGCGGCACGCTCCATTCCGTGTGTGCGAGACGCTTTCGGACCGCAAAAGTGCGTAAAGGCGTGGGGTCTGCGACGAAGACGGGATTTAAGATTGCAGGAAGGTAAATGAAAGGACAAAAATTTTACCAGCCGAGGAGAAGACCTGCCAGTGAACCTCATTCGCAAGGGGAGATACGGAACACTCATTATTTTCCGACAACCGCAAGCCAGGACTATTGAACTGTAAAATAATAATGGAGGGGGTGCCATTAACCACGCGGTGAACTGCATACCTTCGAGCCGATATTCTCGGTGAAGGCCTTCGGCTGGCCAAGGGCATCTGCCTTGAGCTTCCTAAGTCTGTCTATGTCTGTCTCTGCACGACTCAACAGAGATTTCTGAGTCTGTATGTAGGCGGACAGCGCCTCGAGCCTGTCAAAGGAGTAATGAGTCGGCCAAATGCATCAAGGAAGATAACAGATGGGAAACATGCGTACGTCTCGGCGCGTCTCGAGTCCATGTATGCGATATCGTCCAGTTCATGGAATTAACTCCCTCTCTGAGAGTTGCACCAAACTGATTGTTGCAAGTCCGAAACGATTCCCTCTCTATAACAACCCAGCTTGCTCACTAAAATTTATTTTAAATTACAGCATTGATGGGCTTACCCTTATGGTACCTATTTCTCACGCATGCTGATGTTCAACTGACCATATCAAGTTCAACCGTGACCAAAGGACTCTCGTCGTCGCCCGAGACGGCGAGCACGCCTCTTTAGTTCGTGATGGCCGCCCAGATCGCTTCCTTGCACTCAATCGCTAACACTGCGTCTTCCACGTCATTATCACCCAGTCTTGCCAATCTCAACGCCCTATCTTCCCCCAAGCCTGCTAACCAACGGCGCATGACGGTTTCAGCCCTACCACCTCCAACATCATTGAATCTGGTATCGCTTCATTGATTTTATTTCACTGCTGAATGGGCGACTGATCGTGTCGTGCAGCCCGAACCTGTCTATGGACACCCAGGGCACGCCCCAGGATCACCCCGGCGGCCGCCATCGCCCCTTCGTAACGAATTTACCCACAGAAGATTCTCAAATGAAAGCCACTCCGGAGATGATGACGATGACGAAGAAGAAGATCACACGTGGCCACGCAGCCGTT
Source organism: Suillus brevipes Sb2 (assembly GCA_011800875.2). Lineage (NCBI taxonomy): Eukaryota > Fungi > Basidiomycota > Agaricomycetes > Boletales > Suillaceae > Suillus > Suillus brevipes. The sequence continues at coordinate 48,029 of JRHT02000026.1, read as the reverse complement.
CCCCTACGTCCGCCTCAGTCACTCAATTCGCTGCGAACCTCGCAAACCGTGTTAATTCCTTCATCAGTCCTTCCATAGCAAGCAGACCTCTTCCTTCCGATGAAGAATTAGAAGCTGAAGCTCAGAGAGAGCGCGACAAAAGTCGACGAGAAGCCGAACGTATACTCACCCAAGAAGCGGAAGAAAGGCGAGCTATGGAGGAACGTGTTCTCGCTATGATGAATAGTTCTCCACAATCACTTCCCCCTCCTCGAAGTAGATCACAGACGTTACCAAATCCCCCCTCTCCTGCGCACTCTCAGAAGGACAGTAGCCCCAGTTGGTGGACAGCCGCCAAAGCACGCTTGACTCCTACAAAAGATAAAGAACCACTCACTCCGGCCCAGCAAGTCATAGAAGAAACTAAGGCTCGTGAAAAGGAAACGAAGAGTGCTAAAGGAAAGGACACCGAATGGCCTGCCTCTTCTTCAAGTAAATACACCAACCCCGCTTACCTCAACCTGAAGATACCTCCAGGTGGCCCTCCCCCTCGCACGTCATCTCCTACATCCCCAACTCCAATTCGAACCCCTGTCAACCTTTCTCCCGCGCGTATCACACAAGTTCCCATAAATCTTTCGCCCGCCTCGATTCAGAGAGGGACTTCTCCAGGCGGCTCGCCTGCACGCGAACCACCTCCACTTTACGCCTCGTTCACACCCTCGGGTACTCTAGATGTACCAGGTACACTACTATTAATTGCGAAGCGTTTTGAAAAGCTTGAGAGATGGAGCGTCACCCACGTGCGTGCACTCGAAGAACGCATGGGTGATGTCGAGCGCTGGTTGGTCGACAAGGAAAATCAACGCAGCAAGGAGGGATCATCCAACAACGACAAACTCTCCCCTGAATCTGAGTTGGCGGCTATTCAAGGAGATGTCACTGAGCTACAGTCACGCATGTCGGAGCTTGGCCGAGAGATGGCTCGCCTCGCGACATCGCCTGCCGTTCTCTCCTCTAATAATGCCATCCGTAGCTCGCCAGTTATGAGCACCGCCCCTCCAATGGAGTCATCCAATGTCAGCCCTCATGAATCTACTTTCTCTAGCGCAGCCGACACCACATTCTCCGACTTCCCATCCTCCAATGCCACTTCGGCTCTAGAAAGTATTCGCAGTCTCTCCACTCCCCGCAGGGCCCCGTCCCTTACAGCCCGTGAGTCCACGAGTCCACCCCTCGCTCGAGCGACCACTCGTCGTACACCGTCAGGAAGCAGGACACGTCTTCCATATCCAACAGGCGACTACGCCAGCCCGGGAGAAATAATATCCCCACCTCAAACTCCAGCCAGTTCGCCTCCACCACCGGCACGTCATGCATCGATGGTAATTTCCGGATTACCAGCCTTGTCCAGCCCGTTGGAACTCCCCGCCGCAATCACTCCGCCTGGCCGCGTGTCATCTCCTAGTCTGAGTGGCCTCCCGGCTCCCAGCATGCACAGTCCCCGTCGAGGCAGCGTGAGCCCTTCGCCTATGCAAGGAGGGCGTAAGCGATACACCGTTGCTCTCGGTGGACCCATCGTAGCGCCCTCTGAAGTTGAGCTCGACTACGAGAGCGAACGTTCAGTCGGCATGGCATCTTTCTCCTCTACAGCAGAGAGTAGTGACGATGACGAAGATCACCAAAATGCCCCAGACGAGACGTTGGGGAAGAAATCCGCGTTCCGTGTGATGACTGCTGCCAAATTCGGTAGCGGTGATTTGGCGAGCGCTGCGCCTGCCAATAACAGCTCGGGTAACCATACACGCGCGCAGTCCACATATAGTGGCTTCACGAATCCATTGCAGAGCAACCAAGCGGTGTCTGCGCAGTCAACACACCGTTTCCGATCGCAGTCTATTGACGTCCGATCGGATAGTACTTTTGGTGGCGACCAAGCTAATAAATTTGTGGATCCGCTTGTTCTACGACGACAGGGGAAAACGGAGAAGGGGAGGGGGAAACCTCTGGTTGGTCCAGGGAAGAAGGTTCCTGTAGGACAGCTCGTGGCGTTCTTTGATTCGGAGCGTCGTTGAGCGTGTTGCACCTTTGCGATGATGTTTCACTTTCACGATCCCATCTCATGACCTTCTAAATTCACGTGCTGACTTGATCTCAGATTTATTTCATGGCTATATACCTCGCAGTAATGTTCGGTTTTCGTTCGTGTATTTTGATTGTTGCTATCGCTGCTTTTTAAGGGCTTCCTGCTATTACAGGAAGACGAACTTGCTTGGTTGGTACGATGCCTTATCCTCACGTTGTCACACCTGTTCGTCGCAACCGATGCGCAATTGTAGTCATTGGGGATCGGGTTGTGGGTGTGTGGGTAAGGGTATGGGCATACAATGTCATGGTTTCGTCACGCTGTAAGTGGCGAAGCAAGGAAGGACTTTCGACATGGAGCATTACAACAGCACATGTACACACTAGAAGTGAGGCGTTATAAGGACCGCTCCAGCATCAACAACGTTTGGAATAATGGGTTAGTCCCGATCGTTCATTAGAAACCAAGGAAAAGTTCCCCTGTTCAATTTTATGAGGGGCAGTAAGACTCGGAAGTGGCCCCCACCGAGATGGCGGATGTGCAGGCCAAAGTTATCAGAAGTGTGTCGACAGCCCGACACGGACAACTTCGTGCAGAGGGGGATGCTTCAGGAAGGTATCGCATGGCTCAAACATCGATACGTCGACATGTGCACCGTAGCAACCTTCCAGTAAATAAGTGGATGGGAGTGAAGGAGCCTTAAGGGCTGGTATTGGTAGATGGTATCACTGGCCAACTTTGCGCAGATGGCTCATATAAAGATGTGTTAAAGTTTGTACAGTTTCAAAAATTGATCTGACATTCACCTGCGGTTAGAATCCGATAGGCTCCGGAGTCCGCTGTGCGTCGATAGCAGGGCTAGTCTAGCAGGGAGAACTGGAACCGAACATGAGATCTAGCTGTCTGCGTGATGGACCCTGTGGGGGACATCGGAACGACGGTGAATAGCAGAAACACTAGTTGCATGTCTGACTGACAAAGGAATAACAGGTGACCTGACCAAGCTGCTAGAGCCAGTGCCGCGATAACAAAGACCAAGACATGCGGTGCTGCAGACCGCTAGTGGCTGGTGAAAAATTTAAACCGCGATGGGTGACTGATCAGTGATCAAGACGTTCTAGAATGTCATTATCCTCCTGCCTTTCCCCATCAAGAAATGTCATCCCCGTTTCACACATGCATCATCCTGCTGCTCAAAATGCTTACCCGCGCGCTGTTTCCCATTTACATATGCGAAGGCGTGGATTTTTTCTGGAATGTCAAGCGGAGTCTCTGTACAATTGAAAGTCGGTTTATAGATCACCCTCCTGGATTCCTGGAAACATTAAGGAAAGGGAAAGGAACGTAGTGAACGTTCCCCCACAAGTAACATAGTAGTATTCTGTCACTGGTGATAAGCACAAATCGACGTACTAGTACCACGGAAGAGGATACTTCGAGCGGAATGACTGCGGAATGTCGGAGATAAGGCAATAATCATTACGGTGACTGAATTGGCCGCCATGTAGGCTTGCATGCGTTGGAGTAATGGAGTGAGAATCGGAACGGAACATAGGTCTGGAGTACAAGTTCCGCATTCTGGTCAAGCCTGCAGGCTTTCAATGAACTCCGTTGTGGTCTCCAAAGCTGAGGGGATTATCATTCTTTATCCTTGGAATCTGATAAACTTGGCAGACGAAAAAAGAATACTGCTTATCAAGTGTGCGGCATATAGAGCACGGACTTATATTCGAGGGACACTAGGTGCCTGCTGCGATCGCCAACAACTTGGGTCAGTTCAGCCTTGGCCGATAGCACATATGCATACCTCGTGTAGTAGTAAGTCGATCTGCCACACAGCCGTGACATAATATTAGTTCAATGCCATCAACATGAGGCTAGCGCTCATTGACCACTTACTGGATGACTAGTACCCTGGTCTTAGGTTTCATCCAGCAGTTGGCAACTTTTATCTTGGCGGTGCCATAAGTTCGAATTTTGAACAGCTTTTTTGAATCAGTCTAGACCGCTAAGATAGGGGACACGTGAGAGCTATTTAGTAGGTAACTAGTACTTCAGCCGGGCAACCCGTGACGTAGTAGAAGACGTTACTCTCACTCCAACGACCATTAGCTATGTCACAGAAAGTGTACCAACCCTTGCATACAGACGATCCTTCAAGCAAAATACCACCTGGAGAAAAGGATGACAGGAAAGCCCAATCCCCCCTTCTGGCACATTCTACTTTTTTTCTAATTTCTCATCCACCCAGGTCTCAAAGCCATTTCCAAGAAATTTCTTCTTGCGACACGCAGGAAGAGCTTATTGTATGCTTGGAACGGATTCGGGATTTGATCAAAGATAATTTGGCAAACGATGAACTCATAGATGACCCCGCCGAGGTCGTTCTTGACAGGCTTGCTGTCTCACTTGACTGGATGCTGATCACGGTACGTCCAAGTCACCAAAAAAGCCTGAATACCCTGATCACACGTACTTGTGTTCTACATAATTAGGCCGTGCTGTTTATGATAATGGGCATGTCGTACTTGCGGTCACCCGCTTTCGCAGCCTTTGGGGATGCAAAAACACATGAACTATATCTGAAATTGACTGAAATCACGAGCGATACTGCAATGAATGACGTGTACCTCGCTCTATTGGCACATTCGTCGCAATCGCATCGATACTCGTACTCCCGCAAGCTCGTACAGGGTAGCATCCTTTCAAGTTTCCTCTTTGCATTCCTCGCAACACTGGGTAAACTCGTCATGGGTCGCAACGGGCTCTACCTGAACATGCCATCTCGTCGCAAGTCTCGGAGGAATTCTTCCCTCAGGCCGTTGCCATCCATACCGAGGTGGTTCATACCAGTTCTTAAACGCCTACCTAACGCCTTTCTACTAAACCAACTTCTACTTGGCATAGCATTCGTCGTTGCGCATTATCTCGCTTTATAATCCTCCTCGTTCTTCGGAGGCGCAGCCAATTACCCTTCCAATCAAGCTGTCCTCAACCGAGCAATTTTCCCACTGTCTCGTTTCATGTGGCCTTTTGTTCGAGTGTGCATTCTTCGCTACGGCAAATATTCAAAATATCCTGTATATCATCATTTGCAGCTATCAGTACGCCAACAGTACGCGATTTCACGCACTGTCTTGGATGAATTTGGCATTTGGCTGGTCCAATTCTATTCTGCGCCATGTACTATATCTGTCTCTTACGGTTATTGATGATAGCACGAAATGACTCAAGGGCAGCCGTACGCGTTGTCCTATTGGTAGACGTACGACAGACAATAAAATATCAATGAGGGAATACAGAAGTCCTGTTCATAAAAATGTAGATGTAGACGGGTAATCACGGCATGCAATACATAAAATACCATTAAAATACAGCAATGTAGATGATGTTCGTGCGGATAATGCAACAATAACAAGAGTAGGGTATAGAAATGCCCAGCATAGAACCAAGAAGATCTAGATGACAATGGACACTGACCAAAGTATCACTAGTGCAACTAGTTTACATTGCAACGTGCCCGCTATGACTGTGACACAGCGGCTTCTTGTTGGAGCTGCTGCTGTTGCACCTGCTGTACCGCCTGAGGATCCCATGGTGGGGGATACCGGGCGTCCACGAGATTCTGATCAGCAAGCGCATCCCGCATCCGATCTCTGTCGTTCATGCCCATGCGTGCGCGACACCGAATGAGACGGAGCTTCGTTCGCGTGATCCCTGAGGCGTTGTCAGTTTCAAAATAGTATACATCACAAACAAAAAAAAGGTCGTACAAGTAGCGATGGCAGCACGGTCCTCTTCCACAAAAGGATTCTCAGTCTGAAGGTCATCTTGGAGTGTGTACAGACACCAAAGCGATTCCTCGTATAACTTCTCGCATTCATCTGGGGCTGTTGCTTGGTCGAGGAGCTCCTTCTTGGCTGCGCCACGACTCTAAAAACGGGCTGTGAACACCAACAGTCAAGAATTTACAGGGAAATGCGTACGAGAACCAAGGCGCGGTCATAGACCAACTGATCAAGGTATGTCTTGGGGCCATCATATTGCGCTGGGAGCCACGTCTTCACCAGCGCAGCTCGTCCATTACATTTGATGAAGTGCTCCTTGAACCACGACAGAGCTTTGTTCACTACGTGAGCACTGTGTTGTGCTCTGAATGCAGAAATAGAACATACCATCATCAAACCCTTCACTCACCTCGAATTCACCATCAGGGTGGCGCATTCGCAGGTGCTCTTGGAAGTTCCGCAGCTTGTCAATCCCTTTCTGCGAGAAAGACATGAGTAGCATGTAGACGGCAACGGTCGTCACAGCGGTGCTTTCAGCTTCTTTATCCGCGATGTGCCGCTTTATTGCAACTTTCTCATGCTCGCCGTCACGTCGTAAAAACTTTGCTGGATCAGCTAATGGCTCTGCGAAGGGGTCAGCTTGACATACAAGAGGGTAAGGGATACTTACTGTCAGGTATAGCCTTGACTTGCTCGTACAACTCATCAGCCCAGTGTGTGAGGACATCTGTCTTCTGCGCAAGGTCTTCTAAATCCGCAAGAAGCTCATCTTCCATTGGGTCTATTTCCGTCTCTCTTTCAGAGGGAGTCCGGAGAATGAGCTGTGGACGCCGAGGAGACGAGGAGCTGCGGTAGTGGTTGGAGCCGGGAGAATTAGGTGATTTGGGTGTCGATGTACCAAAAAGCTTGCGGGAGGCGAGAGAGAGGGCGCGACTCAAAGCGTTTGTGGCGGCGCGCGTGGGCGAAGATGACAGTGGAGGGGCAAGAGGATGGGGAGGCGGTGGAAATGTTGGTATTGGCGCGGATTGTGGAGAACCCGATGGCGATGATGCTGTGTGATCTGGCGGGCGCGAATCACCGGCGAGAGGTGATAAGGGAACACGCCGATCCTGCAGCGGTCGTCGTGCACTGTTTAATTCTGAGTGGACAGGTCAGCTTACAAAGCGATGACAGGGAACATTACTCACCATGAGTGAATTCAACTGCACGTGGATCGATGAGAACGTACTCCTTCCGGATGAGACCATCTTCCTCTGACTCTCCTGGGATGAAGGAGCCTTCGGTCGCAAGTAGTTTCGGACCTACCTTTTCCTTTTCAGGATCAGGTGGATTCGAGGCGGTTCGTGTTCGATCATTATTGGTAGTTGTAGTTGTCTGTGTTCTCCCAGGCGATAAACTAAGCATTTCATCTTCAGATGACCAATATATCCAAAATAATGTCAAGGGCCCATACCTTGTCGGAGGGATCGCAGACACGTCCTCCGCTGCATTATCCCTTCTCCGGAAATGGAACTTACTGGGCGGAATCATCGCCTTCGGATCAAGCACTTCTGGCGGAATTATTCTGTGGTGTTCAGGAATCTGTCCAGGAATGATTTCGTCGACTTCCTCTTCTTCTACTTGTGTCGTATTTTGGAGCTGTATTTCGGGTGCAGGACGAGGAAACTTGGACTTTGCGAGTGCTTTGCTCTTGAAAAATTCCTCAAAGCTGGCACGTTCGGCAGGCTGCCGCTTAAGCAAGGTTCGGATCAAGTCCTTGATGTCAACAGCAACAAGTGTAGGCTCTTCTGCCTTTATTGTGGGTGGAGTGGAAGGATGAGAAGACATACGAGCAGGATCTTCGTCTGGGAATTTGACACCTTTGGAATGTTCGATCTTCTTCAAGAGCTCGACGTGGTTTTGGGCGCGGAAAGGTGGTTTTCCAACACACATCTCGTACAACACCGCACCAACACTCCACAAGTCAGCCTTTGCATCGTATTTCTCGTATCGCAATATCTCAGGAGCCATATAAAGACTGCAAATTATGATGGTCAAGTCTAGCTTGTTACAGCAGTAGGGGAACGTACGGAGAACCACACAAGGTCTCTGCCATCATGGCGTTTGGGAGAGAGCGCGCAAACCCGAAATCGGCGACCTTGAGTATTGGAACGCCCAAAGGATGGCCCTTTGCAAGTTCCTCTGGCGATGCAGGATTCAAGAGCAGATTCTGCATACAATAAGATATTAGACGCCTTGTATGTATCTGAACAAACATACCTGGGGCTTGATATCCCTGTGGATAAGATTTCGCTGTCGAAGAAATTTCAAAGCGCGTGCTTCGGAAAGATCAGATCAATGCGAAATAGGAAATTCTGATCGCTCACCGAGTTGACGCAGGAAACTTCGTACGACAATCTCGTCTAGACCGCCTGTTCTCGGGTGGGGGTAATATTGAAGAGCAGCCCCCGGTGAGGGTGCGTACTCTAGCCCCTCGACACGACCGCGTTTCTTTATGTAATTTGTGAGGTCGCCGCCGGCGCAATACTCCATGATAAGGTATATGTTGCGTTCGGCGCGCTAAAGACTGAGTGATTAGTTAACCGGCATAAGGAATATGACAACAAGTGAGCCATTCATGACATGGGGCTTAGATGAAAGGGAGAGGAAATAGGAACGGCCAAAGAGGAGTGCAGAATAGTCCTGCTGCTTTCAGGACGCAGCACAGTACAGGATGGTAGATATAGAAGGGGCACTCACAACAATGTCAATCAACTTCGTGATATGACGATGAGATAATGACTTTAATATTTCAATTTCGCTTTGCAGGTTATCCAATAATTTTGCAGTAAGTATATCTCGTCGCACAGACTTGATGGCGACCTGGTGGTGAGTTTCCTGCAAGTGCCACATTGTTTCAAAAGCTAGATAGAAAAAGAAACTAGCACGCACCTCGTGGTATCCTTTATAGACAGTTGCAAAGCTTCCCTTTCCGATATCGCTGACTATAATGTATGGACGTGATTCGTCGTCCTCGACTGTCCTTCTCGAAGTGGATTTATCTGAAGCCATGATGAGGGGCTTAAAGCCAATGTAAGTGAGGTATAGCGGTAGCCCGCGAGAGCAGAGGCGCTGAGCGCCTTCAGTGTGTTATAAAAGAACAGTTGTAATTCAAAGAGCAAAGGCAAGCTGTAGGGGAGAGCTTAGGGAGTGCCGCTTGTGCCGACCTGCTTTCTTCGTCCAAATTAGGAAACCTGAGAAGAAGCACTATCCTGACTAAGCTTGCGCTGCTGGCCAAGCCGACGCTGCTCAGGCTATTTGTCACCTGTGCCAGATGCAGCATAATCAGGAAAACAAAGGAGTCAAGGTTCTTCTGCCAACCTGCCAACCTGGCTTGTTTTCCCTGTCATGCGACCTTTGTCATCGCCGTTCAGCGTCGTGTTTCTTCAATTTATGACCTTTGGCAGCGTTACAGGTTTTATACTGTGAACAGGACGATACTGTTGCTGAACATGCCCCGTGTACAGTGCCTAATAGTCTTGGAGGGAGGGTTCCAGCCAGCCGGTGTGTGCATTGCCATCCTGACTGCGGTACGCATTTTCTAGAAGCGACCATCCTAGGCAACCTGATATAGGCTAAGTACTTAGGTATATTCAGTCTTCAGTTCGATGCTTTGTTAGCTGATCTAGCAAGACTGGATTACTGTCCCTCTGTCGCATAAGCTTGTATCGCCTCAGTTTCAGCACAAGGCGCCACAGCGAATGTTGACTTCGTAGGCCTGTAGAACGATCTAACTCAGCCGCTATTCGTAACTAGTAGTGTTGTCCACACGCAGTTGTCCAGGCGGGAGCGCGTATATCTTTTCAGATGTTCTATGTAGGACGGCTTTTTGTGACATATACGCCAGCTGTATTCCTACTGTCTGTATACTAGCGTTCACCCATCGCGACCAAGCCGGATCGACACGGCATGTTACGCAAAATACTTCAACTGCAGTTGCCCAACAGCGGCCTTCAGCGTCCCGAGCTAATTTTTGAACTCATGCGTGGATGTTCCTCCTGAGACGGGATCTCTTGCATAAATTTGGTCTTGATTTACCTTCAGTGAGATACTCGAAGTCAGGGTCTCCCTAATACTGAAATACAGTGCACTGGCATTCGCATATTGAGTGAAACACATACTTTTGAGAGTTCCTGATGGAGCTCTGAAAACAGTCTTCCCTTTGAGGAGTGCTCCTCGCAAATTCTGACCGCAAAATGGGAGGCGCAACCTCCAGTGAATTAAGGATAAGCTAGTATCATACAATTAAAATTAGCACGCGAAACTTTTTTTCAACACGAACAAGACAATCGAACACCACAAAGCGAGTACCGTAATGACACAAGTTGCTAGGAGTGGTTGCCTCCCGAAGAGCCAACAAAGTGTATAGAGGGCTTGAGAAAGACCAAAGAAAACGGGCAACACATTTGACCATGATAAGACGCGGGCCCGTACGTGTTGAGGCCAGTCGTGCAATGGTCGCCGTCTCATTTGCACATCGTTGTCCTCGCTCGTACTCGCGGCGAAGTGGCCTAGAACCCACTTCCCAAAGATAGTGATAGCCACAATGAAAGGGGGGACGAAGAGACACGCATCCATCACTCCTTGTAGAACCAAGAACGTGAACGATGGCGCGGCGAAGACCGACAGGATTGTTCCGCTGGTGAACGTGCCGTTGCTAATGGTGCGGAAGACGTCGTTGACTCCAGCTACCAGAGTTGTGTGTCTGTGGTATAGGCGGAAGCCGGGCTGCATGGTGGCGAATTTGTTTATGAACGCAGTAGCACCCGCCTGCCAATAAATGCTGAGTTTCAGTTGCTGCATTCTGGAAGGATATTTCGAAGAACTAACGCAGAGTAAGAGCGTGTTCATCAACCCATCGAGACCTTTCATTCTGCGCTCCTCTTCAGCGCAGGATTTTGCCACCCGTAATCGTTCCTTCAACATTTCAGCACTGTCATGCAACTCAGAAACGAATTCCTGGGAATCGCGGGTCCTAGGAGGCATTTTATATAGATCAACATGCCTCGTCACTCAACTGAAGCTTACCCGTCCACCGCTCCAAGCTGACTAGGACTATCGGGCTGATTCGGATAGGCGTTCATTAGTTCACTCGCTGCCCTTGTGAGGGGTTGAGGTGAAACCTCTGACGATGCATTTGTGACACCACGTAACAGTACTTGATAATGTCACACGGAGGATTTGCCTTACTTCAAAAAAAGGCAATCATATTTCTAATTTCCAGCGACAACTGAAAATCTCTGTCCATGAGGAACATGACTGCAATATACACGATTCCACGCGTGTAGACGCCGACATAGAACTAGCATCGTGCACTTGCCACACACAATTAAATAAATGGGTCAGTAATCAGTGCACTGATTTCGGGGTAGATGTTGTGGGTACTTGACTATGCCCCTGGGATATATTAGATCAGGACTGTGATCGTCCAGTCTTGAATCCACGCTCAGCGCTTAATCTACATGGCTCTTGGTCATAAAATTTTAGACTCCAGGAGAAAAGGATCATGTCCACGTATGTCTCACAGCACTGGCGGGCGGTCCATATTGCTTGGATTAGCTTGGATATTCCTCGCGTCAGCTGGTAGTACTAATGGCATAGTTTCGAGTTTCAGAGTTTGCCCCTACTACACAGCACGGGTGCAGGGCCCAGTGATCTGTTCTGCGATAGCTGGTACCAGCTATCACTGCGGCAAACATGAACGTCATGATTGCAATTTAGGAGAGGGCAACTACCTGGTGTCCTTTTGTTGCCGAGTCGAAAGTCAGTACTTTATGAACGAAATATTCACATATCTGGTGCTGGAACGGATACCACGCTCCGTGGCGCAATCGAAATTACATGGGTCCATGAGAACTTGAGCTGGCAAAGTTCAACTTTGGTCTTACTCACTAACAATATCGGGGTAAGCACGCTGTATATCAAATTGAACGTGTTTGTAACATCGCGGCCCTTGTTTCGAACTTGAGCTGTCAAAGCGCCTAAGCCTAGAACCAAATCTGTAGCATAATTACTTGCCTCCAGTAGCCATTGCTTCAGCTCTTTACTAGCAATACCAGGCAACTCGAGAATGAGTTCTAGGGAACGGGGCCTGGTATAAAGGTGACCAATATCTGCAGAACTACATCCTGTACATGATTTTGCGAAACATCTTTCACCCACCACTAGGGATGTGCACGGGTAATTTAACCCCGGGGTATCACAGGTGCCACCCGTACCCTTACCCGCGCTGAGGGTATGGGTGTAGTGACGGGTAGGGGTATAACACCCCAGGGTACCACCCATGGTGGGTATACCCTGCAGGTATAGTAAAAAATGTACTACATCAGAGTCTATGCACGTACAGAAACATGTAGTGCCCCGCAGCCGTGGTTTGAGGTTAAATTGGGTTTTGCTGGCGTGATTAGGGTCTGGCACTATGTGTTACCGCATAGTGCGTGTTCCGAAAACAACAGTACACCTGGGGAGCACTCCGTTGGATCTCTTAAACCAGCTGCTGATCTCCCAGTATCCAGTTTCGTGTTCCCCGCTGGCCATGTGCAAAAATGGGTTAGTTTACACATCACCAGCATTTCCAAGTGTTCTTGAGGAGCAAATCAAATTTGATGTCTGCTGGCATCGTAACTGCCATCTGCCTGAAGGAGTATTTCAAGCGGACAGGTTATGCGCAGAACATTATTCAAGACATAAAAGCAAGCTACCGTCCCCTTCGAATCTGTTTTTGCATTCCCATATCCCATATCATAGATCATGCGTCTGCACTTCGTCCTCACCATTGTCGCTGCTTGCAAGTTGGCATCATCGCTGCCTACTATCAGTGATGATATTCCATGTCACATGACCTGCTGGTTCGCAATGAAGTCTTGTTGTCCTGGCCTTACATGCCAAAAAACTATCTGGCCTGTGAGTAAAAGTAGTTTTCATCATCTAACTCTGTGACTCACCGACGTGTTAGTACGTATTTGAATGTGTGCCCGACTACGGTAATTGAGCTGCAAGCTGTCATGGCAAACAAATTCCACCCTGCCGCTTGTGTATTGAAGAACGGTTGAATTAGAGGGGCGTCTTGAACACCTGACTGCATAAACTGAGTAGTACTTACTACGACGCGTTGTTTTTGCTAGCTTGCATGGCCTAATCCCCACATGATGGCCATGTCGGCCGAAAGGAGTCACTTGAAGTAATGAAGCGGTACTCGTCTTTCTAGGCCAGCTGCAGTTGTCGGCCCGTGTTGAATTATGATGAGACCCCCGGGCCAGCCTGAGCATCGACTTGAAGAAACCGTCGAGATTCATAGGTCGGGTAGTTTTCGTTAAGTGCCGTTGCTGAGAGCGTTTGAACTAAAGTACCTCTCGGAGTGGCGAGCTTTTGATGATAAAGGTCGAATTGCATTTGTAATTCAAATTGTGAGCGCGACTCTAAAGCCCTCTAAAGCCCCCGGCGACATGCCATACAGATGGCATCATGGAACAAACATACAACTACTCTGATTGCTGCGATTGCTGCCATGACCAACCAGGTGAGTTTCTATTCAACATCGCCCTACCACCTGTGGAAATCAAACACTGAACCTCGACATATGACAGGTGCTCCTTCAAGTTGATCCGTCGAGTTTGAGTGAAGATTGTTGTCCTGATGAGACACTGTTCGATATTTACCACTCCGCTCATGCCTCTTGGGCGGCCGCCACACGAAATTTCATAGGCGCTCTGCCCATCGAGCTCTTGCTGGCAATATTCACACATCTCTACCGGTCATCTCGTCGTCTCACTCAAAGTGGTGAGATAGTATGGAGATTAGACGATATCAATCTGTCATCGCTGTTCCCCTACGCCCCGGCCGCAGTATGTTCGACGTGGCGTTTGGTGTTATCGCGTGTTCCAGAATTTTGGACTCGTGTGGTCATCAGAGTTGACTCTCAACATACACGAAGTCAAGATGTGCGACGATATTTCGAGTGGTCAAGATATCTTCATCTGGATGTTATCATCACCAGACATCGCGATGAGTTCGAAGGACATGACAAGAGGGAGCAGTCAAAAGTCGTCAAAGCAACCCGCGAACTCGTTAGGCATATTGGGCGATGTAGAAGCATCCACTTCGACGTGATGTACAGCTCATCATTGCCATCCATACTCCACGACTTTCATCAGAAAACGGCTCTTTACCTGCATACATTGAAGCTCAAATGCCAAGTCGACGATGGTGGGATCCCCCATCGGAAACTTGTGCATTGGAGTTTTCATGCGCCCCGTCTTTGCCACCTCCATCTAGATGCCCGCAATTTTTTCGACGTCTGCGTAGACCGTAACAACTGGCTCAGGCGCTTACACAGCTTAAACTCGCTCTCGGTTTCCCGCTATCGCCACTTCTCAGACAAGGGCATTGATTTATACAAGCTGTTGAGGGCAATAGAGGAATCTCCTTCCCTCGCATGCTTGGAGCTCAAGGACTTGCGCTTCTCTCGAGTGCGTCCCTGGACCACAGCGAATGATATTAGTATAGAACTAATATCTATGAATCTGGAGGACCTATCAGGCGAGGCGCTCTCGGAAATCATCGGTTATGTCGATAGTGCCCCAGCTACAACTCGCATTTCACGTTGCGCTATTACTACTTGCCACCACTCCCTTATCTCTAATGGTATCGCCTTCCATGATCTCTCGGCCGACCAGGATTTGATGGTTCCTCTTGCAAATTGGCGCGGGCGCACACTCTCGCTTGTCAGTTGTGCATGCTTCCATGATGATTTCCTGCGAGATATGATAGACGGAGGACCACACGACCAATCCTTTGCATGCAAGGGGCTGAAAGAGTTATACCTTGTCAACTGCACGAAGTTTTCTCCGAGGTTGCTCAAGACTATGGTGCTAAAGCGGAGGAAGCTAGCACGCAGGTCTATTTTTTGGAGACGCGATCAAGAAACGCTTGATTGGACGTTTCCAAATGTGGCACCCATCACATTGATATCAGTTGATGGTGGACCAGCGTTATCCAAAGAAGACAGGGAGTGGTTTGATAAGAACCTTGGGTCGTTTCACTGGGATGAGCGAAAGTGGTTATATCCATTCAAAGATTCTGGCGATAGCGACCATGACATGTACGGCGGATAGTAGCTTGGACGATTTAATACTGAATCAATCCATCAAGTATGTAGTGCTTGAGCACAGGTGCTAATTTATGCTCGCAACGAGGCAGTTTTGAACGACAAGCGTGAACTGAGTACTAAATTAGTTCCTGTTTTCGCGCTTAGTCTCGCACCGCATATTTATCTGCAATCTCCACCCGTTCACGCTGGTCGATAAAATAAGCTGAATCCATTGGACTTGGTTGGGATTCAAATGATTTGAAAATGGGAAGATTGGATAACGCGGAGGTTATGAGTTGGGCCTGAGCCGCGGCGCAGTCACCTGTCCTGATGATCAGGCTAGTATGTGTATGTTCCCACGCCATGTGGCCACATTTACATTTCCATGAGAACCAGATACGGGCAGCCTCTTCTATCCCTTAAGTCCGTTAAAGCTGAGTGAGAGTCTGCGAGAAATAGAGTGCGAAGTACTGCGTACCCGAGGCAGGTCATCTCATGATGTGCCTTGTTGGTATCCGGAGAATGCACCTCTTCAGGTTACCACATCTCAAACTCCTATACCCGATGTACAGGGTGCCAATATTCGCTTGCTTATCGATTTATACTCCCCTCGCGGGAACATATTGACTTGTTTGCACAGGCATGAGCTGTCGCCTTCCCTTGCGATTCTCCTCACCAGTTAGTTTAGCAATAAAACACCTACATATCCAACGTGTTTCATTTCGACAGTGGAACCCGAAATTTCCATGGTGAAAGACGAGACGAAGCTGTATGAGGGCGTAAAACCGTCCAGGAGAGATGTGAGTACTAACACGAGTAAATTTCATAACGGCAGTTGCTATGTGACATTGTAAGTGATTTTAGAAGTCAAAACTTTTGTTAAGATCCTCGTGCAGAAGCTCCCGCATTCCGGGGGGTAGAATGGGTTCTTTGCCGTTGACAATATAGCCTGTTGAAATTCCACGATGGCCGCGGGTGAAAGATGGGGTTAGCCCTGAACTAAGGTAATTCGGGAGTGTCACTGACGAAAAGGCATTTCAACACTTTCTTTAGCATTGAATGTGATGGTTGGGAAGTCCTAGATAGGCTATGAATGCTCAATATGCTCGTGAATATCGTGCGACGCACCACATATGGTATCGCATTCAGTTGCACTATAAACAGTTCAAACCAGTTTCGCAGTAAGAAAAAAAAACAAGAATCACCTTCGTCATCTACAACGCGCTTCGTTACACCGAGCGCGGTATCTGTTGTCATTTGCATTGGACCCAGATGACGCGAAGGAAAACCAAGTTGGCGGAGCTCAGATGTTCGATCGCGAGGAGGATCATCACCTGGCATGCAATGTCAAGAATAATCTGATGGAAAAGGAGTCTCGATATGCTCACCTAGTATACCCTTGCGCCCAGAAGTCAAGTTGATAAGTGAGCTCGGGGTTCAGCGGATAGAGATCTCACCCCAAACAAGAAATGGTCGAAAATCTTGCCATCTTCCAAAGCGAGCACTGTTTGAGCTTTTGGATCAAGAAGGCATACCCTTGTAATCGGAATATTATTCTGCTCCAGCAGCTCCATTACTGACCGAGTATGGACATGGTATGATGCAGCGGGTTCATTGATAGAGGCCAGCCGGTCGTTGAGCGACAAACAAGAGTTTTGCGATAGATGGGTAAACTCAACCCGACCGTTGATCCCAGCCAACGTGAGCATATGCTAAAACAACCTTTAGTCCCTCCCTGAACGAGTTGCCCTGAGTCTATTACGTGCCGCGTACTCCAGCTCGACCCAGGGAGGGAGGGATTTTGGGGTCGTTTCATCCTCCTCCATGTGTTCTGGGTAAAAAACATGGAGCTACTTTTTCGTTGACCAGGATGATTGTGACCCACCGATCACGTATGTGAATGTCATGATTGGACGATGTGGTTTGCGATCCCGTCAAGGTGTCAATTATAGCGTACGTGCAGATGTACGGTGTGAATGAGCAAGCCCGAATATTTAGGATTTTTGTTGCTGCACGTGCACCTTGAACGATGTCATCGATCTTCCAATTTTCCAAATTCGAACACTTCGGTTCATGGGTTGCTTCTTTTCCGTGTGCCTCGCAGCTCCTGTTCACCTGTACCGTAAATCACCATTCAACTTTGATGGACCTAAAGACTTCAAGTTCAGACACTGGCCATTCGGTGTCACTTTCGGGGCAGTTTGGTAATATTCTGTTACCATCAAGTCTTTCATGCGCGATTTTAACGGCAAAAATGAAGCTTCACACTTGACAGGGACTAATGACACGATTCAATCGGACATACTCAAGAGAGTGTAATCTTGATCAGTGGCGCGTACAATGCGAGTAGAGAGCTCCGGTATACTTCGCCGGTACTCAAATTCTCACTCCCAGGCGGACGACAGCACAATATATAATAAACCATTGGCTACCTCAGGATAGTCGTCTCCAAATACAATGTCTACACCTAAATTCAGGATCGCTATCTGGTGAGGTGCCTCCAGCTTGTGCTCATAGTCATGCTCATCACAATACCTAGCGGAGGAGGGGTGGGTGGTTTGACATTAGCTCTCGCTTTGTCCCAGTACCCGGATATTGTCGTCGACGTGTACGAAGCCGCTCAGAGCTTTTATGAAATTGGGGCTGGTTTTGGTATCTGGCCCAGGGCATTCAAGGTATATATATCTGAAATTAGAAGATAAACTAGCGTCAGACAAACATCTAGGTCTTGCGAAAACTTGGACATGACTTCGAGCAGCAACTGCTTCAGCGCTGCGGGTACAACTTCACAGAAGAATATGGTCAGTGATTTGTATACAACAGATGTTCAATTCCACTGAGAGGGTCTTAGTCCCAGGTATTGAGCACCGTAAAAGTGATCAGCCCGTTGGCTTTCACCTCTTTGACATAGTGACAAAAGGTCAACTTCCCTTGACTTTCAATTGTATCTCACTCTGACCACGGTCGGTAACACAGGCAATCAACTACGTTTCCATCGAGCTGACTTTCATGGTGTACTTCTCTCACATCTCCCGCCGTCTTGTAAAACGCATAACGCCAAGCGACTAAAATCATATATTCAGCCCTTCAACGACCGTTCAAGAAAATCGCCAATAACACTAATATTCAGGGATGGATCGACTGCGACATGCGACGTTTTAATTGGTGCTGACGGGGTCAAATCCGCTGTCAGGCCCTGCATGATGCGTGAACTAGCTGAGGGCATGGATCCCGATGAAAAACAATCTGTACTCTCGTGCAGTAACCCAATCTGGAGTGGAGTTACTGCATACCGCACATTAATTTCTGCAGAGAAGCTACGTGCGCGTTGTCCTGACCACCGCGTCTTTTCGGGAGGGTTTACTCAGGTAAGTCTTCTTCTAGTTACATTACACAGCAATATTGACTTGGCGGCACCTTCATTTCTAGTACTTGGGAAAAGATGCTGTGAGACATTTTAATTGATTACATATATATTATATAGCGTGTTGAGGCTGACGCATTTAAGTTCTTCCTTGGATACCCAATTTCTCTTGGGAAATACATCAATATCGCAGGTTTCACGCTCCAACCTGATCTCGTTGACACGGCCTATGAAGCCGATGCACGACTTCCTCGTCGGTCTTTCGAAGGGAAGGCTGACAGCGACTGGGTCGGAGAACTCACGGCTGAACAATTCGTCAAGCCTTTCAAAAACTTCGAAAAGGATGCGCAGGTCCTTCTTGAGGTCCGTCATTCGCATCTACTTCACTGGTCACTGACAATATTGATATCCGCAGTGTGTAGAAAAAGGTACACTTTGGGCCGTGCACACCGTGAAAACATTACCATCCACGAACTTTGGGCGTGTCGCACTCTTGGGAGATGCTGCCCATGCAATGTTGCCGTTCCAGGGCGCTGGTGCTAGTCAGAGTATCGAGGTCAGTTGCGCCCATTTTTATTTCCCCTTTCACACCGTGCTGATGTGACTTCATAGGATGCTTACCTGCTCGCAACTGTTCTTGGTCACAAAGCCACGACCCTAGACACGGTACCCAGGGCCCTCGCTATATACGACAAGTTGAGACGGCCGTTCTCATCTGATGTGGCTCTGCGCTCAAGGTTTAATGGGCAACTATTCGCGTTTCAAACGGACGTCCCTCTACACGAGCTCGGAAAAACGGTCACCAAGAATTGGGAGTGGGCATGGCTGACAGAGCTGGATGGTGCTTTGGAAGAAGCTGTCAAGCTTGTGGAGGACAGTTCAATCAACATCAGGTGATCATGAAGCCATACATATCCGCATTATCTATGTCATCAAATTGTACCAGTGTAGTTCTATATGACAGTGTCGGACAATAATATATCTCTGTATGGATCGACGACAAAAGCTTGAAATAACAGAATAAATCCGTGGATTAGCATACATCCATGAAGGACCGTCGACTCAGACAGATTTATCTCCTCTTGCTCAAGATGCGAGTGACACTCGCTTTGACGACGCCCGCTGCCTTCTCTACCTCTTTCTTCGTCAGTGCCGCAGTAGCAGCGATACGTATAGTGGGTCTGGACTCGACCATCTCCTGTCCACGTAAGTGCTTCGCCCGTGTTAGCAGCACGCCGTTTGCTATCGCATCATCGGCAATGTCCTGCAGGATGCGCTCTTCAGCCTCGTAGTCATAGGTGGGCTGGGTGACAGAAAGCGATTGTTGTTGGGATCGCAAGCAGAAATGAATGATAGGGCTGGCACGATGACCGAGTAGCGTGATGCCTTCAGTTTTCTCCAACACTGCACGGATAGCGCGGATATTATCTTGCAGGTTCAAAAGTACCGAAGGGTTGTTCCGGAGGAAAGTGATTGCCTCCGACCCAGATGTTGCCAGGAGAGCAGGCATGGAAGCTGAGAACACGAAGGACGTGCCGTTGATCCGCTACTTGATGCATAAGTACAGACTAATGAATGCGGGCGATCTGTACATACTTGGTGATCCACTACGATGGCAGAGCCAGCACAAAAGCCACCTGCTGAACAAAGACCATTAGCGACGGACCCCACGAGCATGTCAATTTGTGACGCCTGAGAATATTCATGTGAGCTATATCCTCACTGGAAGGAGGAGCTAACCCACCGGAACGTTGTACAGTTCTGTCAGACCACGGCCAGTTCGGCCCATGGTTCCGAAAGAGATGCTTTCATCCAGGATGAGGCGGTACTTGTACTTCAGCTTAAGTTCGACCTGCAAACCAAAAAAATGTGAACATGACACTAAACAGATTGGAATGAAGGAACCAACCAGTTTAGGAAGATCCACCATTTCGCCATCACGCTCAAAGATACCTTCAGTGATGATGAATCTACGCGTGAGAGGTCCTTTGCGTTTCTTCCTTTCCTTCTCCACGCTGATGAGGGCGTCCTCAAGACTCTTGAGGTCATTATGGTCGTACCAACGAACTGTTGAACGGGATATTAAAATGCCCTTTTGGATGGCGAAGTTCACGGAGCGGTCGGCGACGATGATGTCCCCACGCTTGCAAAAGGCAGGAATGACGGACGAAATAGTTGAAAAGCCTTGAGAGTAGAGGATAGAAGCCTCCGTGCCCAAGAACTCGGCGATGTCACGTTCAAGGTCGAGATGGACATCTAATACATATTGCACGTCAGCATCCCATGGCATGTCGCTACCAGCAGCATTTACCAATGGTTCCGTAGAATCCAGGAGGTCCACAGCTCCCGAGGCCATATTTCTGAAGCGTTTCGAGGGCCCGTTCCTTGACTTTCTCATTGCCAGCTAGTCCAGCAAAGTTGAAGCTGGCGAGGTTGGTCACGATTTTACCAGTTGCGAGGAGTTTTGGCTTGGGGCCATTAGGGCCAGCAATGACGGGGACTGAGCTAAGATCTTTCTGTTCCCACTCGCTAAGAGGTTGTGCAAGTGGTTCAGGCACCCATTCATCTACTAATTCGTCTATTTCCTAGAAGAACGTCAGTTAGGGATGAAGAAGCGTGGTTTCATGAAACCCAACAACCTTTTCAGAAAACTTGATGAAATGTTTGCCTGACCTATCCGTGCGTGTCCTGGACTGTAGCAGGGTCCTTATCGCGAAAATGACAAGGATAAGCTCGAGAATTGTTCGTCCAGGATCATTCTGGTGAGAAGACTTGACATATCGTGCAACGACTGCTGAGCCTGGAATTCTATAGAAGCCAGACTCTAATTTTGACAAAGAGAACGTCAGGAATGATAGCAGAGGCTCGAGTGCTACAGAGGTCGAGCTATCCATCTTAGAGAAAGTTTGGGACGTTGCTGGGAAACCGACACTTGCCAGCAGCAAGTTGAATGACTTACATAAGCAGCGCGGTATGATCCCCGTACTGTAAGCGCCAATCAGCTTCCGTTGCCAAAATAGCAGGTGGGTAAAATGAAGGCAGCAAGTCGCCGGTGTGGTGCACCAGAGGCTTGGGATTGTTGTACTCAAACCGCCCTTGAGCTGATCACGATTTGAAGACGAGGAAAATGCTTAGTGCCGAGTTCATGATCAAAATCGAATTGCAATGAAATCTTAACAACTCTCAAGGTTAACGGTTAACGTTGAGGTAGTACAATCGCTCGTATCCTGAGAAGCCGCAGCCAGGAACTACGGTCATCGTGACCTGGACGGCACCAGAGGATCTAATAATTTCAATAAGATGCCACCTTGCAGCTCTTTTGACGCTGTGGTTCAAATGCTTTTTATCATCATAGTCTATAGACCGCCGACGCCGATCATCGTGGTATGCAGTCATGGCACCGCGATGTGCAGACATCACATTATCAAGCTTCGCACACGGGTAGAATTAATACCCCATTGAAGCGATTATTGCAATGTGGCCTATGATGTGGCTTATTTTCATCAGGGCCAAATGCGAGGCACGTTGGTGAATACTGCTGATCGATGATCATCCAGGATGATAGGAATCAGAATGACACCGAACTGGATTATCGTGCTCCTGACGTTGCACTGCCATGGACAGAGTGTGAGATCTAGGTACTCCAGATCAAATATTACTCACCCTAAGTTATCTTATTTGTGAATATCAATGGACACTGAACAGAGGGTCCATGCGGTGTGTGGGGTAGCGCATTGCGAGTTGCCCGAGTAAGTACGCACACTCTCCTTGCGTGGCCCATTATGCACTTCAGTCGTTCGACTGGAAGCAAGGAAAACATTTATCCCACCCATCTCGCCCTCTCATTCTCCAGCAAAACATCATCATTGTTTTTGTGTACAAAAGACACTGCATCATGGATAATTTTGGTCCATTTCATGGGTAGCCGCAGTAACGATGTGGTGCATAGTGTTGAAGCTTGATTTGCAGTAACCATCGTGCCAATCGATCACGTTTGGGGGCTTGACTCAGACCTTGGTGCGTATTTCGCGTCTTTCATGATTTCCGCTTAGGTTTAATGGAAATACCATTAGCTCCTAGGATCTGAAAGAGAATTAGTGACAGATGATAGAGGAGTAGGATGGCTAGCTCGCAACATCAGAGTCAGACCAGCACCAGCCTAGATGTTCAGAGGGAGACTACGAAAAACGTTGCAGGAATCATATCACGATAAAGACGAGGTACCTTGGAAGTTGGCGAAGTTAGACTTGTCAATACACCACATATATAGGATTTCTGGTGGCTTCGCATCGTCGTCCGAGACGAGAAGTAGTAACACAGGAAAACTAAGATGGTCTGGTGTTCCCACGTGTACTTCAACACCGCATCTGTCAAGGTGCTAGTATTGAGTGGTTTTCGTGAGATCTCACTAGTTCCAATACCACACATCACGGAATCCCTCACCCTCCTCCACGCCTACCCATCATGCCCGCACACCTCACAACCCGCCCAGAATACTCCCTCCTAGTCGACAGATACGACACATGGATGTTCGACTGCGACGGCGTATTATGGCACGGCGATCGGTTAATCGAGGGGGCTGTGGAGGTTTTAGAGATCCTTCGGAAGCGAGGTGCGTGTTGAGGTCGCATAGTACTTGGTATTGGAATGAATGACGAAGACCATCTTTGATTGGGTGTTATAAAGGAAAGCGAATTCTTTTCGTCACTAATAACGCTAGCAAGTCACGGAAGAGTTATAAAACCAAGTTTGATAACTTGGGCGTGGAAGCAAACGTGGTGGGTGTTTTGTTCGGGTTGGGTCTCGGTGGACTCAGGCAGTTTCCTGATTGATGCGATACGATGGGCTGTAGGATGAGATATACGGATCAGCTTATGCTTCCGCTGTTTACATATCCTCTGTCATGAAACTTCCCAAGGATAAAAAAGTGTATGTAATCGGGATGACCGGGATTGAGGAGGAGCTGAGGGAAGAAGGCGTTTCTTTCATTGGCGGA
This sequence comes from Suillus brevipes Sb2, assembly GCA_011800875.2. Taxonomy (NCBI): domain Eukaryota; kingdom Fungi; phylum Basidiomycota; class Agaricomycetes; order Boletales; family Suillaceae; genus Suillus; species Suillus brevipes. The sequence continues at coordinate 24,689 of JRHT02000026.1, read as the reverse complement.
ACGGTATGTTGACTTCCTTTCCCTGCTCGTGCTCCAGCCCACCATCCGCTCCTCAAATTCACTCACTCACATGCGTGCTCACCCAGGACCCAGCAGACTGTACCCTCGAACCATTCTCCCTCTCATCCTTCTCCCTCGACCCAGACGTCCAAGCCGTCCTCTGCGGCTTAGACCTCAGCGTGAACTATACCAAACTATCAAAGGCATTCCAATACCTCTCACGAAACCCCGGCTGTCAATTCCTAGTCACCAACGAAGACAGCACATTCCCAAGCGCTGATGGTCTCTTACCCGGAGCAGGATCCATCAGCGCCCCATTACGCTTTGCACTGGAGAAAGATCCGATAAGTATTGGGAAGCCTGCGAAGACGATGTTGGATTGTATTCAAGCCAAGTGAGTGCCAAACGCTTGAGCCTTTCTTTGCGATTGGTTGATAATCATGATTCTATGATAGGGTGAAATTCGATCCGGAACGCACGATAATGGTTGGGGATCGGTTGAATACTGATATTTTGTTCGGACAAGCTGGGGGTCTGGCAACGCTCCTTGTCCTGACGGGTGCGTTTCAAATTTTGACAATAAGTGCTTGTAATGAACGTTGTGGTTTGTAGGTATCACGTCGAAGCAAGATATCACCGGGCCAAACGCTTCGCCAATAGTACCTGACTACGTCACCCAGTCTATCGGAGACCTTCGTGTTGTCGGTGGACAATAGGTTTAGTTTTCCTCATGCATACCGCGTAGAGAGGGCTGGTCCCACAAGGGAAATCAATAAATATCTAGACAACGATCTGAATAGAAGGAAGTGGAATTGATTGATGCTGAAGTCGGAATCGGCACTTCAGGTGGTCTTCTGCTTCTCCGATTGTCCTATGCTGATGTTCTCATTACCCGCTAGCCACTCGAGTATGCTGACGCAAAAAGCTGAGAAAGATCCGACTATATCGCTTGCAATTCCTGCGTTAGTGGCGAGACCTAAGCATCATGAGCACAAATCTCGATGGTCGTTCCCAGCCCAATGAGAGTGCGAAGGAGTACCGAGACGACTGAATAAACCAAAACTCTATCTATCAAGCTGAAATCAATCGTGTGACTACCCTGAGAGCCAATCAAAAATTCGAAATGCACCGTAACTCAAAACTTGCGACACATCACCTCTGTAGGGACTGGAGCCCGTTGCTAATTACATCGCTGTGATCTTATGTGGTCCATGTCCATAGAGGACAACAGTGGAAGTTGGATTAGCAAACTCTGAGGGAGCTGATGCTGACTTGATACTCGCATAGAAGAACCTGATCCCACAACAGTGATTGATAAATATCTAAAACTCGATTTGAATAAGAAACTGGAATCAGCGCCTCAGGTGGTTTTCTGCTTCTCTGATTGTTCTCTTCTGATGTGCTCTTCAGCCAACCACTTTAGTGCGTTGACGGAAAGTGCTGAGAGAGATCCGACTATATAGCCTGTGATTCCTCCGAATAGAGGCGTTAGCGGCCAGACCTAAGTGATATAAGCTCAACCCCTGGTAAACGACGCTAAAACTGACCTGCCATGGTCGATCCCAGTCCAGTGCGATTGGAAGAGCACCAAGCCAAGCGCCAATGAGGGTCGCGACAGCGGGATAAACTAGAGCTCTTTCTATCGGATTTCGCGGGCTAGCACAATGTCAGGCAAAAAGTAAAATGGTACACGTATCAACCCACGAAAGCTCGGCGAATAGACGTGTCCAGTTAAGTCTGGTGATGAAGGACGGAGTGTCGGAGGAAAAGGAGGGAAAACCCAGCGCATAAGCCGGTGCGAACACGGATAGTAATGCTAGAACGATCGCCAGCAAGAATGTATGAGGGAGATGGCTTTCCATACGATTAGCACAAATCTTGCGGGATACGTCAATCGTCACCTTGAAGAAGGAGCACCGAACAATACTATAGTCGCATGGAAGACCAAGGCTACACATGAAGTGAAAACAACCGTTCCTCCTAGTCTCTGGAAGAATATGAGACATTAAAAACACGAAGGAGAAGACACACCGAGAGTCTCCCCCGATCAAACTGATACCTATCCATTTTGATCTCATCACTCGTTCCGCCGCGAGAGGAATACTCGAAACACCACTGCCTGATCCACCCCGCCCACCATACTTGGAGGATCACTAGCCCTGTGACAATCCAAGCGAGTGTTATGACTGGGTTATCTGTCAGCGCGTCTTGGAATTGTGATTGTGGACGGTCAGAATCTGCGAGTGATGGCCAGAGTAAGAGAGATGTCTGGGGTAGGAAGAGGGCTGTAAACGCTACGAGGCTGGTGTGAACGCCCACGACAGAGGTGTATCGTGCATATGGGAAGAATGCGTGTTGAACTTCATGTGTGGAAGATGGAGCTATAGTCTTTGCGGGTTTCACAGGCATTTTGAAAATGAGTGACCTGCTGGAGGGACTCACCGGATATTGCCGATGGAGTTGCTCTAAGTTTTGCTACTTATAATTACTAGTTCTTCCCAACCATACATATGTATCTGTATTAATTGCCATTCAAGGTCCACGCTCTCAGGTATTTCTCTCAACATACGAATCGGAACCGTCCAGCCCCCCATTTTCACCTTGAACAACTATCAACCATAAAATCATTTGAAATTGGCGCAAATACTAGTATGTCTAGCTATATCTATCATTCTGTTGTAAGCACGCTGGCTTACTTAGAGTTTCCATAAACTACATACTGGAGCACAAATTTCAGTGTCACTACCTTTTAGCGTAACTTCATAGGACAAGGCAGCAACCAGTCACAACACGTCAGAGGTTGTTGACTGGGCCTGTGACTTGTATACCACATATGACAAGCAAGTTGCAATGGCGTATTTCTCCGAGATAAGCCTGAGTGCCCACAGCGCTATCATGGTTGTGACGCGCACGTTGCTGTGCCGGATAATCGGGCTGGTCACTGTGGTTCAAGTTAATTGGCCAAACATGATGCCTCCATTAACACGTTTCCGTACAACGAAGAATCGTCTACCAGCATCAGAACGTGGCTGTCAATCGCGTCATCTATTGCGCATTCCATGACGACTGATTTCTTCACATGTAAGTGCTACAAGTACACTTGAAATTTTCGTCAGTAGTACGGTGACCGGCCTGCGTGCACTTACCATGAAGCTCGTCACTCTGGTCCTACTCCCATTCACGGCTACTCTCGCTAGCACTGTACCCTTCAAGGGCTGCCGTCAAATTGTGAAAGAGAGCATCCGTGGTCCACCCAGTGGGTGGTATAAGCATGCTCCCGCACCAAAGCACCACATACTCGAGCTCAAGATCGCTCTTCCTCAGCCCAGGTTCCCGGAACTTGAGCAGCACCTCTGGGAGATAAGCGATCCAAACAATGCACGTTATGGGGCGTACTTGTCGAAGCAGGAGACAGAAGTACTCATGGCTCCCCACCCTGAGACTCTGGACGTCGTCAGCGAATGGCTTGCCTTACATGGTCTGACAGAAGAAGATGTCATCCGTTCATCTGCAAACGATTGGGTCACTATTCGTGTCCCAGTCGGTCTCGCAGAAGAGATGCTGGATACTGTGAGCAAGGCAATGTCACCTTCGGAGGTTACGGTTCATTGACTAGTCAGTGTCTAGACATACCATGTTTACAACCATGCTGAGACCGGCGAGAGCATCGTCCGGACAACGAGCTATAGTCTCCCTGACATCTTGCACCATCATGTTGACCTTATTCAGCCTACGACTATGTTCGCTCGATTCAAGGCGTTTAAGAGCACACTGCATTGGGCTAACCAGCCACAGCCTGCGGTCTCGAGCCTGCCGGGCGGAAAGATCATGGGGCCTGCGGGCAATCTCGTCGATGCGAGCTGCAACTACACGATCACCCTTTCTTGCTTGAGGCAGTTGTATAACGCAGAGAACTATACAACAACTGCCACAAACTGCAACAAATTCGGTATCACTGGTTATCTTGGAGAGTATGCCAATAATAAGGACCTTCAGCAATTCTACCAAGCCCAAAATTCGTCTGCTTACGGTTCAAACTACACTGTGGTTTCCATCAATGGTGGGCTGCACTTCGGGCTTCGTCGATAATAATGTTGTTCATGTGCTTCGCAGGCGGAAAGAACAACCAGAGCTATGAGGCGGCAGGTCAAGAAGCCAACCTTGACACTCAGTTTGGTTTCGGGCTCGTATGGCCCACTCCCGGAACATTCTATACAACTGGTGGCGAGCCCATCTACATCCCCGACCTGGTGACGCCGAATAACACAAACGAGCCATACACATACGTGCGTTCAAACCATCACAATTGTAGTTCAATGTATTAATGATTATGACCTTCAGTGGCTTGAACACGTACTTTCACAGGATGATATTCCTCAAACGATCTCTACCAGTTACGGTGATGATGAACAGACTGTCCCGTACACCTACGCGATCCGTGTCTGCGCTGGTATGGCGGCTCTCGGTGCTCGTGGAGTTTCTTTGTTATTTTCCTCTGGTGATAATGGGGTCGGTGGTGGATTTAAAGACCCTACCGGACAACTATGTAAATCCAATGACGGGCGCAACGTCACAACTTTCCTGCCAACATTCCCCGCTTCCTGCCCATAGTGAGTGATCTCTGTAATTGAGGAGTAAAGGCCAATTTCGAACAAAAGCGTGACTGCTGTTGGTGGCACTGTCAACATCCCAGAGACTGCTGCGTTTTTTTCCGCTGGTGGATTCAGCAATTATGTAAGTAATATCTGCCCCACATAAGACCTTCTGGCCGATACATTACAATTGTATAAGTTTGCTCGTCCTGCGTACCAGGAGGCTGCTGTCTCTGCGTACTTGGCTATGCTCGCCCCCGGCACCTTCGAAGGTCTTTATAACTGGTAAGTCACTACAGACTGGCAAACGCACTATGTACAATTGACTCGCTATCTCCAGCACCGGACGTGTACGTTGACACTCCAACTTGCAATTATCTTTTGGCAACCATATTTCTAGGCATTTCCTGACGTAGCGGCACAATCAGAAGCCTTCGATATCATCTATCAAGGCCAGAAGGGTGGAGCCGCCGGCACATCCTGTGCCGCGCCCGCATTTGCCGCATTTGTGTCCATGCTGAACGACGCACGCATTAATGCTCGAAAGACTCCTCTTGGCTTTCTTAATCCTTTCTTATATTCCACTGGCTACAAGGCGTTAAACGACATCACGGATGGGAGCAACCCAGGATGTGGAACTCTGGGCTTTAATGTAGGTCATGTCTGTGCGCCTTCAAGTTACATTACTAATGTGATACTTGTATGCAGGCTACTGTTGGATGGGATCCTGGTGAGAAAAGGAAGTTATGACGTGTCTATAGCTGATCATACCTGTAGTCACTGGATACGGCACACCCAACTTCGATAAATTGAAGGACTTGGTCTTGGCCATGCCTTAAAGATATACGCATAAAATTTATATTGGTAGACAAGATCTTCTACGATGCATGCACGTGCATCACATACTTTCACTTCTGCGAGCGTTGAGGACTATTTTATATATGTGATAAACCTATGTATGTACTGAGCAATTCAAGGCGGTGATCGATGCTACTAGAGTGGACAACATTGAGTAAAATGTATCTTATGGGAAGAACACATAATTAATCGAAGAAAAAACCACCAGCAGCTTCAAATTCAATGAGTAGTGACGGACCGTAGCCATTTGGATACCTATCTCTGAGTTAATCCAGGAAAAGACTCAACTAGTGATTCCTTTTTCTTCGGATGCAGGAGAGTTGGAGTGTGATCTTAGTACGCACTTGATATCTACCGAGGTCCTCTGCGTATATTGTGCGGCCGCATACTACTAGTGCCAGTATTCAAACTTTCACATGTAAATGTTTCACGAGAAATAGCCATGACGATGACGGAATGCTTTGATTTTGGTGTGTGCACAGAACGCACGAGATAAACCGCACACTATCTTTGGGAGCATTTGAGGAATGCGGAAGACAAGGGTTGTGAGCAAACTCTTCACAGAGCTAAGTTCACTCCAGGAAGTGTTCAGGCATAGTATCTCCACACTTCCCGAAGTTAACTTTGCACTGTATCATCGCGCGTGCTGCTTGACACTGTGTCCAACCATAGCTACGAATCCTTTGTCTAGAAAAGCGTGCGCTGAAAAGACTGATGCTGAACGCACTAAAATACCCAAGGACGATCTACCGGTCTGACAGGTCTAGCAAGGTGAGACGGTATGGTGATACTCGTGTCGATTCCGAATCATCCAGGAAAATTGCAGGATTAAACTATATCAACGATGCAGAACTCCATAAATACTTCGAAGTCTCAGCAGCGCGTCCGAGTCAGCATCAGCCAAAACGCGCATCTCACTGAGTAGCCTGTGGGGCCGGAGTACAACCTACTCCACAATACTACTCAGGAAGAAACGCGTCTAATGGAAAGAATGCATGATGCATCGAAGCTGATACCACTGACAGCGGCTTCAAATTCAATGTTCGTTAATAGATTAACCAGCAGATGTGAGCTATGGTCTTGAGCTTTGTGGAAATTTTAATGAGTGGTGACAGGTACAGCTCGCCAGGCTGCCAGCGCTCTCTCTCGATATTCGAAACATGGACGTGGATGACAAGTGCCAAACAAGCGCACAAGTTGGGTCTGCTAGAAAGACTAGCCGGATATTGCCGAAGGTACTGTATATTACCAGTCAGCCACAACCCTCCGTTGACCGATTGTATTGCGGCGGCCCAGACGACCTCAAGACTTCTCCTCAAGGTGCGTCTCATCGCTGTCTAACATGAAATTATGCTAATACTAACACGAACTCTGCAGGCTCAAAATAATGTGAGTCCACAAGGATGGAGACATTGAAATCGAATACTACCCTTGACGGAACCCACTAACGAAAACTCATTAACAGCTCCCCAAATGGCTCAACGCGTCACCCTCCGTAAACGCCAACCCTACAACACCACCTCAAGCCGCAGACGTATCGTAAAGACCCCAGGTGGAAAACTCGTATACCACCACCTTAAGAAACTTCCTACTCAGCCGAAATGCGGTGATTGCGGTATTGGTCTTCCTGGTGTACGTCTCTTTTGACTTGGTTGTTGGTTGGAAATTGATTGTGTGTGTTGTTATAGGTCCCTGCTCTCCGTCCCCGCCAATACGCAACGATTTCGAAGCGCCAGAAGACTGTGTGCAGAGCTTATGGTGGTTCGCGATGCGGAGACTGTGTCAAGTCGCGGTACGTTTCTTCGTCACCTCTTGTCTCTTGTCTCTCCTTATCTGAACTGTACGCAAACAGCATTCTACGAGCATTCCTTGTCGAGGAGGCAAAGATAGTCAAGAAGGTCATCAAAAGCCAACAGAAGGCAGGTGGCCGCAAGTAAATAGTAATACTTTGGCCTTTGGAGTGGCCGTTTTATGGCTATGGATCCTCATGCATCTTTCCATCTCGTTTATCGCATCATGTAGAACCGCCCCACCAAAATCCAGACCGAGGAGGTCAGTATGCAGTTCTTTGAATGCGCATTGTCGTGCAAGAAGAGGTACAGTCAATGTCCCTCGAGTGGTATTACATAGGAGAATGCATCGAGACTGGAGCATACAACGTTATATTGTAAGATATCCCTCAAACAGATCCGATCATCAAACACTGGTCATATCCCTATCCTCGGTCCTCGGCAAAGTGTAGCGGTCGGGGTACGCTAGGTCCTTCATATTCTGAAAAGGGGTCATCCTCCTTCTTGTCATCCTTCTCAAAGCCATGTCCCAAATACTCTCCGCCCGCGTAAGAATAGCCAGGAGGTTTGGCGTCTGAAGGTGGGGGTCCAAGCGGTGGAGCGTAGGTTGGTTGGTATTCGGGATCATAAGGTCGGTTGTAGTGCGGTGGGAAAAGGTCCATTCGCGCCTGGTTCGAGGGTGCCCTCATGGCATTCGCAGGGCTCATAGGGTCAATCACTTGACGGTAATAGGCAAAGGCAGCAGATGTGAACAATAGGCAAAGAACTTTAAATTCGTCAGCTCCACTGTAGACGCAGCGGGTGTTAATACGCACTGATCTCGAATATAGTAGCCACGATCTCGCTCCATGAATCATGGCTCCATTCGTCATTGCAATCTGCAGCAAGGTGAGATTTAGATGAAAGAGCTGCGCCTCAGAACTTACAAGACGTAGCAGAATCTAAGTCCATCGGCGGTGGATTGGAGCCCCATATTCCGAATGCCTGTTCACGAATAAGTCACGCATCGCAACAAGCTGTACGAAAATACCAACAGTATCCACATTTCCCTGCATCGAAACATTGATGCATTCAGTTATTAACTCACTCTACCCAGGGCCACCGTTAGCCAAAACGTTCCAAATGAGCAGTGAAGTAAGCTCACCTTGTATGTAAAATGAGTGACACAGCGCATGAGGCCGACGCCGATGACCAAAAGACCCGCAATACCACTCAAAAATGCATACATCCTGACCATCCAGCCGCGTTGCTGCGCAGTCGGTATTAGCGCTAGGACGTCATTACATTGCACAGCATCTCCGACTCACAGTCAACAAGCTATAAATGCCAAATAACTCTATTACGAGCGCGACGGAATAGAGGATGCCTTGTACTATAGCCAGCGGAGCAAGTTTGTGATAGGCGCCTACAGCACAGGGTTAGTGAGCTCGTGTATGCATGTACCGAAATGTATGACGACCAACCGCTTTCATCGACTTGTAGCTCTTTGAAAGATGATATCTGCAGGCAAGGTTATGGTATGGATTAACGGGAGACAATCGATTATTTACAGTCCTAGAAAGATAGCTGAATATATGCCACGTTGACGACAAACCGACAAGACTTACCATGCCAAAGCCCATATGGCCCCCATTACCGCAACTTCATAACGACGACCATGAGCATGGTAGAATTAATAGAACTGCACGACGACATACATGCAAGAACCACGGGACGCAGGCTTCTGCCATAGACGCGGTTCACAAACGCATAAGGCGGAGGCGCTCCTGCATACTATAAATAAGTGGACTGCACATTAGTTGTTGTTACAAAACGTACCTTGGGGAGGAACTCGTCTCGCGTTCATAATAATGTCGTTGTATTACTGGAGGATGGGTATGGGTATCAGATTTACTTAGTAGTGGGGGGCTACCTACAATTGCCCTGCTAACCGCAGTCACTCACGGTTTCAAGCTCAGCTTGAACAGGTTGGCGCCTTGTTTGGTGCCTACTTACGCGTTTGGCGTGAGCACCCATGACTGTGATTTCTCTGGAACCTGTGCCCCTACGTCACAAGAGATGATTTGTCACTTCAAGATAGCGTTCGAGAGGGCTTCGAATGGGTGAGCCGAAGACCTCATAGTGTGCAAGAGGTATGAGGATTCCGATCAGAAGTTCGATGGGACAGGGAAGAGGCACGACATGATGGTGGAGACGCTTGCTGAGATGGTGGGAAAGCTCAATGGTATGGTCGAGAAGCTTGACAAGGTGGCGTACGAGGTGGGAGAGAAGCTGAATGGGACGGAAGAGGCCGTTGAGATAGGAGAGAAGGAGAGAAGGTCGATGGGATGCATGGAGAGAGGCTAGACAGGATGGGAAAGAAACTTGATGAGATGGGAAAGAATTTCGATGAGATATCAGGGCAGGGGTTCGATGGGATGTATTCGAGGTCCGTATAGTCGAAGAGATAATCAGGGCTAGAGCTCAACTACCGACAAACGAGTTTGTATCGTGACATTCTTTCATGCTAATTTGCTAATCTAATTTTTAGTATCGAATCCTAGCGTCCTCCTGCGCAGATGTCTTATTCGAGGACGAGCACAGCGACGACTCGTTCATTTATCGAAGCGAACAAATTACCTTCGCCCGATTATTTCAACTGTCAGACGATCATGGACAAGGTTGGTCCTCTACGCAAGAGCTCGAGATGCCATTCACCTTTGCATATGTTGGCAACATTTTCGCCTACTGTAAAGAATACATGTCGCAATTCAATTTTACACCCTTGCGAAAAAGGCTTTGACGGCAAAAGGGCACGTATGACGAGGGAAGCCGTAAAATCTGCCTGCCATCGCCTACAAACCTCCACGACTGTCAATGAGTACCTCATCGGTAACTTGTCTTGGTGAGTTGGTGTGTCCGTGGCGGCATATATTCATGCGTAGGTCTTTTATGTTTATTGCATTCTGACCCTGGGCCTTGACTCTTGCTGCGGTGGCTGTTGCCAACTGCCACAAGATACATATCAAGCCCCTCATTGTGCTAGTCTTGCTAGATGTCATTTCACTCGTTCTATCCAACGTCACTAGCTTCTATGCTGTTGCAGACACTTCGGTGTGACAAATCAGGCGCAGGTTGGCAGCAAGCTGGATCTAGTTGACCTACATAAGGCATTTCGCTGTCAAAAATCAATACCACTTGTTTGTCCTTTAATATTTTGTTGTAACCACTCATTCATCTTCCCCCCCTCGCCCAGACGATCGATAGCGTCAACGGCTTTTCGTTATGGGTGATAGTCGGTATTGTTGGACATCTCTGTCGATGCCCGCAGCTGTGATGCAGGTGGGAGAGCAGAACTGCAACTCGGCTCATCTCGAGAGGAGGATTGAACATGGTAACTATGCCATTTTTCTTTGAGCGCTCATGACAACTTTTCTTTGAACTTTTCATCGTTATTCACGACGAATGGATAGATACCACCTAGCGCGCCTACAGCGCAGCATTCGCCAACAAACACAAAATTGTTTTAACCCCAACGCCTTTGTCGCGTCGGTGGCGTCACCATTTATAAGTGTTTCTGGCTTCCTTGCTTCGATGCAAAAACCAGCAACTCTTTCCCTTTTGCTACTCCTCGAGCTCCAATGACACCGATTCCTGTTGCACCAGCATCTCCAGCACCAGGCCTTGCGCTACCGGGTCCTGGGCAACACTTCACCAATATACGCGCTGCTGTAGCTGCTATTGTCGATCGGCTCGAACTCTGGGTGAAATTTAAAGCTATCTTGGAACAGGTGATACGAAAGCTCGACCGTATGCAATATGTGTCCGATGACGTGATGAAGAGGTCCAATGATGTAGACGAGGCGCTTGATAGGTTAAGTTCAAGGCTTAAATGCATGGGGGAGACGGTCGAGTGCACCGGAAAGTTGTCCGGTGTCATGGGTGAGGCGCTTGATGCCATGGATGAGACGTTTGAAGGTCTGGTGAAGAGGGTTTGTGCGTTGGAGGAAAAGGCCAAAGTGATGGATGAGAAGATCACTGATCTGATATGCGGGCGAGCATCGTTTTATTGCATCGTTTAACAACGCTTTCCTGATCGAATTTGCAGCATAGGAGAAGTATGGCCAGTTCGAATTTACAATTATCAATGCTCATTGGATCTCCCTTTGGAATGGCCTCGTGTCTCTTATCCTCCCTATCCAGCTGGGAGGCCCAATACTCTTGCGGACCTCCAATCAATGGATGGTAAGTGCGCTTTGGAGTGCTAATTGCTCCAACTTGCTGACGGACATCAGTTGAGATGTGTGAGGCTCTCGCTGCTGCCTTACGCCTTCCAACTCTAGAGTCTGGTCAATACCTGCCCACACTCGAGTGTAGGAGACAGCAAATAATTAGGCATCTTGGATGTGCGGAGTGTGACTCAATAAGTTCGAGTTATTATGTGTGTTAATGACCCTTATGTTCCTTATAGAAAATGTTGTACATAGGTCGTCCTCGTCGGTGATACTTTGTTAAAAATTGTTTTTAATTTATCATGTCTCTCTTAGCATCTCTGGTCATGCCATGACGCATGATGGATCTCCACATCACAGCAAAACTTGAAGTACAAAGTATTATGTAAATCTGTGCAAAGACGACGATAAATTTGCTATGCTGCGGAATAGTCAAGCATGTACACAGCGCTGTACTATGCATTATAATTACTAGCTTTGCATACTCGGCTACTGCTAATTAGTAGACACAAATCGGAGCGCTACTTCAACTTGAACTGTCCCGCGAGGTTCAGATTACGTAGTGACCCTGCATGCTACCACCTCTCCACAGACAGCAACCTCTCGCGCTACAGAGAGCAACGGCTCAACGTCATGAACATACATGTGATTCCGTCGCGCACTCGGCCACAAACACGGCCGAAAGTCTACCACTTTTAGATTGCAAGATCCTGCAACCGAAAGCGCCGTCACAATGCTTTCAACCTCCGGTGTGTCTGGATTCCCCACAACATTTAATTTCTGCAACCTCGGAAGGCAAAGTTCACGAAATAGATCAATAAAAGGATCCCGATGATAACGAGGATAGAATAAGGGAATAGTCATCGATTCAAGGCGAGAGTACGTAGCCGGATGGCTCCTGGATCCCAGATCGGGTGCGATGTAATCAACCACAAGGGTCTGCAGATGAGGGAAAAACGCTGACGAGGAATGTATGACAGCGGCGGAAGCGCTCTGGAGGTAGAGATGACGTATATGCTTGCAGGTAGCAGTAGACCTGGATCGAATTACAGCCGATAATGGACTGACGAATCGGATGCGACACAGATTCGGCGCATCGAATCTGGTGATATCTGATGGCCAATTGCACTCCAGGGTTCTCAACTGGGGTGCGGTGAGCTTCTCGCTCCGTTCGGGCATGTCTAACCCAAACACTGTTTCCCAACGCGTCATTTCAGCAAAAAGTATTTCGAGCAATTGAGTACTTGAAGGACAAAAATGACTATTGTCAATAGAGGAAATCCGTTCCATTCGAATGGTAAGAGGCTGACTGCCAGACCAAGCGAGCCAAGACTGAAGCAGAGATGGAAGGAATGGTTTCAATAGAATTTTCTTGGGTAGTCCAACCTTGATATGCGACCAGATCTCTGTCGTAGAATGTGCAACGGCTCGCCAACGGCGGCACACCCGAGTGAAGAGTAGGGGTGGGCAAGCAAAATTTCCCGAGATTGTGGTGTCTCCAATCGAGAAAATGCTAGGATAGTCTGGCACGTCATGTATGATGAGGATGAATATGTCCTGTAAAAGTTCCACAGGCAGCCGATAAATGGGAGATTCTGTGTAGTCCGGGCCTTGTAAATGTGTGAAGGTCAATGCATCGACCCTGTGCATGGGCACTCTCATGGTCATCATGGTCGAAGACTTATCGTAGAATAGGAGCTTGTGGCGGCTACCATGTCACCACTATTACTACCTTCTACGAAACTTACTAATTCTCGCATGTCCGAGTCATCGAGGGCGATACTGACAATGGGCGAGATCCCTGCGCTGGCCTCATCGGTACTTGGATGGAAAGTTCAATTTGGATCTCAGCGGCGGTGTCTGAAGAAATCTTTGTTGTCGCTACAACCGCGACGTGTCCGCCAGGGCAAGGTTCTGTTGGCAATCTGTTGGCATCCTAAATATGCCAATCTGTATATAAGGGGTTCCACAGAATAAAGGAAAGTGTTTGCTGTCTTTTTACTCCATAGCTACTAGTATTTCCGGGATCCTTCACATCACCCAGATGATAGATCTCCTTTCGAGTCGTCCTCGTCGTCATTGCTGCTTTGGCGGTGTCTATGCCAGTCATTGCTGACGGTAAATGCTATTCATCTGGTCAACTTTGTCCGTCAATGGCAGACTGCTGCAATAGCTATGAATGCCTGCCAGTCGATGCTGCGGTGAGTATGGGTTGTTTTATTCAGCATTTATTCACTCACCGTCACAACAGCATAGCGAATATCAGTGTCAGTACAGCGGGTGAGTTATGTTTCTGCTTTCTCATTGGTGTAGTGTGGTTCACGTAGTAGTTCGTTGATGTGGCAGTTGCCAGAGAGGAACTGGTCATATTATAAACATAAAACGTTCCTGGTTTCAGTATAATATCACGGGCATCAGCATTCAATTCTACTCGTGCGTAAAAGATATCTGGTTATCATTTTATGAGACTGTTATACTCTTTGCCGCCATGCTAAACCCCCACCCACCGCCACATATCTTTAGCCTTCACTGATGTCAATTAGCCCTTATCCACGATCCCAGAGCTGTCTGAAGCAAGTCTGATGGGCTCATTTCCATTCTGTCACACACACGTCAGAATTCTATGAGCTACTACTGACTACAGCGAGCAAAATGCAGACAGCCATGAGGCAGGAACCATCCCCATGGTGCAGGAACAAGGTGCGCGAGGAACTGCGCCACGACAGTTCAGCCTAAAATCCGCACACCACGCACTCGTGCGTTTGGAGTAGCTGTAACGATCTGCTGGCATTTCAAATATCGTCTGTTTAAAGGTAGTTAAAAGGTGGGTAGAGTATTAAGGACATACACGCAATCCAGCCCTTTTCAAATTCATAGATCCCATACCACATCTTACTACAAGCCATGCATCTCTCCTTTCGAGTCGTCCTCGCCGCTATTGCTGCATTGACGGTGTCTATGGCCGTCAGTGCTGACACTGAATGCTATTCATCTGGCCAGCTTTGCAGCTCGAAGGCACAGTGCTGCTCTGGCTATAATTGCGTACCAGTCCTCGACACGAGGTTTGATGAGGTGAGTACGAGCTGTTTCATCCAGGGCTTATTGACTTACCAGCATTATAGCCTTACTACGAAAATAGATGTGAGGCATAATGAGCCAAAGTGACTGTGACTCAGTGAGTCGTTTTTCTGCTTTCTTATTGATGTAGTTTAGTTGATGGCAACTTCACGCAAGTAGTTCGTTACGCAACGCGGAGTGCTTGCTTCTTAACAAACTGTACTGCTGCTCGTAGAATACTTATAAAAGCCTCGCGTGCAGTGATATGATGTCATACACAGTCGGACTGAACACGTCAGCCGCCGAAAGGATTGCTGTGAGTCGGGTTCCTAGGATCGAACTCAACTAAGGTAAGCAGTACCCGAGCAGACCTGTAGGGTAAACGTCCGAGTTGTCGCAAGCTGTGTAGTGATGCATAGAATAACATCACACCTGGGGAGCGCTTGGGATTTCCTGATCCATCACTTGCCGATCTCCCAGTATCCGGTTTTGTGTTCTCCGATGAGACTCCGAAGTCCTCAGCATCCATGAAACGCCTGAACTCAGCTTCGGGGATCCTCGTTATCACTTTACGTAGGCCGGTACAACAGGAGGGTTGATTCGGAGTGTCGATAATGGTGTCGACTGGAAGAACACACCTAGGTCCCGTATACCGTACGACCCCCTACTCCGACTTTCAACAATGTTCGACAAAGATCGAGATGTGCATTATGTGGACAAAACAGCTCGACCTGCGTTCTCTGATACCTTAAGCGCTTTATTCTGTACCGAGTCAACAACTGCTCGGAAACGCGCTGGCAATCTGCTGGCATTGCCAATTATCATCTTTTGAAAGGCATAGTGATCACGCACGCAAAGAACTTCAAATGCCAATATTCAGCACATAAAAGCCAGCTGTCTCCTTATCGTGACAATCTTCCTCAGAACCATCCTCCCTCACAATGCGTCTCTCCTCTACGATTGTCCTCGCTGTCGTTGCTGCATCAACATCATCAATCTCTGCCACGCCCGTTGACACGGTCGCACAACATTGTTATGTCTTTTGCGCACATAATTGGCAATGCCACACCTGCGGCCCATATGGAGGATATTGTGTGAGTATCAGCAGTTTTCCTGGATTGATAACATGACTCACCTGCATGGCAGACCTTTCCTATCTGTTGGGGTTTGGTGAGTCGTGTTTTTGCTATGGCTGTTGGCACTCAAGTATTGATGCGCGAGTGACTGCAGTGGCCAAGATCAAGTTGAAGCTAGTGGAGTCGTGATATTAGTGCGATAATTGGATCTGGCTTGTAAATATACAATATGCAGCGAAAGCGACGGAGAAATGCAGTCCTAGAGCAAATCTGCTAGGTGCACGTTGTAAACGTACAAGTTGTCTGGCAAAATGGCAAGCTGCGCTGTGATCCAGAAAATAAAATCACACCTAGGGAGCACTATCCTTTGGAATTGAGATCTCCTAGCCTGAACTGCCGATCCCCCAGTATCCGGTTTCGCGTTCTCCGATGTACGACGAGACTCCGAAGTTCTCTGCATCTATGAAGATACCTGAACTCATTTTCGATGCGAGTCTTCAGAAGTGTCACTTCAACATGGAGGTCGTTCTCCAATTCATTGTCCGCGCAGGACGAATTCTAGTTATCTACGGACTGTAACAGCGTATTGTCCCCAGTGTGACATCAAAAGGAATCATAATTAGCTATGTATGCTGACGCGAAATAATCGAAAGGATGTAGTCATTACCTATCCATGCAATGAGTTCTAATGCACAATATAAGCGACGATAACACTGAACTACCCACAGACATTCACTAGCAGCAGCAACAAGACCAGCCGCGGTCATGTTCCCCGGTGTCTATCTGAACTACTGCTGCTAGTTGTCTCTGTTGTAAATCGGGGTCTGGTGTAGGAGGTCCATGATGGTCTTCATCACGTATCAAGTCGTCGTCGACATCCCTAGGAGCACCCCCTGCAGCATTACGCTGTAGATCTACGCATCAGATACCTAAGACAGGTGATAACATCGACCGGGCGTACCTGTTAACCCTGCGCAAAAGCAACGTCGACGGCGGGTGGTGTTGCATGATGAGGCGGCCGGGTGAATATGTGTCGTAAGTGAGTTTTGAAGGAAGTGGCGACAGCGACCGGCGGTGTGGTGGTGGGCGGTACAGGTGGAGGAGCTGAACGAGGTGTTCTCGTAATAGCAAGCCTGAGTCTTTTAAGGCGCCTATGACGCTGTTGAGGTCGTGGCCTGGGATTTTGAGAATACCGTAATGAACGATGTGAGAGAGAAAAGGGGATCCGCTATTGCACGAACTTGATGCATCCCTTGGAAGAAATTGAGTTCAGTGTCATAGCCATTTTGTTCTTGCCCTGGGATCTCCGCCTGCATACAGGTCAGTAGCGAAATAGCTGAGGGAGGTACATACGCCAAGAATACGGTCATCTTGCGCAGCCAACGCGCTACATTGCTCCTGGAATTCTGGGTGACATGTGGGAGAGTGAGATAGCTGCAAGTGACGTCAATAAAGACTTACTGTTGGACCAATTGAGGCAGCTGGCCTTTGCAGTTTCGTCGATGGCATCCATCATGTATTTGTGTGTTTCGAGGGCTTCAATCGATTTCCCTGCCGAAAGGAATGCCTGGCACCGTTTCTGATGTGCCGTAAGCAACAAGGACTTGAGATCCCAGCCAAAGAGCTAGCCGAAGTACTCAGTTATGGAAAGCGTCATGTATGCATTATCCTGACGCACCACAGTCAAGTCCGCATAGATCTGATGAATGGATGTTGATGAGAGAGCACCGGCATTGACAGCGGTAGTAAAGTGATCAACGGCTTCGTCGTGACGCGCGTCACCTAAGGCTTTATCTCAATGCGTAGATATGTCTAATGTGGAAGTTGCAAAGATCAGCGTCGATGACCAAGTGTCGCCGCAATACACTCACTTCCACGAGACAGCACCCGAGAAGATCAGCATTTGGACAAGCGGCGGCGAGTTCTTTGACGAGCAGCATTGCTTCCTCGTGTTGATCTGCGTTAAAGAGTGCGATGGCCTGAAATGTGAGATGAAGCAGAGAATATACGAGACGAATTTGATATACCTTGATCAAGAGAAGAAAATGGATGGTTCTTGAATCTTGGTTTGTGAACATTGATGCGACGTCGAATGCTACCCTAGCCTCTCGAATGTGGCCATTTCCGCAGAGGGCGATGCCTTTGCAAATGTAACCTGTCAATGAAGGCTGAATGCTGATGGACTATATTGCAAATGAGAGTCAGCCTTTTCCTAAGGGAGCCATCGTAGGTACGTATGACTCACCTTGATTGCATTCTCAAGAGCGAGGTCCCAGGCGCGTTTTCTGGCCATAACGAATGAGCGATTAGCATATGAAGTATAGTCGTTGGTGTCGATGTGGATATCTTGGCTTAGTAACTCTTCGGCAGTAAGAAGGTCCCCAGTTAGACATGCATCGCGGGCTGTCGAGATAGCTAGGATCTGCACGAAGGATGCTCGAAATGTGTTATAAGATCGAAGAATGAAAACTCGCCTTTGAATTGACGTCCTTTGGTACTACCCACTCTGAGATCTTATTATCTTGACTTCCGCTGAGGATATGCCTGCCGTCCACAGAGAACGTAACAGAAAGTGGTGAGGATGAGTGCTGGAAAATGGCGATGGTTTGTCGATCTGAGAGCCGCCAGAGACGGACAAGGTTGTCCCCAGATGCACTAGCAGACGCGAGGAGGGTGCCAGTGGGATCAATGGCAATGGTAATGGCGTTCATACGGCGCCAGCTAGGAGTATGGCCTTCGCAAGGACGACATGCTGCCAGGTTGATGAATCCCACTCTCGTAACGTAGGATCGCTGGCAGCACCTCCTGAAAGAAGGCGTGTTCCATCGAGTGTCCACGCGAGTGACGAGGTCTGAGCCCGCGTAAGAGATCATACGAAGTCTTTCCTTGTGCCTGAATTATAAATGTGGATACTGTGCGCTTGGAATTTCCTGATCCATCACTTGCCGATCTCCCAGTATCCGGTTTTGTGTTCTCCGATGAGACTCCGAAGTCCTCAGCATCCATGAAACGCCTGAACTCAGCTTCGGGGATCCTCGTTATCGCTTTACCTAGGCCGGTACAACAGGAGGGTTGATTCGGAGTGTCGATAATGGTGTCGACTGGAAGAACACACCTAGGTCCCGTATACCGTACGACCCCCTACTCCGACTTTCAACAATGTTCGACAAAGATCGAGATGTGCATTATGTGGACAAAACAGCTCGACCTGCGTTCTCTGATACCTTAAGCGCTTTATTCTGTACCGAGTCAACAACTGCTCGGAAACGCGCTGGCAATCTGCTGGCATTGCCAATTATCATCTTTTGAAAGGCATAGTGATCACGCACGCAAAGAACTTTAAATGCCAATATTCAGCACATAAAAGCCAGCTGTCTCCTTACCGTGACAATCTTCCTCAGAACCATCCTCACTCACAATGCGTCTCTCCTCTACAACTGTCCTCGCCGTCGTTGCCGCATTAGCATCATCAATCTCTGCCACGCCCGTTGACACGGTCACACAACATTGTTATGGCTTGTGCGTACATGATTGGCAATGCAACACCTGCGGCCCACTTGGAGGATATTGTGTGAGTATCAGCAGTTTTCTTGGATTGATAACATGACTCACCTGCATGGCAGAGCTTTCCCCTCTGTTGGGGTTGGGTGCGTCGTGTTTTGCTATGGCTGTTGGCACTCAAGTATTGATGCGCGAGTGACTGCAGTGGCCAAGATCAAGTTAAAGCTAGTGGATTCGTGATATTAGTGTGATAATTGGATCTGGCTTGTAAATATACCCAAACGCTGAGGGTAGTAGAAGACCTTCATGATCAGTGCTGATGGGTTTGACATTATTAATTGGTAATCGACTGGCCAGTGCCATCGCGAGATCGCTTATAAAGAATTTGATATTGGGGTGAACATCACTGTCTGCAGTCTACTCATTGGAGCGGTGTATCTGCGACTGTGTGCCTGCGTATCGCGAGCAAGGCAAGAAGTGGTGAGTAACGTCAAACGCTTTGAAGCCCGAAGGACAACTTGTACTTCGTAGCTGACTAAGCAATGGTACAACTGGCACTCACCATCATGCGCGCACTTTTTCGACACCACTATTTTGAGGGACCGGCTTCACGACTAGGAACTCGTCAGCATGATACTGCGTAGTATACGAAAACCTCAAAGAATATGCAGGCTGATGATCCCTTCGCGATCCCTTGATATTAAGAACAGCTATTTGGAGCTCTTGGACAGTGGAAAAGTGTTGAGAGATCAGGGAAGTCCTAAGGTGAGTGAGTGGAATTCTTCTCCTTCTCGAGTTCTCTTCATTGCATTTGCATGTAAACGAGCAGACAGTCAGTATAGTAACCTATTGTCAACACCACAACTTGGGCATCACAGCAGATCGCAGAAGACTCTGGCGGCAACAGTAAAGTGTTACTTGGTTCCGAAGCCTTGAAAATGCAATCGTAAGTTCACTTTGTGACCGTAGCATCGATATCACAACGACTTCCAGCACACTTTTGGAAGTCCGTGCAATGCTCTATGGGTTTCTTAGGTCGGAAAGCTAGAACCATCCTGCCCTCACGATTCTCCTCAGTGTATATCTTTCAATAACATACCATAGACTGTCCCTCCCTCCTGTTCCTGGTGTCCAACCTTGCCTCGCACTGACGGCTGCTGTCTTTTCGTGGTCCCACTCTTAAATAATTCGTAAGGACGAACAAAGGATTGCAAGATATGATAGGGAAGTGACGAGACCTGGAGAATAATTGTACCAAGCACCCATGGGCGGACAACTCCCTCTATAGACTGATACACATGCATGTGTGAAATGTATACTGTACTGCCTTGAAAGATCCATAAACTTTGAAGTGAAAAACGTACGACTACAATATTTCTATGGTCCTGATGTCCTCAGGTATGGAAAGCAGGACAGCCGTGCTCATTTTTGCATGTCACACATCCCTATTGGGCAATAGGACTTCGAACACCCTTAAGATACAATTCCAGTGCTGTACCCTAGAGCGTTAACATTGTCGGCATACAATAATACTAAGGTCTTATACCAAGAAATCTGTCTAATCGTTCTGCTCTAAACTGACAAATGGCTTCAATCCAAATCCTGGCCATCTGCAGTAAAGGTTACAAGAATGCTTGCGCTCGAACTCATCCACTATGCCCTCAATATTCCCGCCCCCAAAGACGTCATCTCCGTCATTTACGGACCTGTCCAAGAAAAAGGTCATCGAAATGAACGAATAGTATATGAAACACGGACGGATGAGTCAAGATCTGAGGGTCTGTTAGAAGTGTCAAACTCCCTAAATTTGTGTCAGTCTTGGTGAAATGGGGTGTTAAGGAGTGCGCATGGTAAATACCTTGATAATCCGAAACAAACGCCAAACCTTCAGTCTGCACATATTGAATGTGCTGTGTGAATGCAAGGAAAACGGCTAGATCATAGCCATATTGATCCTCATCGAGAGAAGGCACGTAGTCCATGTTGTGAATGAACTTGGTAAACTCCTGGTTGTCGTCAAACACGATGCGCTCTTCGAGGAGATAGACAGCCGAAACTGTTCCTGCCTTTGTGTTTGATTTATCTCCTGGTTTTGAGCTGGCACTGCGCTGTCCATACCCCAAAGCAACACCAGCATCGACGAAACGCACACGAGGAATGTCAAAGGGCGGAGGTGTTGGTGAAGTGCTGATATGGTGGTCAATGTAATCATAAGTGTAGTTGAGGAGCGACTTTGCCCAGTACATGACGATACTTTCTTTCAGGACATGTTTCAGCTCGTCCACTGATGAATATCGCACGATCTTGAGTGATGCGGCAGCCTGGCTCGTTGGCGGGACCCTATAAAATGGTCGTTTAACAACCACGTCATGCTGAGAGCGTGATCCAAGACCGCTAGAAACAATGGGGGATAGAGTGAGCCACCCAGGATGAGCTGTTTTGAAAGCGCCAATTCCTATCATACTGTGGAGGGGAATATCAATCGTGAGTTGGCCGATATGCGAGTCTGAAATGTCAAGTTCAAATGTGCGGTATTTCGGTGTCTTCAGAATTTCAGTGAGCGAACGGGTTGGAATTGGATAATATTCGATATCTTCGTGGTGGCGGTCGAAGACTGTCAAGTTGTTATGAAGTTCATGTGTTGAAAACAACAGTGAATCACTCACCCTTACTCGATACATTTAGATTTGCGCTGCCTCCATACTTCAATGCCTCTCTCATAGAGTCACGACCAGGGAGGCAAAGTGCATCCAAGCCTTTGGACAATAACGGTGCGGCTGCGGCCTTCTTGCGAGGAGGCGATACGGCGCTTGAGCGAGAATCACTCTCTGCTCGAACATGTGTCCGCTTGGCTGAGAGAGAAGGTGCCCGACGATCCTGTGCTAAGTCTGTCCCAGACTTCGTGCTGCTGGTACCTTCCCAGTCATTTGAGTTCGCACCTTCCAGCTCATTCCCATCCTCAAAGTCCTCGATAGTGCTCCCATTATCGAAATCATTGATACCGGCGTTCCCGTCGTCGAAGTCGTTGATACCAGTGTTCCCGTCATCGAAGTCGTTGATACCGGTGTTCCCGTCATCGAAGTCATTGACACTGTTCCCGTCATCGTGAGTCACAGACTGACGATGACGATGCTGATAGTAGTTAGTAGTTAGTATGAGTCATTAAGGAGCCGTTACTTACCTCTTCAATGCTCTCTAGCCATTCCTCGTACTCACCCCACTGCACCGCCGGTACAATGACTGACAATGGAAACTGCTTGGATTTAAATGTGGGCGCTTTTTGCCCACGTCGAGAAGGGACTAAACATTGGGAGAAAAAGTAAGGGACGTTAGGCTGGTGGGTAGAGAGATCAACCCAAGCGGCATCCCGGACAGTGAACTCATTGGTGCGCCATGGAAACCCATTTCCAAAAACAAAGAGTTTGGGAGTGACCGTGTCGTATGCAAGGGCGATGAGTCCAGGTGCGTCAATCCGGGCATCAATGTCCTTCTTGCCTTCACAGATGTTCTGCAAGGAATTCAGATCAGGATTACAGAAAAGCCAACGAACGAACCCCAATGTTTATGCCGCGCCCGGCTTTCCTCTGTGAGTTCCCCTCACGGACTGCTGAAATCTCCAAGGTGATAGTTTCCGCCGGAGGTGGAGCATACGAAAGCTTTGCCCACCGTTCACGCTCTGAGTTATATTGTGCATGGTGGAGAGAGTATCCTGCAGCGCCAGCAACTCTGTGCTGGCCCATGCTCTGTGAATGTTGCCAGGATAATGGCACCAGGATCTCTGGTCCTGGCGCGCTAGTCCGACTGATGCCACTGCCTGACGGTTGAGAGAGTGCCAGTGGAACCACAGGGGGTGGATATATTGTAGCTAGTAAACAAGTCAATGTAAGTCAAACGGTTCTGAATGAGCACTATCCAACAAAAAACTCACATTTCCTCTGCGCGTCATTCACGCTTTGACGTATGATTTGAGGATCCGGAAGACAACTCATACCAAGCCTCTGCATGCTCTGGGAAGCGGGCCTCTGCATGCTCTGGGAAGCGGGCCTCTGCATGCTCTGGGTAAGTGGTGCACGCTGACCTGAGACGTTTGAATAAATTTAATGTCATAATTAGTCAGTGTTGTACTACTCACCTGAAGGTCGGACTGATGATGAAATCTTCTGCCGATATCCTACGTAACATGTTTCACACACGAAGCGACCTGGCTGGCCAACAATCATGTTAGCGACATAATGACATGGGTCATTCTTGACTATGCGCCGACGGCAAGCTGGTCTATCGCAGATACGGTCTTCTTGGGCAACAGCGTCCTCTGTGAATTGGGAGACAAGTTCCATGGTAAGGATCTAAGTGGTTGACTTGGATGGCACCAACTTACAGATACTTTATACTTCTAGTCCGTCTCCAATTCGTTGCGTGCATGTTTGACTTACTGGTATGTACCCTCTACTCTCCTATTTGATTCGTTGTGTGCATGTTTGATCTGCAGGATTTATTGCCAATTAGGGGAGTGGGCAATCCAGCAGTGCGCCGCAGTGGCACCTGAGCATCTGACTGGTCTGGTAACTGTCCTGCAGGATATGTTACGGTGGATTCATCCTGGAGAACAGGTATGTCACTCAGCTACTACCTTTGTCCCGCAGTTCACGATTCTGACTTGGAATGGCCCGAGTCAGGGTCCCGCAGGATTCATTTCCGATTGCAATCACCACATAATGGCCTCCTTGGAAATTCACTCGTTATCTCCTGCAGGCTGCCTGCGTCCATCCCTGAGTCAGCTGAGCATCTATTGGACTGAAACTCTCTGAAACTCTGCGTGAGTCGCCCGAGTAACTCCATTTGTTCTTCTTGTTCTTCATAATACTTATCTATCGGACAGAAACTCTGCCTGAGTCACCCGAGTCACGGTAACTCCATTCGTTTTTATCCGAGACTCTATCCGACTTGGAATCGCACAATCCTGGTGCACTTAAAGAGCCTCAATGCTATGGAACTCACTTGTCTACACTCTGAACATCCTTGCATGCCTAACCAATGGAAGCCGACTCGTATGTGGACTTTTTTTCAATGATGTCAGTCTAACTAACATTGTGCTGGTAGCACCTCTTGAGGAAATTACACCTCACATCCTGCGCTTGTGGAAAGCCCGTCAGACTGACAAGATGATCGTTGAAAACTTGCGGAAGGTTATTGATACATCCCGCTATGGAATAGGGTCAGTTGAGTATTACTAATTGTTATTGTGTCCTGACAGTCTGCGCGCACAGTATTACAAAGTTCAAGGAGATACGTAATGCGATGGGTCTTCAGCGTACTCGGCAGCAGAACCACTCTATCGAGTCCATCCGTGACACTATGGTGGACCTCCGCGAGGCGTATCCAAACGCCGGTGCACGAGAAATGGTTTCACTTCTCTTTCACGAGAAGGATATGAGTGTATCACGGTATTTGATTTGTTTCTTAACTGACCTGCAGTGAATTTGACCAGAAAATCACAGGAACGTGGTCATTTCATACTTTGCTGCATATGAGGCAGGCCTAGTGCGTCAGAGGAAAGCCCGTCGGCTTCAGCGCAGGCGATTCTGGGCTGCTGGTGTGAACGAC
>JRHT02000259.1:8295-49065 GCA_011800875.2 Suillus brevipes Sb2 | reverse complement strand
TCGGCCCGATGAAAACAAAAATCTGATCTGATGTGTGCTTACCACCACGGTCCCGGTCTTCTGCGGATGCGGAGAGTGCTGGATGAGCGGATGCCTGTATGAATGAATTGCGGCTTGCCTCGTTTGTGTCCTTGCGTACGACGTCTCCGTCGCTCGGAGAGGAGTTGTCGTCCGGGCTCTCTGGTTCATCCTGCATCTAGAGATTAGACGGCGAGGCGTGCGGATGCGGATCTCGGACCCACCAGCGGCCTCCAAGTGATGAACGTTCCCGGGAGCTGCTTTCTGATTAGCGGGCGCCCGCTTGTTTCGTCTGCCTGAGACTCACCCTGGGTGCTCGACCCTTTGTTCCATCAGCGTCGGTCGATCGGTTGGAAACAGAAGGACTCACTGTGCTCAGCTGTGGTTTCCCGCGCTGATGAAATAAGAGATCGAGCTCTTGTTTTTATTTCTGTGGGGGTGGGATGCTCACCCTGATGACTCTGTTTGACACTGCTGGATTCTGTGCCATCTGTCTTTCTTTGTTGTTGTTTGTTTGTCTTGTTGCTGATTGGGAAGGTGTGTATTCAAGTGCAAGAGGTGAACGGCGCAGCCTCCATCCAAACCAGCTTATATATATGGAGTTGTTGGCGCAAACGCGCGCGCGCAGATCGGTTGCCCGATGCTGTGATGGCCATTGGAGGAAAGTGAAGTAGACCAGTTTACTTCACTTCCTCCCAATTGCAAGCACGGAGATTAAACATCGGACCGGATGGCCGAGGGAAGACTGGTTCGATTCTTACTCGACTACGGGCTTTATATACAACAGAGCTCTACGCACAGACCGCCGCGAGAATTAAATATTCAGATGCGCGAGGCATGGAAAAAGGAGAGGCGCCTCGCGCGCTCATTGACTGGCGTACCACATGAAGAGATCCATCAGATTGCTTTGGCTTCCGTTCTCCGGCTTTCCCATCAACCAAGCCGCGAACCCTTCTGCGCTGGACCACTGCTGTCTGAAGTGGGCCTCTGCCGCTGCCCGAGCGTTGCCGTTGCAAAACACTCCGTAGGCCGCGGGCGCGATGATGTCCTTGAACTCGCATCCGTCCCTTTTTCCAAAGGTGGGGTGGAGGTCGTCGTTGATCTGGGGGACGTGGCATACGAAGCATATCTTTTTGTGGTGCTTCAAGTACTGCAGGCTCCTGCGCCAATCCAAGTATTCCCCGAACTCTACTCCGGAGTGAGGTCCGAAGAACGGACACTGGTTGACCATGTGAGGGGTGGCGTTCTTCGTTCCCATCGCCGCGCATAGACTGCAGGTGTGCTGAAAGGACTCTAGAGCCTTGCGCATCTGGAGAGCCAACTCTCCTTTGCTCTGCTGCTTCGTCGTTCTCATCTTGGTCGCATTGCTCGTGGCGGCAAGGAAAGGGTTCGACGGTGGCGTGGTGGCAAAAGGGTGAGAGGCCGTGGCGCCGAGGAGAGGATTCGCCGGTGGCATGGTGGCAAAAGGATGGGGAGCTGTGGGCGTGGGCGCAGGAGGGGGAGGTCTGAACGCAAAGGTGGGGGATGCGGAGCGTTTGGATGGGACCGATCCCCCAAAGGGCCTGAATTTTGGCATGGGCGCCATGACTATGTTGGTCGGGTCGTGGTATGGGTCTTTCTTGCAGACGCAGCATCGCTGGTTGGAAACAAGCTGGCGGCAGCTTATTCCTGCTCCGTCTATGTGTTGAGTCATGCCGTAGCGCAAGCACCTCTTCAGGCCGTACTTGTACAGGTGATCGTGCATGGCCTGTTTGCCTTTGTGGTCGACCCCTTCGTCCGAGACCTTTGGAGATGATGCGCTGCTCGGGGTCAGCACGTAAGCCCTGGCTGGAGCGCCGTCTCTTCCCGCTCTTCCCTGTCCTTGTATGAACTCGAGCATCTCCAGCGGCCTGTTCAGGTGGATCACGAGGCGGACGTGCGGGTAGTCGTTGCCCGTGCTGAACGCGGTGGTCGCCAGCATGATCTTGCTGTCACCTCGCACCCACGTCTGATAGGTCGCTATGCGTTCCTCGTCCGTCATGATGTCCTGGTTCCCGTGGTAGAACGGCCAGCCCTTCCCCTCCGCCGCTTTTTCTCCGAGGGCTATTATCGGAACGAACACCAGTCCTCTGTCTCTGTCCTGCCAGCTCTTCATCTCCTCCTCCACGATGCTGAAGCATCTGTTCATGATGTCCGAGTAGGACAGCTTCTCTAGGATGTATTCGATCTCCTCTCTGTTGGTGGACTGCCTGATCACCTCGGCGTCTTCCATCAGACCGAACGATGCGATGAGATCCGGAATGTGCGAGGGAGACAGCGTGGCGGAGAGACAGATGATCTGCATCGGGATGCTGCGAAGTTCGTAGACGTCCTCCAGGGCGTCTCTGTAGTCGTTGGCGATGAGAGGGACGTGGGCCTCGTCGAACACCAGGCGTCCGACCGGCTTCTTCTCGTTCAGGACCGCCAGCGCTTCCCTGAATCGCGCGGATCGAGCCTTGTCTGCCGTGACCAGAATGAGATTGTCTCTGACGTTGAGATTCCCTTCGTCGACGTTTCTGTCGTACGTCTGGAACGGCACGCCCGCGCTGGTCAGCCTTCGTTGAAAGTCCATCAGCAGAGAGTTCAGCGGGAGGACCAGGACCGTCGCCGAATTCTTTTCCAGCAAGCTCGGCACGATCGCGAGCATGGACTTGCCTCCTCCCGTGCGGAGGATGACCACCGCGTCTTTCTTCCTCTCCAATGCCACGTTCATCGCCCGCTTCTGCTGCTCTGATCTCCACGATGCGTTTTCGTCGCGCAAAAGCTTTCTCATCTCTTGCAGCGCGCGAGCCTCGGCGAAGCCTGTCGCATCTGCGAGAGCTGAAATAGGCGGGCGCCCGCCTGTGGGCGTGTCTGGTGCCCCCGCATGAGAATGTAGCCGCTGATTTTTCCTGGTGGAATGCTTACCTCGACGTCTATCGTCTGATTCCGCCAGAGCTGGCTGCGATGGAGTGGTCCGAGCGATGTCTGGAATAAGCGGGCGTCCGCTTGTTTTCGCTTTCGATGCCCTCTCGTCAGAATCTCGTCCGCGAGGGTCTGATGGGAATGCTCACCTCGCTGCTGATCCTTTGATTCCGTGAGGATGGGTCCCTGCGAGGCGGTTGGAGGCTGTCCCGAGACCATTTCCTGAACTGCGGCTCGGATGGCCAAAGTGAGGACCGGAGTGAGTTGATCCGCCACTTTCTTTGCAATGTCGTCCACGCTCCATGTCTCCAGCGGGACGCTCTGCTGCGCCGCCGAATTAGCGGGCGCCCGCTTATTTTCTTTTGGCGTCTGCTGCGCTTTTGCAAAGTCTGTGGAGCGCGCCTGGTGGTATGGAAGAAGCTGTCCTCCAGGGACCGTCTCGCATTTCGTCTGCCATGCGGTGCTCGCGTTCAAAAACAGCGGAAGCATGTCCTCGGATGCTCCGCTGATCGCCTGCATGCTGAGTCCATAGACGCGGTTCTCTGTGGACCGGCTGTGGCCGGCCTGCAGGGCGTCCACGTCGTCTTCTGCGTCTTCCTCCAGTAGGTCTTCCATGGAGCACTTGAATTTGCGCTTCCAGGCCGTGTGTATGTGCCTCCAAGAGTTGATGGTCAGACCGTAATTGAGATGGGGCAGGCTGTGGCGCGTCATGACCGTGGACAGGTGAGTGGAGTCAAAGGACTTTTTGAAGTTGACGAACAGCTGGTTGCGATACCTGTCCTTCATGGCCTCGTCTTCGGGAAAGCAGACGTGAGCGGCGAATTCCGCAAAAGGTCTGGCCAGGGCGAGGTCCTGGATCAGGATGTCGCTCGTGACCGCGTCCAAGCTGTGGGGTACGAGTTTGTCTTGTCCCGTCATGGCGCTTGTCTTCGAGTACATGCAGAGCATCGTCACATGCTTTCCTAGTACCACCAGATTGCGAGTGCTCCGAGTGCGTGTGTTGCGGTACATCATGGCCGTCAGTTCGGTTCCTCGCCCAGGAGAGCCGCTCAGCATCTCGCATCGCAGCAGTAGAAGGCTGTGGAGCTCGGCGTATTCTTGGAGCCATTCTATGAGTCTGCCGCGGTTCCAGATCAGCTCGCCCGCTTCGATCACTGCAAAGTGCTCCAGGATCTTTTCGTCCTCGAAGAACGCCTCCAGCAGCCGATCTCGTCTCGAGAAGCATTGATTCCTTGGATCGGTGAGAAATGAGTAGCCCACGTCTCTGTTGGTCGGGTCGTCGGCGATGGACTGGTAGTCGATCCTGATTTTGAGACCCTTTGTCGCCATCTTTTCCCATATCTCGATCAGTCTCTCCTCCGTCTTTGCGAGCATCTTGCGGACGTCTTCGAGGTCTATGCGATTGCCTTTGTAGAGCATGACGTGCCAGTGAACCGTGTCCGTCCACCAGAGACGGGGAAGGCTTCTGGTCGTAAACGCGATGCTGCTGGCGCGGTGCTGCAGGGATCTGAGACGCGAGAAGGTCGAGTTGTGTTTTTCTGTGAACCAAGGCTCCAGCGCATTGCAGGCTGCTTCCTCGTCTGCTGCGATTCCTTTCGCCACTCTGTCTCTGATCTCCTTGAGAAAAGATGCCCTCATGCAGTACTCGTCTTTGGCTATGATGCTGGTGACTTCCTTCGCCTCTTTGAACGAACCGTCTCTCTGCACCGTGAGCAGGGCCAGGCACAGCTCTGTGGGATCGCCGATGGGGTTCTCATCGGTCTGCTTCCATCTCGTCGTCCACGCCGACATCAGGAGCGAGTGGATGCACGAGCACACCGTCTCTTCGTCTAGTCCATGCTCCAACCCCGTGCTCAGAGCATCTGTCGCATCCTCCAGCTCCCGAGTCTTGGAGAAGTAAAATGGCGCGCAAGAGTTGCTTCGCATCAGCATCGCCAGCAAAGCTACGACGGGCAGCACGTATTTTTGCATCGTCTCCGTCTTTTGATGCTTGTGAAAAGGAGTGTTTGATATTCCCCTGGTGCAAAAATAAGCGGGCGTCCGCTTGTTTTGATCGTCAGAAACTCACTTTTTTCCTGGATCCGGCGAATTGAGTCTTTGAAGGGTCACCTCGTCTGTGGTGGACACCAGGGCCAGAGCGCTCTCGTAGTATGCCTGAACGCTTTCCTTCAGGAATGGCATCAGCTCGTCGTCCTTCTTCGGTAAGGCTGCCAAGTCCATGAGATCCTCGGCTTTTTGTCCGGCCAGATGCTCGTGCCAGCCCGTGGTGAGAAGCCACGGACTGACCTCTCGTTTGTCCTCTGGAGCCTCGACCACTCGAAGGACTGTCTCCATCTCCTTCATTATGGCTCCGATGAGTTCTTTGGTCCGAGCTTGAACTTCTCCTTCAATGCGACCCTCGACCTCCCACAGCATCTGATGCGTTCCCGGCCCTCCACTTCTTAGCTGCTGAGCTTTGCATGCCCTCCATTCGCGTGGCATCGCGATGCCTCTGTGCGTGTCCGTGTGATGATTGCGCATGCCTTTGATGTTGGTCAAGACTTTGTTGCAGTGGCTGCAAGCCAGCGCGTCGTGCACGGCGAGTTCTTTGACTAGCGACCTCGGACCCTGTAGATTGGGCATGTCTGATCGCACCCCCTCCTCCGCCATGACTTTAGCAAATTTGGCTGCGTCGAATGTCTTTTCTGAATGTTGTGTCTTGATGTGGGTCTTGGCATTGTCCTGTGGAACAGCGACGCAGCAGATTTCGCAGCAGAGAATGCGAAGCTCTTCGTTTATCGTTAGGTTGAGCGTCTTGAGATACTCGCGATGGATCGATCTCGAAGCATCTCTGTCCGGCTCTGATGCAGAATAAGCTGGCACCAGCTTATTTGCAGGGATGGACTGCGTGTTGAGAGCGCTGAAGCTCGAGGAAGCTGATGGCCTGCGTTCCGATATTTCCAAGTCATCGTCGGATGCATCTTGAAATGGCTGTCGATGCGAGGTTAGTGCTCGGTCCTTTATATTTTGATGGTCTAATCACCATTGCAGGTCCGAGCAGTGGTGACACCGCCATCTGCTCCTCTTCTGATGCATGATTCTGGGACTTTGAGAATTGAAGTGAGCTGTTGAATAATGGATCGAGCTCTTGTTTGAGCTCTACTCACTGAACTGCCTTGTTGCTTGATGGACTTGTGACATTGCTTAGTCAGCATGCTTGTGTGCTTGAGAAGATCAAAAGATCACCTTGCCCTCTGGGCCCACCCATGTTGACTCTACTTTCTTCATGTGGTTCTTCAGACCATTGATGGTGGAAAATCCTTTTTTGGGACAGCTGGGATGGGAGCAGTAGCAAAGAAACAGTCCCTGATCATTTCTTTTCACCACTATGTTTTGATCTCCCAAGGTGAATGATGCTTCCTTGATGCACTTCCTGGTGTGGGTGATGTACTTGGTCTTTTGTTCAAAGACTATGTCGCAGGTGGTGCACTTCATGACTGATGACTGATGTGGGTGATTGACTTGATGATGATGATGGTATGTGATAAAGAGAGTGTGAGAAAATATTTTTGGTTATTTGGTGATGTATAGTTCCATCGCAATTTCCCGCCCCTGATGTCGCTTACAAAGATATTTTGCTGAATGAGAGCGTCAAAAAATAACATATCTGTTTGCAGCAACTGCCATATATGGAAGCCGTATCTGAGGACACATGCACGAGACAGAGTCGAGGAAATAGCTGCATGACTGCTGATTTAAACTGCGCTTTGCACTGCATGATCGTCCATCTCTAAGAAAAGATTGAAAATAATGATCTCGTGCCTGCTAGTTTTGACCGCGGATCGCGCCGATCAAATAGCCTGGCACCTGCTTGTTTCTTTGGATGCGCGAATTTGAATGCAAATGAGATCGCTCTGCACAAGATCATATGAAGGTCGTGCCGGCTTGGATGCTGCATAGCTGAACATGGGCTGACACCAGTCAATTTTGACTGTGGGTTGCATCAAATAATTTGGAGTGCCTTGTTGTTGCAAAGTGGCGTGAGTCTTCTAACCGAGAAACGAGACACCGAGACAATACGTTTTTGGCCGAGACAACGAGAAAGCTAACGGAACCTAGCTCTAACCGGCAGAGGGGTGCATTTGCATTCATAGGTTGCACTGGCTTGGCCATAGCATAGTTGAAAATAGGCCGACCCAGCCAATGTTGACTGCAAGTTGCACCAGGTTACACCAAATTATGTGGTGGTTGCACCGTCTTGGTCGTAACATTGCTGAAAATAAGCTGACGCCAGCCAATGATGACTGTGAGTTGCACCAAATTATGAGAATGTTCCACTGACTTGGTCAAATCATAACATTACTCAAAATAAGCTGACGCCAGCCAATGTTGACTGCGAGTTGCACCAGGTTGCACCAAATTATTTGGTGGTTGCACCGTCTTGGTCGTAACATTGCTGAAAATAAGCTGACGCCAGCCAATGTTGACTGTGAGTTGCACCAGGTTGCACCAAATTATTTGGTGGTTGCACCAGGTTGCACCAAATTATGTGGTGGTTGCACCAGGTTGCACCAAATTATCTGGTGGTTGCACCGTCTTGGTCGTAACATTGCTGAAAATAAGCTGACGCCAGCCAATGTTGACTGTGAGTTGCACCAGGTTGCACCAAATTATGTGGTTGGTCGCAACAGGTTGCACAAAATAAGCTGACGCCAGCACAATCTTGGACATAACATTGCTGAAAACAAGCTGACACCAAACAATGTTGACTGTGAGTTGCACCAGGTTGCACCAAATTATGTGGTGGTTGCAACAGGTTGCACCAAATTATCTGGTGGTTGCAACAGGTTGCACCAAATTATCTGGTGGTTGCAACAGGTTGCACCAAATTATCTGGTGGTTGCAACAGGTTGCACCAAATTATCTGGTGGTTGCAACAGGTTGCACCAAATTATCTGGTGGTTGCACCAGGTTGCACCAAATTATTTGTAGGTTGCACCGTCTTGGTCGTAAGATTGCTGAAAATAAGCTGACGCCAGGCAATTTCGGCGCCGACTCGGTCGAAATGTGGCTGAAAATAGGCTGACGCCAGGCAATTTCGGCGTGGTTGCACCGGGTTGCACCAAGTTGCACCGACTATCCTTGGATAGGATACCGAGTTAAGATTATTAGGCGAAGCTGAACGCAGCTAGAATGGATTTGTTGACAATTGTTTGTCCAGGTCCAGAACATTGGTGCGCATAAGCCTTCTGCCACTTCACAATATGTCCCCTAACCCTCGCATCGAATTTCTGTGGCTCGATATCCCAGACTTCGACGCACTTCCCCACATCTGACTTGAGTGTCAGCTTCTTCGAGTCTGTTGAGAATTGAACTGCGCTTACCATACCCATGCTCTTGAACGGACCAGCCATGAGTTTGCCTGTGTCCAAGTTCCATATCCGCGCCGTAAAATCGTCTGCTCTCCTCGCCAGCAGTGTGATATCCACGGAGACGTGTGAGTGTTCTTCAAACTCTCTCACAGTCTTAGTCTCAACCTCACAGCTTTCAACACCCCACGATCGACATCACCAGCAGTGACGACTCATCGACCATCTCTTGACACCGCTACTGCCCATACCTCCTCCCTGCGCTTGCTCATTCTCCTTACCTGTCTTTTGCGAAACATCGCTCAGCAAGGTATTTGGGCTGGCTCTCATGAGCTCATCACAGCTCTCCTCGAAAATCCGTTTACGACTGACGAGACTTACAGCGACATCCTACGAAACCGGTGGAAAAACCAGTCTGCGTACCTTACGATCGAGTGCGTCGTGTTTATGTTCGATGTCGCACCAGGATGCTTAGTAACATATATTCTGAACAGACATGGGTTTTCAACCTCCCTCGTCAACGGCACCCTCGCCATACCTGCATCTTGGCTCCAACAATACCCCTTCCCCATCCAACTCACCGAAATCTCGTCTCTCTCCTCCCATTCTTCCCTCCCAAAAACGCTACTCAAAGGAGACGTGCTGATCCTCCTCTGCAACCCGCTAACAAACCACCTACCCACACTCATCTCCAACGCCCAGGATATTCTTCATAGACCGAACACAATACTTGTTCTCACCACTTCTAGCGCATCCGAACATGCGCTAGATCACATTTCCAAGGAACTGGCAGCTGCAAATTGCACCCCCGGAAAGATTCTTGCTGCAGACCCTATTCGTGCATTGGAGGCCATTTCTGCTCTAAAGTCGGATCCTTCGTCTCCTGCTGCTATTCAGAGATATCAAGACGATTTTATAGGATCGAGGATATCGCTTCTTGGTGACGTTGTGGCGGGGATGCTTGGGTTGAAGGACTCGGGTCGCACGTCGTTGCCATCATCATTGTTGTTGGCCATCCGCACCTGGACAGGCACTGGTGTAGGGATCTTGAAAACCAGGTATGGATGCATTGCGTTATTGCTTCTTTATTGTTGTAAATTTGATAACCTATAGCTCATCCTGCAAACGGGCCGTCTCGCCTCTACCCAATCATCTCTAACATCATCCACCTTTTCACAACTCGCCAAACTCGCATCTCCATCTCCATCCTCATCACCCGCTTTCCATTCCCCTATCCTCGACAACCACCTCCGTCAACTGACACACTCCCCAACATACGCACTCACTCCAGATGCCCTCACCCGGCCCATCCAAGCGCGGCGTTCTCAGCTGACAACATACACCACAACGCGTTTACACCGTGATGCCCAGAACGCAGTGTTGGGTGCGTTTGGTGGTATGTTTGGCGGTGCTGGTATAGGATGGTGGCTTGCATTTGGAGAGAGCGCTCTGAGCGTCGGCGCTGGTTCTGAAGTAGGTACTGCATTGGGTGCTGGTACGCTCGTTGCTGTTGCTAGCATAAGGTGGGCGGTGGGGAAATGGGAGCGAGCAAAGAGGAAGTGGGTGGAGGATGCTGGTAGGATTGGGGAGGGGCTGAAGAGAGATCTCAAGGTGGGTCTCGAAATGTTTTCGTGTTTGCGTGGACTAGATTTATAGGTTTGTTTGACAGGTGACTCTGGAGCGAGGGATTGAGAAAAATGTCGCGGTTGTTCCCATGGCGGCGTATGAAGGGCTGCGAGAGCTTGCTGGGAAACAGCAGGAAGAGATTGATGTTCTTAGGAGTGATCTTATTTCGATGCAAACTGATGTTGAAGCGCTTCAAACTGCTCGACCTTCATAGTATGTAGCACGATTGGATATACTACATCGCATTCGTCGTAGATAACTTTGGTCCAATTAGACGCTGCGTTCAATGATGGTGTACGTGATTCCGTGAACCGTTTGTTTCGGAGCAAGTCAGAGACCTTAGTTTGAGACAGGCGGACGTCGAAGCACTTGCTCGACCTTCATACGGTGAATCACGATTGCATCTTTTCTGTGTGAGGTATATCTATTGAGATGCAAATACATGTTACGCTAAATGACGGTGTACATGATGCCGTGAAAATCTCGTTTGTGTTCATGAACTCGTGATAATTATTTTTGGAGGAGGGAGAGGGGGAACGTCTTGAGAACTTTCGTGCTGTGGTCGTGGCGTACCTGCACCATCCTCTTCGCCACTATCGTCACCAATATCAAACAACTCTTCTCTTTCGTCCCAGACGTCATTTAAGTGGGCGACTTTTGTAGGCTTCGACTTAGATGTGACCGAGGGATGAGAGTACAGTGGTAGGAGCTGCGTTCCAGACATTCCTTCATCGTCTGACGCATTGTCTGCATCGGAAATATAGTCCGTCTCTAAGGGGCGGTATAGGCGTGCGATCTGAGGAATTGGAGTTCGCATGAGATAGCTGGACGGTGTAGGAAGCGGCTCACCTCTCGTCGCGAGCGGTAATATCTCTCGATATGATATGCAAGATAGAGTCCGAGGGTGGAACCCAACCAATTTGCCTGTCGAGTATGATTACTGGATGAAACAGGACCAGAGCCAAGAGCACATACCACCACATCGCCAGATTGAAATTCCTTGTGCTAGTTCCGCATGATATTGTGGTGCTCGCTGAGATAAGGAAAGGGGTACGTACTGGAAGCATGGATTGCACGATCTCACTCACAAACCCTCCAAAGAAGAAACATATGACAGCGGTAAATATCAGCCCTGAATGGCGCCAAAACCATATTCTGCGAGCGTCTCTACAATTAAAACCAAATCTTCAGCAAACCAGAGCATCAACAAGCCAGAACGTCAAAACTCACTCCTCTACGTCGAATATAAAGTAAAACACACCCGTCGCGATGCACAAGCAAGTAAAGTGGAGGAACTTATCGTTCAGGGGCAGGGTCCGGGGATAGTTTGTGAAGCCTAAGAAAGCGAGTATCACCATAATCACGCAGGTGAATACGAGGAACCACTAATGAATTTAGCAATCATGAGTCACTGTCGTTTCGTGTGATAGTCCCCAAGGGAAGCCTACCGGGCGGAGTCGAATGGGTAAGTCGTACTTTGGAAGTTGGACTCGGTGAGATTTCATTATTGCTTTTGACCATTTCTTGAGATGCTTGCGCATTGGCTTAAACGGCGAGCTTGAAGAATTTGGTGCCATGGGTAACTAACGCTTGAGACCGCTGAGAGGGATGAAGGGTGCGAGTTATCATGCTCGCAAGTCTTGGTATGCAGGTGGGAGCAGAAACCGCGAGAACGCCCGAAGATCCACTTGAAAGCCTGTCAAGTGCACATGGACGGCGTTGATAGCCCAGAGGACAGAGCTCGAGGACGATTCGTCAAAGGCAGATGCCTTCATCGGATGCGTCTGTTGGGTGGTGGTATAGTTAGGAAGGGATGATGACTGTCGATAGAGCATGTGAATCACAAAACGGGTATGGAGGCAATATGAAGTTACACACCTTCGAGTCTGATACATCGATTTTCTGAGCGATCGGACATGATAGTGCGATGAGGCAAAATGACGAGGATCGAGGATGGACTGAGTGGTGGCTGGATGAGTGAGAGTGGAAGTGGAAGACGGGGGTAGAGGCATGGACTCTGGATTGAGTTCAGCTGAGAAAGCAGAAGGGGTCGCGTCAAGTGAAGAAAGACCCTTCGTCTAGGGTTTCCTAGAAGTCACCGGAATAAGTGAGTGAAACGCATAGCGAAAAGACCATAAAATGACATACGTGAGTACTGGAAATTCGTTGCCCAACGTTTCGGGCTGATAGAGATATGCGCTTGACGGAACACTCAATGGCCACACGGTGGTCACTGGAGGAGGCATGGATGAGCCATAGATGGGCTCTGCGCAGGAGTAGATTATATCAACCGTACGACGGAAATCACATGAGGAGATTGTACACGCACCAATTCAAGCGGAACATCTTGAATTTGAAGTGCAAAGGATTAGATTCATTGGAATCTGAATCGCGCAGTGGAGGTACATGAAGTAGGATCACATGACGGAGTGTTGGTTATTGGACGTTGAACTGAGGGTGCTGTAGCGGTTAGCCATACTTCAGAGACACTTATAAGACATTTACTGAAGAGACACTTCAGAGACACTTCAAAGACACCATATACTTACAGACGCCATACTGTTGCTTACTGAATCGAACCACGTGACTGTTCAGTTTACCTTATGCCCCCTGCACCTTCCATATTTTTTATCTCGAACTCGAGTCTCTTTGCTACTACCTTACTCTTTAATCTTGTTTTGTTCCTTCTGGTCCGAACCGCCTTAGTGCTTCACGCCGAAATTCGGCGTGGACCCAAACCAAATCTCAGCCTCGCGCAGCACCTGGTTATACCACGTTACTCTTCGATCCGTCTCGTTCCCTCTGGTCCGAATTGTCTCAGTGTGTTTCACGCCGTAATTCGGCGCGTCCCCAAACTGAATCTGCTGCGCACTGGCAGCAAAGCAACCAATGGTATGTCTGTTTCTCATCTTTCCTTCCGTTTCGACCTTTGACCACTCTTTCTGTTTACTTTCTTGTTCTTTGTCAATAGTGTTAGGTCGTTAACGACTCGTCACTCCGAACGTAAGTCTGAATGCACTCGACTAGAAGCCGTCGGTATTGCATGAGGCGCAGCAGCACGATCAGAGGAGCGGATTTCAGACAAGGTACGTTTCATCTTGAAATGGGAAAAATATCGTCGACGAGCACAATCACTTATACCTACATACTGCACAGGCTCGTGAAGCAGACTCTGCTCGCGCAGAAGTACACACTCTGAAGACCAAACTTCAAACATACGCAGATTACGACGAGGTGAAGCGAGAACTGGAGATTCTGAAGGTGCGCCTTTCCCTCATGTGTCATGCTCATCATGTCGACTAGAAATGGCACGCTGAATTTGCAGGTCTAGACCCGGATGATGATTGCTCAAGTCCTGACAAAGAGTGCATGTGCCAAATTCAAATGCGGACGATCTGTATCTTACTGTCGTCCATCTCTTAGTGCCGTCTCCCTCTCTTACCACCATGTAATTGTTATAGAACCAAAATATATTGAATTCGAGTTATTGACAAACAAATTCGTGTGTACAAAGAAGGTTATCATAAGTCACTACAGTGAGGATGTTGCGAGACAGGTGTGAGTTGGGGAAGGAGGGCATATTTTGACGAGTCTCGATGCGGGAAATGAAAGGAACGTTATTGCAAGAGAGACGAGTGCCTTAAAAAGGGTCTTCATTGGTTGTTTGATAGGCCGTAGCGCAGGAATGCGGAGGTCCTCCTAAGACAAAGTTCGAAGACAAAGTTTGAGGACAAAGTTTGAAGACAGTCTGCTAACTTATGAACAATTGAATTAGAGACCGAAGCAGAAGATGATAAAGTCCCTAAGGACTAACCAATCTAACCCTAACAGAGGGGGACCGAGGCAGAATATAATAAAGTCCTGAAGGCTAACCAATCTAACACCTAACTCGTCCTCCCCCTCTAAGCCACCAAGGGTGACAGTTTCGGGGATAGCGCACGCAGTTTTGAAGCGGGAGGTGAATTGAGTAGAGCGGGAGCTAGCTGGAAGCCTATAGAATAGAATGATAAAGATTTGAGGTCAGAAAGTGCAAGAGAAAAAAAGATATGGTGGGATTACCTCCTCCTCCCCTCCTTTGCCACCCAGGGTGCGAATTTTGGGCATAGCTCAAGCAATTTTGAAGCGGGAGGTGAATAGAGTGGAGCGGGAGCTAGCTGTTTATTGATAGAGTAGGATGACAAAAGATTTATGTCAGTTGATAGAATAGAAAAAAAGATACGATGGGATTACCTCCTCCTCCCCTCCTGAGGCACCCAGAATGCGAATTTCGGGCATAGCTCCAGCAGTTTTGAGCCGGGAGACGAATGGAGTAGAGCGGGAGCGAGCTGTGTATTTGTAGAGTAGGATGGCAAAAGAATTCAGTTAGTTGATAGAATAGAAAAAAAGATATGGTGGGATTACCTCCTCCTCCTCCCCTAAGGCACCCAGAATGCGAATTTGAGATATAACTTGGGCAGTTTTGATCCAGGGGACGAGCGGAGTGGAGCGGGAGCTAGCTGAATATCTGTAGAGTAGGATGGCAAAAGATTGAGGTCAGTTGATGCCATAGAAAAAAACATACGATGTGATTATCTCCTCCTCCCCCCCTTAGCCACCCAAAGTCAGAGTTGAGGATATAACTCGGGATGTGCTGGTCCGTTTTGCGAAATTCTTGTTGCGGGAGCATCGTGGGTTGCGACTTTCGCAACCCAGGATGTGTTGAGTCCACCGGGGATCGTGGTGAGGAAAGAAAAATGGGAGAAGGAGGGCAAGTGAGTGTGAGAAACTAAGAAGGTGATGGTACCTTTGAGTCGCCAATTACTCAACCATAACACAATATTAAGGGACCAGGTTTTCTCGCGGGAGGTTCGCATTTTCAGGGGCTACAAGATGAGATAAAGATGTCTTAATAAAATGTGGAAGGAATGGGACGAAAAAAATGGAAGTTGACGAAGTGGCACAATGGTCCATTGTGCCGTTGGTATATAGATAGGTTAAACAACAACGTGTCATAATGAGTTTTGGTTACCAATCCTGTCTAGTCATATCAATTTCAGGCCAATTTCCTGATGTTCCTGATGTGAACAAGGGCATTCGATACAGCATGTTGCCGGCTCTCACCATTGACGACTATATAATGACTGTCTGAGTCGTTGAGGGATTTATAGACGGTGCAGAGTTCTACGATTTCATTGTCAACGACGTAGCAAGTACTATATCCTCTTCAGTGTCTGAATCATCAACAGATTCATCATCAGAGCGCCGTGAATGAGAGGCATTCTCCTCATCGGAGCATTCAGTTACTGTATTAGACATAATCTAATGTTCAAAATAGTGACAGTTATGCTTTTCTGCTCGACTTTGAAGGAGACTTTGCTGAATTTTCGATTTATTTGAATTTTCAACATTTCTACTATTTTTGAACCATTTCGAACACGCGAGTCAAGACTTTCCGGAAGGAGTGTAAACAAAGCCTAACACAGAATTTAACTAAGATCAGTATTTTTCATGAGGAAGAAGTCGAACAAAAGCTTGAATTTTGTGTAACATTTTGGATGTCACAAAATGATCAACTTTATTTAAACCTTTTTTAGGATCTTTTCAACATTTTTCACCATGAAAAAGTCTTCCATGCTTCCAGTGCTACACTAACTGGTGGTGAAGCAGCATCAACAGCGCACAATACACGCACCTGTGCAGTTTAGAAAAAGACGCCTACAATTCGTCGACAACCTCCATTAAAATGTCGCAGCTCATTCCAAGCACCACGCCCATTCGAACTTTTGAAGATCATGATGATACCATACAGGCAGTCGCAGTTTTCCCCGACATGCGACGAATGGTTACGGGCTCAGACGACAAGACTCTTCGTATTTGGGACTTGGAGACAGGCGTTGTGTTAAAGAAGATGGAGGGGCATAGCAGTCAGGTGTCAGCATTGGCAGTATCACGAGATGGTCAAATTATAGCAAGCGGCGATGGAGGCGGAGACATCATCGCCTGGCACGGTGAAACTGGTGAATCACTCACTCAACACATCAAAGCCCACACCCGTCGGATCTACTCTGTGGATTTTTCTCCAGATGGTACGGTGCTGGCTACTGGTTCACGGGGCGGCATGAAGTTTTGGTGTACCAAAACGTGGAAGATGCAAGGTGATCCAATCGAGAATGGTTTTGCCAACTGCGTTCGATATTCGCCGTCTGGTGAACTTCTTGCCATCGCAACCAGAGACAATATCCAAATTTATAATCCAGGCACAAGAGAACAAGTCGCGTCTTTCAAGGCTCACAGATCATCCAACTTGTCACTCGCGTGGACGCCCGATGGCACACGCCTTCTTTCAGCAGGCCATAAAGAAGATCCTACCATACGAGAGTGGGATTCATTGACATGGCAGCAGGTCGGTGAACCCTGGGAAGGCCATACTAGCTATATTTGGGCCATTGCCATCGATCCCACTGGCACCTTCGTCGCGTCTGCACCGAGTGACAAGCACGTCCGTCTCTGGCGGCTCTCAAATCAGCAAAATATCGGCATCTTCGAGCACTCATTCTCGCTATATTCTGTTACGTTCTCTGTTGACGGCAGGCATATCCTCAGCGGAGGTCGTGATAGGAAGATCTCAGAGTGGGAAGTACCTAAGAGTGTTCATTCAAAGGCGGGTTTCCATTCCTGACTCTTATAACACAATTCGAGCATCCTCCGTACAGGTCCTCGCTATCACCACAGCCCGCCATGCATGTGTCATTGGAGACCTGTCTGCCGCTGAAGAGTTGCTCACCAAAGATATTCACACCGATGCCAACGACCATACTTTATATGCGCATCGCTCATTCGTTATGGCCCGAAAACACGACTGGGACCACGCCCTTGAGGATGCAAGCAAGGTGAGTTCTACTATCAACTCATCATAGCTCCCTTACAAAAAGGCTAAATTTTATTCGCGCCGTAGTCCATCAGCATTCGGCCCTCATTGACAGGTTACATTTCCAAAGGTATCGCGCTCTGCGGGACAGGCCATGTCCGGGAGGCAAGGGCAGCATTCGACGTCGCATCCATGTTCACCAACCAAGATTCGAACACCAACCATTTTCTTCTCTTAATCAAGGTAGGTCAAATTCGTATCGCCTATTCTCTGCTTCATTCCGCATTTCAGGCCATCACACTCTTCAACGCAGATCACTGCGAGGAAGCCATGTTCCTCGTCAATGAACTCGCTGACGCCTGTCCTAATGCTGATATTCTCGGGTGTCGTGTCGTGGAGGTAAGTGTCATGCGGCCATGCTCGATCATCAGCGCTGACCTTTCCACTCGCACATCAGACATACTTACGCGTTCAGCTCGGAATTGATGCCTTCGATTGTGCGCGTCATGATGAAGCGGCTGACCACTTCACTGCCGCTGTCAACTCCAGCGCTTTCTCGTCAAAATTCAAGTTGAACTTGCATTTATTATATGAGGACTTGGTGGTGGTACGTCGATATGCACATCCTATATTGCTTTCATAACTGATTGCTTTGTCCAGCTATTCGGCTGGGATCTTGAAGCTTTGCGGTTGACTGCACACCAGAAACGTTGCCAGGCTTTGCTTTCAGCAGGTAAATTTGATGAAGCCCTCGAAGCACATAAATACATGATGGATGCCATCGACGAACCTGCAAAGGCCAGCTGCCTTGATTGGTCCAACGGCAAGTTTTCACCGACGTCACCCGCGGCTATCATACTTACCTGCATTTCACTCAGAATTCAAGGAACGATTCAACACGTTGGCTGCGCAAGATGACCGTATTCTTGCTGTATGTGCCTCCTTACTCAACTCTTTTGCTACTGACTTGTATGCAGGCGGAGATCCCTGGGCAAGAGCAAGATGGCTATGACGCAGAACCCAATTTCTTCCACGGAATGCATCAAGTGCGTGTAACATATTTTCGTTCTTCTCTTTCTCACACAACATTCATTGCAGTATTCTCAAAATTCCCGGCCACGACCCCAACAGCGCCATAGGCGCCTGAAAAGACTCAGGCTCGCCTTGGCGAGATCCCCTCGTCCAGCTCCTCCACCTGTACCACCCACCGCCCCACCGCCAGTCACCACCACCACCACCTTCAAAACTCACTTACGACACCTATTCACCCGGTCGCCCCATCATGCAACGCCACCCGTTGTTGACGTTCCTTTTGCGCAGGGTAAAGAGGTGCGCCCAGTCAATCTTACTATTCCTCTGTCTTGGATGGCTCACGGTAATCCACAGCGTAATGCTGCTGCGGGTGCTCCTGGCAAAGACCCGAACATCATATCTGATGAAGAATATGAAAACCTCAATACTGATACTCAACAGGACCCTAATACGCAACCGCAGCAGCAAGTGGTAGCGGTACACGTAGACCCTGGCGAACACGGAGGTGGAAAGTCGTGTATCTGCTGCTAGCGGATTCTGTCGGTGTCTCTCGGTTATTTCAGTTCCATCGTCGATCTTGTTATGATATTTGCGTTGACTTTTTTGTGAAGCTTTTACTTGCACCCTAGTAGGTTACTGAGTGACAGACACTGTGCTCGTGTACAACCACACTGGGTTTACATATGTCCCTTCAACGTGCAACGGTTCATTCATGTCTTCAGCAGCCACAGCACCCTACATCTTATCTATCAACACTACTATTCTTGCCTGCCAACTCTGCATTACTGAGACATTTTCTGAACGGTTTCTAGATACTCTTCGTGCGGCATCTGGACACGATGTGAACTGGCTGCAGGCTGCTCAGTCCGTGCTCAAGGGACACACTGGTTTAGCGACCTCAGTTTTAATCTCGCCTGATAGCACTCGCATCGTGACTGGTTCTCTCGACCATACTATCCAACTATTGATGCACCGGCAGCGATGGAGCAGCCAGTTGGTGAGTTTTTGCCTGGGCACAATAACTAGCTTGGTTGACTTGATCGCGTTTTCGTCGGATGTCACTCGCATCATGATTGTTTCACGCGATAATGCTATCCGGCTGTAGGATGCAGCGATGGG
Source organism: Suillus brevipes Sb2 (assembly GCA_011800875.2). Classification (NCBI taxonomy): domain Eukaryota; kingdom Fungi; phylum Basidiomycota; class Agaricomycetes; order Boletales; family Suillaceae; genus Suillus; species Suillus brevipes. The sequence goes on along the minus strand of JRHT02000259.1, from coordinate 30,153 downwards.
ACAGTCCTTTTGTCTCTCGCTTGGACATACTGATTGTGTGTTCAGTCTCGCTCTTGCCGGATGGCACTCGTATCATGTCTGGATCTTCTAATGCTCCTATCAGACTGTGAGATGCAACGACGGGGCAGCCAGTTGGTTAGTTGGGTATACTCAGTGTCGTTCTCATTAAATTACGCTGTCTGCAGGGCTGTGGGATGCAACGACGAAGCAGTTGTTGCAGCAGTGCGCCTAGTGGTTGGACACCCACTTTCTCGGCACCTGTTTTGTAGCCCTATGACTGCATTAGCGATGCCTCGAGGAGGTCCAAAGCTCGATCTGAGCCACCTGGCAGATGGATAGCATTGACGAAAGTTAAGGAGGACCGAGTTTCATTCAAGCCCTTTCCGTCCCTCGCACTTACTGAAATCGACACTTGCAGACCTTGACGATGATGATCGTATTCCGACAAATGTTCTATTGTGGCAAACGATACAACCTAAATGCAATACCAAATGTATACAATAGATAATACTTTACCCAGATCCCGTCTGAGATAGTCCGAGCGAAAGACAAGCCGAGAAGCTGACTGCATGGCACTGTTCATAAGACCATACATTCCGGATGAAAGTTTTTCGGCGCTGTAACTAAGCCCGCGTAGTCGACGTACTTGGGCAAGAGGTCGAACGTAGAAAGACGGCGAGATGAAATGTGCTGAGAATGTGTGAAAGCGCTGCTAGGAAGCACTGCGAAAATACAATGATCAGTACCAATAACTGATCTTGTCATTGTTGTTCTGTCAGGCCTTGTGGAGCACGAGCATCAAGAGTCAAGACGCACCATAGACATTATTTGCAGATTCTTTATACCGATCTACAGCATGGTGAGGGATCGCGAGACCTAAGACCAGTTGTGATACTCACTTGATGTCTCGGTAAAGCCGAGGATTGGGTCCAATGCGCCGTCGATGCTGACAAGTTGTGTGGTTTCCTAGGTGTCCGCATTAGATATTGAGGAGTGTCTCAAGAACGGGACGAGGAAAGGTGTTATCCGTGTTGTCTTCATTAAGCGCCGAATAGAATTGTGTAAAACTGAAAATCGAGCGAGTAATGAAGAAAGGTGAATGCTAGAGGCCGAATGCACGGCATATCTGAACAATCCATGCGGGTGGGAAGTAAAGTGACGCCCGGACACAGGAACTTGCTGTGAGAGGCTGTGTGTTGATAAGAGAAAGCGCCTATTGCGTGACAGTTATACTCACCTTGAAGAATTTCTCCTCCATTGCTAGGTTCTTTGTGATATTGATTCTTCCAGCGCGCATGAACTGAAAATCAACGTCAAGCCAACAGGAGAGCTCACACAGGACCATACCAAGAATACCCTGCCTGCACTTGACTGCTTCACTCATTTGCTCACGGATACAGCCATGGCTTCTGTATCGACGAAGGTAGCCACTATGAAATCGATTCTGGCACCATCGATGACTTTGAAAGGCCACAAAAATTTTATTGTATCCATATCGTATTTTCCGGATGGCCAGCGAATGATCAGCGGATCTGCAGACAAGACCGCTCGGCAATGGGATTTGAAAGAGGGCAAGGAGATTGAGGAAGTGCAGGAAGTTTGTGAGGGGGTACGGGCAGTGGCGGTATCAAGGGACAGTCGATGGGTTGTGACTGGTGGTGGAGGTTGGAAGAGTGCGGAGCTGAAAGTCTGTGAGGTTGAGACGGGGTTTGTGAAAAACCTTCAAGGCCATTCAGATTGGATCACCTGCATTGATATCTCCGCGGAAAACACTCTGCTGGCGAGCGGGTCAGATGATTCTACAGCGCGGATATGGAACTTGGAGACTGGCAAACTCGTGACTGGTCCGTTCGAGAGCATTGGTCCTGTGAACGCAGTTCGATTCTCAACAGACTCGAAAAAGCTTGCAGTCAAGTTGTGGGGGGGGAAGTGTTTAGAGGTCTGGGATATCCAATCACAGAAATTGGTTAAGAGGATTGGGGATGGATCTGGAGGACCCAGATCTGCGCCGATATTCTGGACAAACAAGAACAAAAACATCTTGGCCGCATTCAGCTTCACCGAGGATGACGATGCCAAGACAATCTATGAGTTTGACGCATCCATGCTCGAAACTGTCGGAATTCCATTCGAAGGGCACACCGATGATGTTAGAAGTCTTGCACTCTCATTTGATTGTGCTCTCCTTGCTAGTTCTTCACGCGACGACACCATCAAGCTCTGGGCTTTCGAGTCCCGTCAACTCCTCGCTTCCTTCGACGTTCAGAATCCAAGGCTCCTAATCCTCTCACCCGATTTGCACAAACTAGCTTACACGACATGCACCAGTGTCCTCTTCAATGCACATGTGACAGACTACAAAGATTACAGGATCTGCATCTGCGATACTCCACCCGACGTTCTTGCTCAGGCTCGTGTACGCAATCCCACAACATCCACTTTCTGTATGCTGACATTCCCTTACAGAGCATTGCACGCAAAAAGCGAGCTCTCAGTGATCTACTAAATGTGCGTGTTTCATCTTTTACTCATTAAGTACTCACTCACCATCATTGCAGTCTGATGCAACTCGTCCTACTGCTGGGCGCCGCAGACCGCCAATACATATCATACCTATGGTGCAGAGACCTCCGCCTACAATAGATCCGCGACAACCCATGTTCCTTCGTCTCAGCAAACTTCTTCGCTTCTCTCCTCGCACGAACCCAGTACACCATGATCAACCTTGCGATCCCTTAGATGTATGTCTCCTTCTCATGTTGATTCAGCATTTAATTCGATACTTGTATCGCAGTTCTCAGCTACGTCACCCCTACCCCGTCCTCTCTCGGGGCACACACCAACTCAGGGACGTCTGCATATGAATTTGAATTTTGGCGAGAACGTGAGTTTTGACCCATCCCCCTCGCATTCTCACTCACTCTTCTCAGTCCCGATCACTGTCAACCACTCAATCGTCCGCTACCCCACCTACCACATTCACGCCTCGCATACAGCACCTCTCATCCTGGTGGCCCGTTCGTGGAAGCCATGCACAGTCCAATATTATCGACGTTCCTCTCGCACAGGCTAAAGAGGCATGTTCTATTCATTTCATGTTTATGGAAAGTCTAATACATGGATTTACAGCGCAACGCTGCAGCGGGTGCTCCCAAAAAGGACGAAGATATTGTACCTGATGAATATTTCGACCCTCCCTCCCCGAACCCTGATTCACAGCAAGCAGCCGTTGCTGTCCCTGCCACCGGAGAGCATGGAGGCGAACGGTCATGTTTCTGCTTCTAGCATTGTGCCGTTTTCCGTCGAATATTTCATGTAATTCAGTAATGTCCCCTCGCATTCAGTGCCCTATGTACTTGCTTACAGGATACATTCAATTCCATATCGTCCGTCAACGATGCGTTCGTTTTCTAGAGACTAGCAGTGTCTATCTTTTATCTTTTATTCCTTGTGACACCTTCATTCCTTCTCGAGCTCTCGCACCTCCAAATCGACGCAGCCTGGTACCCAAATTTTCACACTCCACGCCTAGAATTAGGTCTATGTTGGCGACACGATTTTTCGTGTTTCCCACCTTCTTGCTTCGTACTACTACAGTAGTACTCACAACCCTCTCCACTCCTCGTCTACACTCGTTTCGTTGCACCCACCCGCCACTCCCTTTTTGGCAGCTTGCGTCTCGCTCAGAAGAACGTCATTGAATCCTTCACTAAGAGAGAATTTACTCGACGCACCGACTTCGATCAAAGCAGGATTCTACATATCCTGCATCTTGAGCTGCGGTGTCCCACCCGCCCTCACGGCTCATCCTGGACTTTCACAGGTTCGAAATGGTGTTTCGGGTCGTAAAACCCTGCGGGTTTTAAGCCCAAATAGCTTCGCAACACTCACTATTTGTATAATCAGATATCATTAGCTGGATAATATATCTGATTCTCTTCGTACCGTCACGAAAATCGGCAGCTGCACATAGAACGATATATACGACGACTCCAGGTCCCGATCGGGATCGGGTTCCGGAATCATCGTTTATATGGATCACTATACATGCACATCATTCGTGACACCCCCTGAAAAATGTTAACAGGACCGTGCCTACCTGGCTACGAGGTCGCGTCTATCTGTATGTACTCCCCTGCCTTCTTCATCTCCCTTAACGTCGACACGCTCTCCGGCAAACTGGATACACTGTGTCTCAAGAGCTACTGTGTTGACAAACCGGTCGAGTTTATTGATTTTGACAATGCACGTGCCATGGCACGCCCACTTCCCGACGGTGGAACACAGGTTAATAACACCGAGTTCCTTGACTTCATTTCGTCCAGACCCTACTCCCCATCTCTCCAACCAGATACACCATAAGGAAAAGCCACCTCGCCTAAATACCAGCGAATATCGACAGACCATGGGACGAATTCCACCCAAAGACGCAACCGCTTTCAAGGATCGCATAAGTATTATGTGAAGCCCCAAGAAACAATGACAGAAATGTTGCGAAGCCTTTAGCTATTCGAAAACTCAAAAGCTTTGTAGAGCAAGTTCGAGAGAACAGCCAAGACTTTGAAGCCAAAGAGGGCGTAGATAGAAGTCGTGTGACCCCCAATCAGCACAGCAAATATGACATAGGAAAACACTGAGTCGTCGATTGATTTAAAGAATAACATGACGTCCTTAATGGTGACCAACTACGAGACTATAGAACTAGAATAACAGTAATCCCACGGCCTCATAGATATGAAGCGCAGCGTCACTGTCCAAGAAAAAAGTCGAGCCACCCCACAGACGCAAGCCAAAACACGCACTCTGTGAAGGCATCGCAACTTCGCAAAGACAAAGATCAGCATGAATCGATGCGTCGCATTTCATGGAGGATAAAGACGACTCACTCTGAGAGACAGCAAGCAAAGACATCAATCAGCATAACTCAGAGCTTGACCCAGCAGAGGTATAAAAACAAGCTCACAACCATGTCAAATGCACTTTTCAGCGAAATATATCCACTATAAAAGATCAGCAAGTGCTTACCAGCGCGAACGAGGATCAAAGACACACACAAGAGCAGAGCAAAGACTGCGAGAAATCCAGTATCAAATGGAGCTCAAAGGAAAATGTGACCAGAGGGAAATGACGACGACAATCAGGCCGGGGAATAGATATGAACTAGCAACGAGAAGATATGGGGGTAGCGACGTGAAATGAAGAGTCCTTAACGAAACAAACAGTGCGACAAAGGAGCAAATTTGACCAGAGGGAAATGACAACAATCAGGCCTATATGGTCTTGCCTCGAGAAGATATTGGGGAAGATGGTCGGATAGTTGGTTGATTCAACTTGGTTGGTCACACACCGGCGGTTTGGGAATTTTGCCTTGGGCAATATTTTAATCGAAATGAGAATAAATAATTAGCCATTTGCACTTTGAATTTCACTACTGGGACAACGGCAAATTCCGACTGAGGGCAAAATGCCAATGCAAAACAAACCATTTCGACACCAATTTAAGTGTATAGAATACTCGAAATTTTCCCTTGTCGAAATATGTTGGTCGATATATGAACTTATTTATCCACATTTATCCACAGATAAATCCAAAATTTTGATGGGCAGCAAAATGTTCTGAAAAATATTACATAATAGCTGGCGCTTTGCCACCCCAGGAAATTTGGAATTTGCCCGACATTTAAATGCGCCGGGAAAATGCAAAGTTAATCTAATTGGTAATTTTAATGGGCATTCGTTGGGCGCTCACTGCGCGCTGAGCCCCAGTGAAAATCGACAAGAATTAGGTAGATAGGTGTAGATGTACATAGAAAAAATTACATAGAAATAAAAATTTTCGCTATACTTCGATATCATTCGAAAAGTGGGACTTTTCGAGACGGAAACGATACAGATCGAAACCTAAATTTGAGGCTTCGATACGATTTTCGTTGGCTTTAGATGCCTTTTAGATGCGACATTGAGCTCAAAATGTTACAATCAGGCGGAATGAATAAGAATCTAATTGCATTGAATGATGTATATGTGTGTATCGCTATAGTTAGGGTATCGCTGCGCTCGCGCCCATCCCGCCCATCCCGCCATCCCGCCATCCCGCCTCGTATCCATTACCTACAAAGTGAACTGTCATTAGTATCAAAACAGGCCATTATCAATACCACGCACCTGAAGAGCTGCTTTACGCTTGTATACCTATAAGTGTAGTAGTCAGTAGATAAATGAAATCATTATTAAAAACACGTACCTCTTTGTCGGTGGTCGATAGTCCACCACCGAGCGATCGACGCATACGCGTATATCAAGTTCCATATCGTTGGAATTATGAGCTGATGTAGGCTTGTTGAACTCTGCATCGCCAGCGCTTTTAGAGCCTTTGGAGTTGCTCTTGGACTCGAACTGCGAGGGGAGACCGGTCATCACTTTTTTCTGCGCGCTGAGAGTGGGACGCGCGACATGATAGACCGAGGACAAAACGTACTGTATGGAAATGAATAAGGCACATGCAAGACTGACGGAAATCGAGATTGTCAATGGTGGTACGTGAATCCCCGCCGCGTACACATACCTTATATGAAAGATGGACGATTGGCTTCGGTAAAAGCGCCATTCTGCGGGGCTGCAACTAAAAAAGAAAAAGACTTACTCGTAAGTTGCAATGGAAATGGATGCTATTCGCAAATACTTTTCCGAGGTTACGCTGTCTATAAGTAGGCGCTGCACCGTTTAATAGATGAAAGGCGCGTTGATTAACTCTGTATAGATAGATTGTAAGTCGAATAGATCAGTGAGTGTGACACGTCACGAAGTGACTTCAGATATTCGTTCATTGAAAGTGTAACACTTTCATCTTGCTGACTTCAGAGATTTAGTTATCAGAATCAAACACTTTCATCTTACCACGACAATATGGCTGAGATTCACGAACCTGTGAGTTGTCAGTAGCTGGTCAGATGCAAGAACTGACGCGTTTCTGCAGGGAGTTGACATTAATCAATATGAAAATGTGAGTTCTATGGCAGTGTAAGTGAGTACGCTAACTTTACATCATTAGTCTTTAGATGGGGAGGTTGGGGAGGTGGAGGAGCGGGCTGGGGCAGAGGAGCAGGGTATGGCAGAGGAGCAGGGTATGGCAGAGGAGCAGGGTATGGCCGAGGAAGAGCGTGCCGAGACGTTTGCTGTAACACGATCCGCGGTGGTAAGTCCAACTGTTGCTCATCTTCGTTAGCAAATTCTGATAGATCTAGATGTTATGGGACTACGCACAGGAGATCGCACAAGACAATACGGAATTCGCGCATGCCCATCCACATGCGCCACGCCCCGTTCACCCGCCCATGCAGATGTCGCGCCGCGACAAATGCCTGCTTGCATTGATGGTGGAGGATAGGCGCGAGGTGGTGATTCGGCTATGGGAGGAGTTAAACGAGATCGAGCGCCTGTTGGGTTTAGAGAACATTTAGGGAGGATAGGCGCGAAGCGGTGATTCGGCTGTGGGAGTAGTTAAACGAGATCGAGCGCCTGTTAGGTTTGGGGAATGTTTAGGAAGAGCAGGGAGAGCGGAAGTCGTATAAATTACAGACCGATTTCTGATTTTGTGTTCTACAGAGGTGGTGCGTCAGTCTGGTGGCTTGCGAGGGAGCGGGACTTCACCAAATGTCTGCCTGAGGCGTCCTGTCGCATTTACAAGCGAGTAAGATGCGGGGTTGTTGATAGAGCGCCTGGCTGCGCGTCATACTGGGTCGTATAGCAGGCACTCTACTAAACAAAATGCGTCAAGGCTCGTAGTAAAAAAGTGACTTAAAAACCTCCCCCCGCCCGATACTAGTGCCCACAAATCTCCCGCCCAAAAAATTCATTTTTACGATCCTGCCTCACACACTAAGCACAAAGAATTTTATGATACTACCATATACATAATCTGCACCTCGGAAGACTATTTAATAGAGTACGTTGACTTCTTTTCGTCTTGCTTGTTCTGCTAAGAACTCAATCCTATTGATTTGTGAGACCATTAAAACATGTCAGAGAGAAAGGGACACGCACAGGACACAGAGACACGGCAACGATGTGCTGTGGGGAAAATTTCCACCGTGCGAAGTGTGACACTACCCACTCAGGCCTGACAACCTCAAGGTGGTCAGCGAGCGACGACGAGTGTAACTGAGCCGGGAAGTAAGGATAATGGTGAAAAGGGTCTGGGTAAGAGTGCAGCGGGAGGTGGCGCTGCACAGCGAAGCCCAATCCATCCTTGGTCCTGAAGATGTATTTAATGGTTCCTGGTATTTGCGTGTGTGTAATGCCGTCAGAATAGTAGAGAACCAGGCTGTTTCCCACATGAGTGGATTCACGAGTGTAGATTGATCCCTTGTAAGTTACGCGGGCATGCAGGACGGCTCGCTTGACCTTAATGAGAGATTGGAGGTCTGCCGGAATATCTTCGTTTGGTGTAGTGAGTACTAGGGAATCTTCAATTATGGCGTCGACTGTGGGAGAAACAAATCTGTCAAATAAAGATTTTACATCTCTGAATACCGGAGGGCAGGAAGGCCGGTTCAGCCAGTGCTTCAACTTCGCAGCCTTGATGTGTGAGGAAAGGAGCGTTGATTCTTGCTGACCTTTATCAGAACTAGTGTTAGAAGGTTCGTACGAAAAAAAGGTGAAACTGTCACCAAAAATGTGGTTAATTGGCAAACGCTGCAGCTGTCCGATGAGGCGCTCATATGGGAAGCACCACCATGACCGAACAGGACCGAAGAGCTGCAGATAGTCCCAGACGTGCAACGCCATGTGACCATTAGTACGATGGGGTGCATGGGGATGTAAAACCCGTAAGTCTCGTATCCATGCCACAATGTATCCGTGATACGCTTGTGCTTGAGTGGCTGTCATAAATCGCAGACATGCAATGTGAACTGCAGAGACAAGGGACATGGTGTGATCGAGGATGGCACGACGATTGGCTGAAACTTCTGAGGTTCGATGTTGAGATCCTTCACCCCATAAACTGACCAGCGCTATGGGTAAGTACACAGTCGTCAACGTGCGCCATTCGTCTGCTTTCAGGGATCCAGCTCTGGCTTCTCCGAAGTTGTATGGGACTGATCGTAATGAAGATGGCGTATCTGTCGTTCGAATAACATCGACGATGCGTTGCATGACTTCAGGGGTACTGATGCGCAATCTCGGCGATTCAATAGTAAAAGGCTTTGTTCGACGCTATAAAGGCAAGTGAAGCGGCAGTTTGAGAAGGTGTGCAAGAAGACTAGAAAAACGACACACCCAAGTAATAAGTGACCTAACCCAGTGAACCTCGTAAACCTTCTTTCCAGGGTGTGCAACGTCTGGCCCAATGCCCAGTTCTGCTGCCACGAACTGAAGGTATGTGACCTTCTTCGAAGAAAGCTTCTTCTCCAACTCAGTCATGTGAGTCTCGATGAGTTGAGTGTCATTGCCCTCGAGGTCAGGAATCGCTGCGGTAAGGAGGTCGCGAATGTACTTGATATTCTTGACATCTTTCTCACAGAAATCTTCAGGCTTGTGGAGATCGATGTCGGGAAAAGGATGATGGAAAGCAGGCAGAGAATCAGTCTTTCGCTGCGCCGAATCAGCTGTAAGACCCAAAAATTCCCGGAAATGATCGTGCGCGAGACCCTCGAGTAGACAATGCATAGTGTCAACAACGACTTGATGAGAGGGATCCCAATAAGAGAGTCTCCAAAGCGTTGACCATCGCACCCCGTGTAATGAAAATAACTTGTTGCGGTCAGCAGAAGTGCTAGCATTCTTCCACAGCTCAGCAAGGCGACGCATTTCGTTCTTGTCCCGAAGAACCCAATCTGTAGAATGAACATCTGTTCTACCACAAGTCGATCTGTGAAAGCAATGGCACGCAGTGCAATAAAAGTGGCTTGTTGGACCAGCTAGCTGAGCGGCCTTTCTCGCTGCTGGAAGGTCGCACACTAGACATGCTATGACGCTGCGTGTGACCCGACCATGCGCCTGTAGAGCTGTGCGGGAGAAACGTATCCCACATTCCCAACTTTCTACGAAGTCGTCAACAACGGGATCAAGGAAGTGGTTCAACTGATCTCCTGAGGGTTCCGAAGGTCCTGGAATGATTCCGGCCAAGTACATGTTTTCTGGCTTATACCGGATATCGAGGGGGAGGTTCAAGCACGCGCAAGAGATTATTCCTGTGGAAGTCGATGCGCTCCGCTGAAGATTGCCTTCGATGTTGAAGAAATCAACGTTGAGCGTGAAAGCGAATCGACCTTCGATGCCTCTATCGATAAATAATGATTGCGTCGGACCCTTGAAATTGCGAAAAAAGTCGGCGTCCCAGACATCTTTGATGATATGCGGCGGCACGCTCCCAAGTGAAGCTAGCAAATTATCACATGGTGTGTCCATTATAGCTTCCAGGTCGGGACGAGACAGCAGTCCAGCGAGGTAGTCATGGAAGTGATGATAAACAAATGATTTTATTGGTTTCAGTTGCCCACTAGAGGAGCGCTGCAGTAACGATTCGCCACAAGGTGCATCCTCTGGCTTCGGTCTGTTAGAACAATTGAGGGGATAGCGCGCACTACTTGAGTCAACATTGGCCCTCGGTTTGAACGTGCAATTGCACGAAGGACAGACCGCGTAGGTGGTGGTCTGGCCGTCAAGCTTGAAGCGTGAAAGGGCAGCCTCCATCGTTCGGGGGATTTGAGAATGTATGTTTTGACCACGAGACTTTGAATGAGGGTCTGGGCTATCCATGGCAAGGCTCAAGATGAGCGAAAGAACGCCCATCAGAAACTCCCCGTGTCTGCGACCAATGCCGAAAATGATGACAGACACAGCTCCTAGGAAAAGGGATACCTGGGCGATCTCGTCGCAGTAATCAATGGGCGGATTGTAATGATGTGCTGCGTCTGATGTTAGCGGGACAAGCAGAATGCGAGAATAAACAGAACTCACAGGTATCAAATTCGACTGACTCAGACGACATGGGAAGCCCATCTTCCTTGCTGAGAAGAATTTTTTGCATTTCATCGCACGACGTCTCTAGCTGAGTCCTGCGAGATATGGTGGAGGATACCTTGTTTTTCACTTTTGCAAGGGCCCGGATCATCGCAGACAGCTCATCACGGATGGAGCGCAATACATCACGAGATGTTGAAAGGGAAAGCCGGGTGCGAATCCTTTCCATTCGTGACTCCATTACGTCCAAAGTCACTTCAGCTCTTGACCAGCGCTGCATCTCAGCAGCCTGCAGGACGCGGGTGATATGTCTTTGAAATGAAGTAAGTACACGTGACGTGTGATATATGTATCGGACTCACGTGTCGTTGCCAGTGAGTTCAGTATCCAGGTGGGCATTTGCCTTGCCTCGTTGGACTTCCGAACGCGAAACCCACAATTTGTGGTGACCATCTGAACTGGCTTCATTATCGGTTAAGGTCATAGCAAATAGTTCGGCGGCGAGATCGTCCACCGGTGTCGACATCTCGGACTGATGTGTTGGGTGCTCGCCTTGGAAATATTGAGGAGACGGCGTTTCGCGATCTAGGCTGGGATGAAGAGTTTGACGGGCGAGATGAAGTATGGAGCTTGTACGTTCAGACGAGGTCGCCATGTTAGCCGCGTGCGCTAGATGTACTTGCTTTATGGTGATGGGCAAGTCTCTGCCACCAACATTTCTGGGCACACCATCCACTCCGACATCGCAGCATTGAGCGCATTTGCAAAGGAAAGTTCGGCTAGGCATCTAAATGAACATTAGATGATGATTTTGAAGCCATTGCTGATCTTACCTCTTGATAAGATAGATGGTGTGTTGACGAAGGGTTATGTACTGGAAAAAAGGAGTGAGAATCTTAGAATCAGAAGGCACCGGGTATACTTGCCAAAGTACAATGTTCGATCGCCTTGGAGACTTCTGATAATGCCGCTCAGCGCCCGCTTGTGCGGCGCTCATCTCTGAGCGGTGGATAACATGAGACAACTAGAACACAGTTGAGTTCGGGGCGTTGCTGAACAGGTATAAATTATGATATTAATGCTTACGACTATTCGATTATAGCGGACGACGAAGCCTTGGCCTCAGCATCCCCAGCTCGGGTTTTCTCTTGGAGTTTTTCCCCGCGCCAACTATGTCATTTGTCATTGATCGAGTCACTGTAAATCTATGTATATGAACTACGTTCTACTATGTTCTAATGAAACAAGATACAACTGTAACTTGACTGTAGCGAATTGTAACGAGTAGTCAAGAAGAGAGCTAAAGGGAGCCAAATTAGGTGGAAGGAACGCATATGTAGTGAATGACTACCATTATTAAACTCCGCCAAAAATTCAGGCTCAGCAGGCACAGTGCAACACTGCTGATCATGCGAGTGCAAACTGCAAACTGAATCGAGCCAGTTGCGATAGTGATTTCGCAAAGTTAAATGGTAAAAAAGGAAAGTAGACTCGTGAAGCTGTATGAGAGAAATTTTCGACATATAACGTACAGTGCAAAACTTAACACCCAGCGCCCACTTCACTCAGCGCCCACTCAATTATGCAATGTCACAGATAGTTCGACATCAGCAGCAACAACTTTGCGCACAATATCAACAAGATCTCCAGCAGCGAGGGCGGAGTAACCTCGCATACTAACACGTTTGACATCAGGGAAGGCTTGAATCCACTGCGCTGACAATGCCTGTGGCCACGATGAGTATTGAAACAGTGCTCAAACAAACACATACCAGTGTATCTTCTGCAAAAGGAAGGGATGTTCTTACAATGTCTGAAGAGTCGAACGCCAAGTGTTTGACGCGCACTGCTGAATGGGTGCCCGGCCAAATCATTGCCGAACGGGAGTGAATCTGTGAAGGTAGAGAAATGAAGAGATATTCGACACTCTCACAACGGTCGACACATTGTAAAACTGAGCTAAGATAGTCAGGTGATGCGTCATGAGCTTGCAATGAAAGTGCAAGGCAAGTGAGGGTGGGCAGTGTACGGAGACTCCGAAGGACTGGAAGGATATGGGACAAAGGTCCATCTAGCTTAGATATAGGGAGCGTCAAACGAGCTGTGATTCGATTGGTCCTCCAGGTACCACAAGGTCGCGGAACGATACAGAGTGTATGGATAGCAGGGTGGCGGGCCAGAAAACGAATAAGAGTAGACGGTGCGCAATCAGCGTCAACTCGGAGTTCGACGAGTGCTAAGATCGTCAAGTACCGCATGAGTTTCTCCCAGTGTGCAGAGCTGAGTTTGATGTAGCTAAGTCGAAGCTTCTCCAAATTGGAAGAACAGATAGTCTGGATCGTGAAAGGAAAGAACTCTGGGGAAAATAACACCCCCGAGGATGCCTCAAATGCTTTGAGGTGATTCACACCCATGTGCCCGTGCATTCGGGTGAGTCTGGTGACGCCTGATGAGCCGACGAAATGGTAAAACCCCATGCACGTCAGTTCTTCGCAGCCAGAGGCACGGATGTTCTCGAGGAATGTAAGGATTTGGGGGAGAATTGGCGAAGCGAGGATGTCGAAATTCCAGAAAAGTGTGATGTATTGTATCGATTTGTGAGGGACGGATTGGAGGAAGTGCAAAAACGCAGATAGCTGCGAAGCTCGCAAATCAGGATTCAACCAACATAACATCATACGTGGGGGACGGAAGGCATCCATCCGTATCCAAGTAGACAAAATGTCAAAGCTGGGAGAATCTACACGGATGTGAAACAGGTCCTTTGGGGAAGTTGGAAAGTTCCGGTTGGAGAAGAAGAGCGGTCCGGCAATTTCTCTCAATAGAGAACAAACTTGTGCTACACAGCGCATATCCCGTGCTCCCAGAAGAGCAACGATAAGAACAAGAATTTCCGCAGGCAGGGACCAAATAAACGCCGTGGTGTTGCAAGGTTCATAAAGTTTTACACACTTCATTGAGAAGGGATCGAGTTGAGTATCCACTTTGCGCTTCAAGAAAACGTCAGACTGCAATCGATCAGCAAAAGATGCTAACAATATATAGCCCAGCATAGTGCCCTATAGCCCCCCATAGACCGTACGGGACCCATAGCCCCATAGCTAAGTCCCCAATTATATACGCCTGTAGAGCACAGTATAGCGGGGTATAGCACCATAAAGTCGGTCTAAAAAACGATATTCATCATAATTAGGATCAGTTGTAGCTGACTATAACAATCTATACCAGGCTACATTGACCCTGATATCTTCTGTATCCTCGTGAAATAGGATGTTACAGCAGACCTACGACATTTCGAGGGGATAGCTCCATATCATCAAACTCAATTCATTACGTCATCCAGAGGATACATTTGTCAAACATGTATCCTACAAAATCTAGTGATAACAGTTGACGACAGCATCATCAACATGGGCTACACCAGAAATTGGCCTAGCATAAGCCTACACATTGCATAAAAATCAACATGCAGATTCATCACTGTCGACCTCCCTCTTCTCTAGAGATGGAAACGACAAGCCTCTCTATCATAGAGTTAGTAACAACATCATAAAATGTTAAAAACGAAAAACACGTAACCAATATCAGTCCACACACCATGCTCTAAATGACTTCAGATAGCCTGGAGTCGCAGAGGCTATACTCAGTGAGTTTAGACCCAAAAGGGAGAACGTAATGATCGATCCATGAAGTTCAGGAATAAAACACAAAAAATATCCAAAAAAAGAAAAGATATACGCACCGAGATTGAAACACTGGCACAGGGAACTCAACCACAACTGGTGTACCTGTGACAATGCCTATAAATGCACACTCGATCTGAAGATGCGTTAACCTTAGTATGAAATAGTATCGAATAATAAAACTTACGGAAGCTGCCAAAAGCGCAATAAGATTAGCAGCAAGCTTTTGAAACTCATGCGCGTGATAAAGCAATCCTTCAGAACCAGCGCCCTGAAAAAACTGGCCCATCAGAAGTTGCCTGACTGAGGTAAGAGCGAAAAGAAAGGTTCTTGTTGAAGGTCTTGGACTGAACACACGTATAGTCAGTACACACATACACCTCGCAGCAAAACCGCTGCAGCTCATCGCAAACGCTTCAATCCCTACATTCGACCCTCGCGAGACATGGTTACATCAAGAAAACCAACCACAGCACCCACAGCACCTCTAGTGAGGAGACTTGCTATGTATATCGAAAATTACGAGGTTCACCTAGAAGATGCAGTAAGTAGATGAAAGTTATGAGAGTTCGTCATTGAACACTTACATGAACCTTCCCAGTTGTGGATGGGATCCGCCATGGTCATCGACGAACCCAATTCGCCCGACGGGACGTCCGTTCCCGATACAAGACTTGATATAGTGGCCAGTAACGTTAGTATAATTATATGATATGATAACAAGCTCATGGACTAACATCACGGTGTTTCAGGCGCTAATCACGTCCAATGCTGCCAATGACATCAATGACCGTCAAGCTGTGGGACATGTGTCTCGGAAGAAAATCAAACTTATGCGCAGTCTAGAGAAGGTCATCAGCAAATGTATTGAACGTCACTGTAAGGCGGGTCATCCGACTACTGACCTCTTGCGCAAGCGTATCAGTGCAGCATTGGAGGGTGCATTGGAGGGCATAGAGATAGACAATATTATGTCGGATGGCTCCAAAGGTGGAGAGAAATGCAAAAAGTACGACGGCCAACAAGATGTGAGGCAATAAATTAATATCGCAGTAATGTTGATTGATTTTGTTAGTTAGAAGACTGACGATGATCCATGCAACATAACACGTACGATTTGCGGATTGTTTTCCCTCGGAACAATTCTAAGGGAGAAATCAGAAACTTTGGGATTAAGAAATAAGCCAGGTGCGTCGACAGACCTTGATGTACTGCAATCTCCCATGAACGCGCATTAGGTTCACTTGCTGGAATGCCAGGAGGGTATCCAACTGAGACGTTGACAACTTAAGTGACTGCGCAAGCTTGCTGTATCATATACGTGTCGTGCTAGTAGCGGAAAGAGTCTGGAATCGGTATTTGTAGTGAATAACGAATTTGTAAGTGTAATAGTGGAAACTGTCAATACCAAATGGAAACCGAAAAGAAAGCTGATAATGATGTAAATTAGTGCAGGTTGCACCACATATGACTAGATGACTTACATATGTATTTTGATGAGAGAGGGAGCGCGCTATATCAAAGCCATGATAGTTTATAGTACATAGTACAGGTGCGGTACAAGGTGCGGTACAAGGTTGATACAAGGTACAAGGTACAAATCACGAACAGCAACAGCAGTACAAGAAAAGGAACAGGAAACAATCCGGAATCACCTGCGTGAAACCATGATTTCAATTCTCTGGAACTTTTCATTAGATACCTTGAACGACGGACGTTGGTCGCTCAACCACGATAAATTGTAGAATGATCTAGGCAAACCTGCGACTGCTGGCCGAACAGACTCCCGCTTGGCATTATGAAGACGCTTTGCGGGCTTACTTCCCCTGGGAGTGAAGACAGCTGCCCCCGCTAAACGCTGTTCGTCAATGATTTTCAATTCATGACTGAAATCAGCTCTCCACGGCATCGTCTTGAGCCGAAAGACTGGGAGTCCGTAATCTTCAGTCTCGCTCTCATCAGAGCTCATTCCGTCTTTATCCAGAGTCTCCACTATGGAGTTCAAATATACCCACACAGGTAAATCGTCCTTTCGGCTCGCTTTCCGGTCACTGAGCAGGGCTGACGTGACCTTCCGGCGGGTTTCAAATTTCTAAAAAAAACAAGTTAAAATCTGTCCATTCTACAAGGGACACATGCAAACGACTTACTGTTGTTCTACGAGATAGGACCCTAGCTATCCGTAACCGCTCGTTCGTGTGATCCACCAGGCGATCTCCCACTTGTTGCATAGTCTCGTGAGTGCCATCACTGGCGACCTGAGGACGGGCTTTTCTCCAGCACTTGCGGCATTGATCGAATTTAAGGGTGATATCACGTCTGATTGACTGCTGAGATCGCCCGGTCCAGCGGTTGCTCTCCTGCATGGTCATATACAGGGAACAGAGGTGATCGATGACCTTTTGATTCCAATCCGACTTGTGCGTGGCCGTCATATCCCACTGCAACGCAAGCGGGTCAGGACCGGGGCCTATGCCGCCTACGAAAAGCGATACGGCTTCGCGCGCTGCTCCCTCGTAAAGCATGTACTCATCATCTTTCGTGAGATGGAATGTCTCCTTGAATAAATCTCGCACATTCGCCTGAGGTTTAATTAGCAAAGCCGTTTCAAACGGCGAGTCTCTCACCTTGTTTTCTCGATGCTGATCATCGGTAAAATATTCCACAGATGGTTCAGGGATTTTACGTCTCGAGCGAGGTCTACTAGGGGATGTTTGTTGACACTGGAGAGCCTTTGCGAGCGCCTCAGCGAGCATTCCGACCGTGGCGTCTTCGATAGGAAGATTCAAAAGTGAAGTCAAGCGAAGCCCATCCTTGCTACTATTATCACTGATAATAGGTTCGTCAACAGGGGATTCCGAGAGTACATCAGGAATCTGAAAAACGATGAGTAGGATGATACAGAGGTGTAATACAGACGTTGACTTACTGGCGAAAACCCGACAATGTTAGTGCAGGTAGCAACTGGTTTTTTGCCTACAACATGACACCATGAAGGAGGCAACGCAGGCGTGATAGTTTTTGCCTGTCGAATTTGATTCTACGGAAATTGTTAGAGTTCTTTATACTAACACTCTCGAGACGCACATCTAATGAAGCGATTTTGGAATCATAACCAGCGGTCAGGCGGGCTAATTCCCTTTCATTCTGAATCAGTTTCTGCCTTGCTAAGAGAGTCTCGCGTTGATGTAAAGCATCTTTCTCTGCTAATAAGAGATCTCGTTCCGCGCGTGCGGCATCTAATAAGGTATCTTGTTCTGCGCGTGCGGCATGTTGCACCTCTTCAACGTTAAGTGCCATTCGGTTCTGTCAATAGAAATCACGACAAGTCCAACTTGTAAAATGAGGGATCTCCTACCTGGATCAACGAGACTTCACTGCGGTGCTGCTGTTCCAATGAGGCGAGGGCCTCGACTTTCGCGAGGGCCTCAACTTTCTCGAGCTCAAGATGTCCGTTCTTGTCACGATACTGGTCAGCGATTGATCGCATCTCCAATTCGCGGTAATGAGCGTTGGTCTGGAGGCGAGTGAGACATGAACATATTTTGCGAAATATTGCCTTACCTGCATGTTGCGCTTTCGAACCAAAAGCTCATGGTGGCTATAACGTAGCTCACGTACATCATCACGCAGCTTGGATGACTGATCAATTTCCTTGAGAACAACTTTGGTGGGCTAAGTAAACGTTAGCTCAGAGATACGAACCGAGGTACCAAAAGGCTGACACGCTGATCGTCCTCCTCTCTCATCCTACAGCGCACCAAAGGGCTGTCATGCTGATCCTCCTCCTCCTCCTCCTCCTCCTCCTCCTCCTCTTCTCTCATCCGTAGCGAAAGCCTGACACCCTCCTCTTCCTCCTCTTCCTCCTCTTCCTCCTCCTCTCTCATACTCATCCTAAAGTCCTCATGGGTCTGGGTAGGCTCGGGCGGGTAAGTGTGGATTATCGCAGAGGTAGTGGGCTGAGATGCAGGTGGATATGTGTGCACGGGACGTAATTCCTGGAGCGGGTGAGATTCGACATCAATCAATTCCCTATCAGAATGTGGGGAAAACAAAGCTATTAAACGGGACATCTTGTCAAGTCTCACTCAGCGTTTGAACAATTTATCTAAAAAAAATACTCGCCTCAATGAGGGATCACCCAATGTCCGGTATCACGGAGGTTGTAGGTGAAAGAGGTTACTACCTTGTTAACAGAAGTTCGGACTCATTCGATTGATTAAATCAAACTATTTGAGATACACGTTCCATGGAATCACTCAATTGTGATGCTCGGTCTACTTGTGGCTATTATTCTTCTTCGCGTGCCTTTGTCGCTCCTTAGCAGAAAGATTTTTCAATTGCATTTGTATAAGATCTCCCACTGGCCAGCGCCCCATATAGTCATTCAATTCCGGAAATTGAACGACGGCCTGAATACAGGTCAGTAAATACAATTGTAGAACCCACAGACATACCTCTGTCTCAACAGAATTCAGTGCTGCAGGCGTTTGGCTTGACTTGCTCTTGCTAGTGTCGCAATGACTGTCGATCGATCGATGGACAAAGTCCTATCGTGGGTATGAATATGAGATTGGTTCGAAAGCATAGATCTCACCCTTAACAACTTGAATCGACTAGAATCCCAGTTGAGTGCCCTTTCCAGGTTGTATCCCCCACGAGCCGGGCGCCCTGCTTCACCGTCTGGTTTGGGGATTTTGGAGTCGTTGGAGTCCGTTGATAAAATGGAAGAGGAATACATTGACATCTTTACCGACTCGCCATTCCTGGAAATTTGGTCTGCTGAAAAAGAGACCGCCTTGGTGAATTTGGGAGTAGGGGAGCGAGAGGTGACGAGTTTGGGAGTAGGGGGACCAGCGGGGACTGGTAGGGTTGAAGTTGTGAAGACTCGCGATGGGGTTTGAGTGCGTCCGCGAAGTGTATGGGTAGAGAATGCTATCTCTTCTTGCGGAGAGATCAAGACGAATGATGCTGTCGGATAGAGTATCTCTGTGTGATATGTCAATAATGGAAGTTGCTGCGGGGGACCATCCACCTGATAGAACGGGGGGACATGTACACAGGTATGAGGCATGCTGTACTGGTTGAAACTTACACATTCGGAATGTCTTATCACTGCCGTTTGGAAGCATCCTTGATCGGGAAATCAGCGCTCAGCGCCCGCCGCTAGAGAACGAAGTTATAATTAGTAGTGTTAATGTAGTTTCGCTTCGCTTCGAGGATTTCTACCTTCCATTTTACCAGGAAGATGTTGTCATGGGTTGCCTGTTGTAATGGACCTCGTATCAGTCCGCTCGAAGCTTATTACCGTCTGTGTAGTTATAGTCACAGTAACAACGGCTCGGGTTGTCCATACAACAAGCCTGCGACTGGTTACTCGAGCACGTAGAGCTTCTTCATTCCTGTACGGGGGAGTTAGAGGTGATAAAAGTCTCCAAATAAAAGTCAACACACCCACAGTGTTTATCCATGCATGAGGTGAAACAGTGCTTAACCAAAACTGCCGAAAATAGGTGTAGTCTGGAGAAAAACTATGGCCGTGGACACCGTGGGTAGTGAAGCTACATGAAATTCCACAATTGGCAGTAGGATTCGGAGTACTCGACTTACACTCAACAAGTTTACCACTCGAGTGGCAAAATTGGATAAAAATTAGAACCACACGGAAACAGGGCGTTGTGAAGCTTGACCGAAAATATCAGGAGCACCATTCTTTTGTCAAAGAGCGTATCTTGGGTTACGGTCACTCAAAAACCCTGTGGAACTAAAGAACCTAAACTCGGTCCTTGACCTTTGTTCGGAACAAACTATAGGAGCAGAAGTCACTAGAGTCACTCGTAGACTTTCCACTCAAGAAGCCAGGTGGACGTATGTCTGTACTAGTCTTATGTGACTAACTGTGATGATCTTAGGTGCGTGAGTTAAAGCCCACCGAGCTCCGAGTGTCGTAGTGGTAGGAGAAGAGAGCGTGATAAAAGTGCTGGGAAGTTGGGAGAGAATGATGGCCAGAGCCACTAGAAGTTCAAGAAGAACGGAAGCGATCACCTAAAACGTCCACACAAAAATGAACGAAAACGGTACTCTTGACCCTATAGTCACTGCCCGTAGCAACAAGCAAACATCAAAATAAAAGTAGTATACAAAAAGTAGTGATACATAAATTAAATATTTCTTTTACGGTTACATCTGTATAGTCGCCACTTTGTTCCACTTTGCTTAGCAACTTCGCCTAAGGCCCACTAAGTGCTAAGGCGTGCTAAGACTGCGAGTTTTTAGCTGCAGTCTTAGCGGCAGGCTTAGCCACGCACTTAGCGGTTCAAACTGAAGGAGATTACATTTCCTTACCGTAAACAATAGGTTACTATAGTGAGTGTAATCCCCAGGCCGTAATAAGCATCGTTAATACTGAGGCAGACACGGGGCTTCGCGTACGGATGTTCGTTCCATACAATCTTAGTAACACTCCTAGCGTCATAGCTGGATGTGGAGAGGCAGTATGTAGGGCTTCTGATTATTTAAAGCTGAACGTCACGCCAACTTCAAATAGCACGCGCCTTAGCATGATAAGTCGAGTTACGACTTTTGGCCTTAGTTACCAGGAAACTTTAGTTTACTGGTTTGAACTTGTGCAGACAGGGCGCAAGGCCATCGTTACGCTCACAGCAGAGGCCGCACTAGTATCCATTACGTGTATTAAAGAAATGGACACGGCTAAGAAGAACTGTGAAACCGCAGTTTCAGGAGATATGGAAGCGGAACGATGACGGTCTAAGGCTACTTAGGATCAGGACACGGTATCGTGTTACAGAGCGCATGGCGGAGAACCGCCCACTAGGTCGTACGTGTACAGTGCCCTAGCTGACCTAAAACTTCTGGGTACAAAACCGCACCTCTGCCCTCAACTTCAGCGGCAAACTCCAGGGTTTAAGAGTACGGTAGACTCGGATAAAGGATCATCCAGATAACACTCTAACTGCGTAAATGTTCTTGAATGGTGGCGAACGGTTGTCTGACGGTAACAAGCTCTATCAGTTTGTTAACTACCGCAAGAACACGGGTTAGTCCGCGGGAAGTTCCGCTATAAGGAACGTTCGAAACCGTCCGTATTTTTTGTAACCACCAATGCTACATTCAACTAAGGATAAAAAGCCTGCAGAAATTACCCACTGGCATATGTTATCAGCCTGACATATAGATGTTTGTGAACCGC
>JRHT02000258.1:0-49151 GCA_011800875.2 Suillus brevipes Sb2 | reverse complement strand
GTTGGACACATGCAAAGTGTCTTCGAGGAAGGCGGGTGTGACTCGTAGGGAACATTCTTGCTGGCGATGATGCATCGATGTCTTATATCCCTGCCTATGTCGTCTATACAGGCCGTGAGTATGATTATTGATTTAAAAACACTATAGTGCAATGCGTGTTTTTGAATTAGATAATATTACAGTGATAAGACAGTTTTAGTTATACTTGAAAGCTTGATGGATGCGGCAGTGGCTGTGTACTACCGCACCACTGCACCCAACCACTACACCCATCTTATGCAGTACGCTTGCAGCACCGTTGCGGGCAGCCACGCGAAACTTGGTGAAACCACTGCCAACGAGAAAACCCTTCACACAAGTTCAACACCTCAATGCCTCCACCAAGATGTGTCTTTGTTGGTGACATGCCTTGACGACTTCGCTGCAGCACACCCAACCATAATTCTGTGTACAAGTTCTGTCATTGCAACAGCTGAAGAAACTTAAAGGTCAGAGCGTCTAATTTGTATGTGATCCCTGTATGACGCACAGTCAGGCGTATCACAGTAAAATACCTGCTTTTCGTCAAGTCACCTGCTCGCCATCCCTCTGGCAAGGCCAGTGCTCGCAATTGTTTCACCGACTCGGAATGGCGACTTCGCTCTCTTTCTGTAGATCTCCTTGTACTCGACTGCAACACCTGCAGTAGAACTGGTATTCTTGAGATAGAGGTGGCGGCGGCAGAGGTTGCAAAGTAGAAGGTACGTCGTCATCACTATCAGATATATGCAGCTGTACCCTCTTTAATTTCGGTGGTCTCGGTTGTGAAATCGATGGGGGAGGCAATGAACTTTCTGTAACAGGCTTATACTTTTTACGATCAACACAGTGCTTGAGCGCTTGCTACTAGTTTTCTCTAACAGGTTAGTGCCACAACATACCCAACTCGTTCTCTGTATTCAGGCTCTCAAAAGGCATGACCGTGAGGCGAATAATTGATGAGTTTGACAAGTAATCCTGCGAGGTCAATTATATTATGCAGTCAACAGTAATTATTGAAACTTATATGAGTGCAATGTCTCGTGTGCGGCAGTGATGCGTTAGTGGTGCGGCAGGGTGCGGCAAAATACCTGAGCCCACAGGCGCGTTACGACCGCGTCAAAACGAGCGTGGTGAAGCAGAATATTAAAGGCGCACAACAAACGTTTGACGCACCTGTGCAGCTTAGAGAAAGACAACGACAAACCCTCGACTGTGCTCAACACCATCAACCTCCAGAAACATGTCAGAGCTCATTTCAAGCATCACACCTATTCGAACTTTTGAAGATGATGAGAGGGCCGAAGTAAGGGCAGTCGCAGTGTTTCCCGATAAGCGTCGGATGGTTACAGGCTCGGAAGACAATACAGTTCTTCTTTGGGACTTGGAGACAGGTGTAGTGTTGAAGAAGATGGAGGGGCATCGCAGTTGGGCGTTGGTGGTATCACGAGATGGTCAAATAATAGCAAGCGGCGACAGAGGCGGAGAGCTCATTGCCTGGCAGGGTAAAACTGGTGAAACTCTCACCACACCAGTTGTGGCCCACTCCGAAGGGATCGACTCGATAGATTTTTCTCCGGATGGTACGGTGCTGGCCACTGGTTCAAGTGACCATGATTGCATAGTGAAGTTTTGGTGTACCAAAATTTGGCAGATGCAAGGTGATCCAATCAACTGTGGTGCTTGTGTTGTCTTCTGCGTTCGATATTCGTCATCTGGTGAACTTCTTGCCGTCGCAACAGACGCTGCTATCCACATTTATAATACAGGCACAAGGAAATGCGTCGCGTCTTTCAAAGCTCACACAGAATACAACTCGTCACTTGCGTGGACCCCCGATGGCACGCGCCTTCTTTCAGGAGGCAGTAATATGGATTCTACCATACGAGAGTGGGATTCATTGACCTGGCGGCAAGTCGGTCATCCTTGGGAAGGCCACACTAGCTATATCAACGCTATTTCCATTCATCCCGCTGGCACCCTCGTCGCTTCGGCATCTGATGACAAGTCAGTCCGTCTCTGGCGGCTCTCAGATCAACACACCATCGCCATTTTTCGACAATCATCCCCGCTGCATTGTGTCACGTTCTCTGTGGATGGCAGGTATATCATCAGCGGAGGTGATGAAGGGATCTCAGAGTGGGAAGTACCTAAGGGTGCTCATTCAAAGGCGAGTTCCTATTCTTGACTCTTGTAACACAATCTGAGCATTCTTCGTGCAGATACTGGGTATCACGACAGCCCACGACGCATGTATAACTGGGGACCTGCCTACCGCTGAAGAGTTGCTCGCCCAAGAGATTCACACTGACGCCAACGACTATGCTTCATATGCGCATCGCTCATTCGTTATGGCCAGAAAACACGCCTGGGACCACGCCCTTGAGGATGCAATCAAGGTGAATTATATTGACTCATCATAGCTCCCTCGCGAAAAGGCTAACTTTTATTCGCGACATAGTCCATCAGCATTCAACCTTCATTGATAGGCTACATCTCCAGAGGCATCGCCCTCTGCGGAAAAGGTCTTGTCCGGGAGGCAAGGATAGCATTTGATATCGCATGTCACGGTCATGGTCACTCTACGTAGTCCACGGCCATTCTACCTATAACACGGTCTCTTTACAGTACCAGCATTGCGCCGATGTACTCCGTTCCGTGCGGAACAGCTCATTCGGATATTCACGTTCACGGACTCCTTATCTCCCTCCTTCTTATCACACTGACGCGTTTACTGCGCCCAGTCTCATTCTCATGTTTCACCTTACATTATCACATTCTACATACTTATATGTGGCTCGGAGCTTTGTACTCTCCTCGTCGAATCAACGCCAGTAACTGGCCTCCTTCTGTCCGTCCTCCTCGTCTCGCTCGCCTCGACTCAGAGTTGCCCGTTACAGTTTGATTCGACCACAAACTTGTCCGCTCGATCCTCGAAAACCCGTATATTCCATTAACCTATCCTACCATTGCCTCACGGCATTATTCTACTGACATGTCTGACCCCAATAGTACAACCCCGGGTATGGAGGACCCACTTCCCTCTCAGTCCACCTTCGTTCCAACCCTGGAGAACTTCCACGAAGTCCTCCAGGCCATCACGGCACTTGGTCAAAACTCGTTTCGCCTAGACGAGAATCAGCGCACCATCGGGCGTGCTCTTGAAGAAATTACTGACAAGATCGCGGCTCTCAGATTCCCCACCATGCCTCATAGCGCCGCAGGACACCATGACTCCTCGGAGTCAGTCGTCCCACGAGGCGTCGCCAAATTTCGAGAGCCACGCCTTTTCAAGGGCAGTGCTACTGAGGTCGACGCCTTCGTCGACGAAGTGCTCAGCGCAGTAGAGCTCTCGCGCTCGTCTCTGCCCACTGACATGGACAAGGCATTATACTTGTCTACGTACCTTGACAATGGCTCACCGCGCTCTTGGTTCACGGCGATTCGCCGGACCAACGATCACTTACTTCATGATTTTGATGCGCTGATAGAGGATTTCAGACAGCACTTCGGGGATCCCGATACCGAGGGCACTGCCCTTCGGAAGATCGAGAACCTCCGCCAGACTGGAAGCTGTGCCAGCTACGCGTCCAAGTTCCGCGAATTGCTGGTCTACGTCAACTTCAATACCTCGACCACCATCCAAAAGTACTACGAGGGCCTGAAGGATGAGGTAAAGGACTTACTACTAACTGTTCACGACCCTCCAACCACCTTCGACGACTACGTCGACCTCACCACTGCCATTGACAATCGACTTCACCGTCGAGAAGTCGAACGGAAGTCGGCGAAAAAGGCTGTACCCCGCCACTCCTCCGCTACTGACACCAACACGCAACGCCAAGCCCCAGCGAAACCATCAGCCTCCACCTCACTCCCTCCTGGGGTGCCGATGGAGATCGATGCTACGAAGACTGTACCACGCTGTAGAGACTCATTCCTGAGTAGGCTTGTAGAGACTGTTTGTTACCTTTTCTATGTTCGCATTTTTGGTGCTTACATAAAAAATACAATTCTTCACCTGCTACCACTCTGAGTCCCTATGAGTGATTTATGATATTTTCTCTCTCTGAGTTCTGAGCCTGGACCAGAAACCCTTTAGGGTCGAACATTGTCTATGCAGACATAGCAGCTAGGCAGTCAGACCCAACAGTTATCAGCTGCACCCTCAGCTGAATTGTTGAACCTTCAACGCCAACCCCTCACCAAGGAGGAACGCGAACGCCGTTTCGCTCAAAGCCTCTGCTTATACTGCGGAGGTGCTGAGCACACCGTCAAGAACTGCCCGAATATGTCTGAACGTGCAAAGAAGAAATTCAATGCACGGAACGACACGGGAAAAGCTTGACCGGCTGCCAACCCGTCCCTGGGCATCCGGTTGCAGATGACGGGACACGTCAGAACCACCTTGCAGCGCCGGATCCCACTCACGTCCGTCTCTCAGACGGACACTATACCCCGCTCGTAAAGTCTGCTCCTGCCTTTGTTTTTTCTTCCAATTCATACTTAAACTCACCCTTACACTTCTTTATCTCCGTTCGTCTTTCCTTCCCCAACAGAAGCCCTATTAACACCTTCGCGCTTATTGATTGTGGTGCCACCACTTCTTGTATTTCTGACCGTTTTGCTGCTCGTCACTCCCTTACTCGCCGTGTCAAAGACACACCCATACCCATTATGGCGGTTGACGACCGTCCGATTGCATCTGGGTTGATCACCCATGATGTCATTACCCATCTCTCCGTCTCCGATCATCATGAGACTCGACCCCTCGCGGTCGTGTCTGTTGCTTACCCACTCATTCTAGGTCTCGACTGGCTTCGCCAGCATAACCCCGACATTGATTGGGAAGAATCCACCCTCTCCCTCGAATGTTGCGGTCTCACTCGCAAGAACCCCGTCACCGTTTCAGCGAAGGGCTTTGGTCCTAAGCTGCCCTTACTACCCACCAAGCTCAGCTCTACGACTACGGTTGGAATAGGCTTCGGTCTTTCTGACACTACCTCCCACTTCGCCCATGTACTCCCTGCACCCTCAGACCAACCCCAGACTACTCCGGATCCCAGTCTGGGTGACACAACGACATCGTTCCTCTCATCCCTCGTTGCACGGAATGGCTACGGTCACTCCATGCCCCCCAGTTTATCCCCTCGGTCACCCAACATTCGCTTCGTGTCAGCAAAGAAGTTTGCCCGAGCAGCCCGTGCCCACCCAGATGATGCCTGCCTCCTCCATTACCATTCCCCGGCCTCTCCTGTTTATGTCCGCGCCACCACGGCATCGTCGATAGACACCATTGACGACGAAGTGCCGACACCTCCCCTTGTCGATGATGAATTCCTCAAGGCTATCCCTCCAAAATACATGGCCTATGCCTCCACAGTCTTTTCCCCCTCCGAGTTTGACAAACTACCCCCGCATCGAGCATACGACGTCGATATTGAGCTCGACGAAGGAAAATCGCCTCCCTTCGGACCTCTCTACCGTCTCACTCCCCCAGAACGCGAGGCACTTGCTGAATACGTTCACAAGAACCTCGACCGAGGGCACATTCGCAGCTCCACCTCATCTGCTGGTGCCCCGGTCCTGTTCATTCGCAAGAAGACTGGCGAGTTGCGCTTATGCGTGGACTACCGTGGTCTCAACGCGATTACCAAGAAGAATCGATACCCAGTACCCCTTGTTCATGATCTGCTTGATCGTGTACAAGGCTGCAAGGTCTTCTCCGTCATTGATCTCAAATCTGCTTACAGCCACCTGCGTATTAAGGAAGGCGACGAGTGGAAAACAGCGTTTCGGACACCACTCGGCTTATTCGAACACTTGGTCGTCCCCTATGGACTTACTAATGCTCCTGCCGCTTTTCAGGCCTTCATTCAAGATACCCTCCGTGACTTGCTCGACATCATCTGTGTTGTCTATTTAGACGACATTCTAATATTTTCTCGCACTCAGGACGACCACGACAGGCATGTCCGCCTTGTCCTTGACCGCCTCTGTGACGCCCGCCTCTGCGCTAATCCCGCAAAGTGCGAGTGGGACAAATCGGGGGTTGAGTATTTGGGCTACGTCATCGGTGCTGACGGCATCAAGATGAATCCCAAGAAGCTCGACACCATCGTCTCATGGCCTGTGCCCACATCCGTCAAGGATGTTCAATCATTTTTAGGTTTCGCTAACTTTTACCGTCGTTTCATTGATAGTTATTCACGCATCACTCAACCACTCACTAACCTGACCCGCAAGGGCATTAATTTTGAATTTTCCAGCGCAGCACTGACTGCTTTCGACACGCTCAAACGAGCATTTGTGTCTTCTCCTGTCCTCCAACACTTCGACCCGCAAAAACCTTGCACTGTCGCGACTGATGCTTCAGACTTTGCAATCTCTGGTGTATTCCAGCAGCCTGACCAGGACGGTCACCTTCGCCCCGTGGCGTTCTATTCCCGCAAGTTATCCCCTGCAGAGATCAACTATGAAGTCCACGACAAAGAGCTCCTAGCAGTTGTTGACACGTTTCGCGACATGCGAGCGTGGTTGCTCGGTTCACCCTTCCCCATCTCTGTTATCTCTGACCACAAGAATCTAGAATATTTCATGTCCTCGCGTGTGCTCAATCGCCGTCAAGCGCGATGGGCAATGTTTCTCTCTGACTTCAATTTCTCTCTTGCCTGGGCTCCGGGCAAGAGCAATATCGCTGATGCTCCCTCTCGTCGGGCTGACTTTCTCCCGCAGAAGGGGGATGAGACCCTATTGGGTCAAAACCGTGTCATACTAATGCCCAAGCACACAGATTCATTATCCGAAGCCACTCCCCACATCAATACCACCACCACGCTCACTATCGACAACTCAGCCCTCCTCGAACGCTTCACAGCAGCAATTCGAGAGGACACAGAGTGGCGCGAGGCACTCTTGCGTGGCAACACAGACTTCACCTCTAATGGTGGTCTGGTGTTCCACAAAGGAAAACTTTTCGTGCCCCTCCCATTACGCGCTGATATTCTGTCCTCCCGCCATGATGCGGTCATTGCAGGTCATCCAGGTCGCAATCGCACGCTTGGACTCGTATCCAGAGACTATTCATGGCCCGGCATGCAAACATTCGTCCGACGCTATGTTGAAGCCTGCGATACCTGTGCTCGCATCAAGACACCTCGCCACAAGCCCTATGGATTACTTCAACCTCTCGACATCCCTTCTCGCCCATGGAAGGCACTATCCATGGATTTCATTGTCAAGCTCCCAGCATCGCATAACTACGACTCTATATGGGTCGTTTGCGACCGTCTCACGCGCTATGCGCACTTCATCCCATGTCAGGAGACCTTATCGGCTCCTGACCTCGCTTGGCTGTTCCTCGATCGCATCTTTCGCTTGCACGGGTTACCTGACTCCATAGTCTCTGACCGCGGCTCGGTTTTTATATCTAAATTTTGGACTGAACTCACTGCCTTGTTGAAAATAGACACCCGCACATCGACAGCGTATCACCCGCAGACTGACGGTCTGACGGAGCGCACGAACCAGACGTTGGAGACCTATCTCCGCGCCTATTGTTCGTACCAACAAGATGATTGGGTCGACTACCTCCCCCTTGCCGAGTTTGCATTCAACAACCTCGAGAACTCCTCCACTCACCAGACTCCGTTTTTCGCTAACTATGCTTATCACCCCACCTTTGAACCGCAGATTACAGAGCGCTCAACCGTTCCCGCGGCCACTGACCTCGCCGCAAGACTCGACATGATCCATGAAGAGCTGCGTGCCGAGTTGCAGTCCGCACAAGATACCCAAGCCAAGTACTACAACAGGAAGGCTTCAGTCGCGCCAGAATTCAAACCAGACCAACTAGTCTGGCTACTGCGCCGCAACATCAAAACTACACGCCCATCCTTGAAGCTCGACCATCGTCGACTGGGCCCATACCCCATCGTTCGCAAAATCGGCTCCTCCGCTTATCTACTTCGACTTCCTTCCTATCTGTCTCGCCTTCATCCCGTCTTTAATGTTTCCCTCCTCGAACCCTACATCGACCCTTCTGATTTTCACACCCACTCAGCACCACTTCCTTTCACCCTCGCCGACGACCCTGCCAATGACATCAAGACGATTCTTGATTGCCGCAAGACCGGCCACCGTTACGAGTACCTCGTAAGGTGGAAGTCGCTGCCCGAGTCAGACGACTCATGGCTCCCTCTTTCTGATATACCCACTTCCTTTAATGAACTAATTGAACGATATCATCGTCGTCACCCGCGTTCCCCGCGTCCTCATGTCATTGACATGAACAAAAACTACCATACCTCCTTCGTCGCTACTGACTACCTTCTACCTTCATCTTCACAGATCCCGCTGCCCGCTGCATCTCCCGCGCCTCCAGAGCCTCCCGCACCTGCCCTCGCTGCCGTTCCCCCCGCTGCTGCCCGTCCTCCGTCGCCTGTCGCCATACGTCAGAGGTTGAGATCTGAGTATGTGCCCCCAACGCAGACAACGACCCGTGGGGGTCGTGTCTCGCGTCCTGCCGAAAGGCTCGACTTGTAGGCTCATCCTCACTCGCCCTAGAAGGGGGATGATGTCACGGTCATGGTCACTCTACGTAGTCCACGGCCATTCTACCTATAACACGGTCTCTTTACAGTACCAGCATTGCGCCGATGTACTCCGTTCCGTGCGGAACAGCTCATTCGGATATTCACGTTCACGGACTCCTTATCTCCCTCCTTCTTATCACACTGACGCGTTTACTGCGCCCAGTCTCATTCTCATGTTTCACCTTACATTATCACATTCTACATACTTATATGTGGCTCGGAGCTTTGTACTCTCCTCGTCGAATCAACGCCAGTAACTGGCCTCCTTCTGTCCGTCCTCCTCGTCTCGCTCGCCTCGACTCAGAGTTGCCCGTTACACACGAGATAATTCGAGATTCGTCTGCCCTGTGACCCTGCTGATGGACCCACCTGCAGTATTTTCTTCAAACCATCACGAACATTTCTCGTTGAGCTCCAGTGGTTACGTATCATGATATAGTAGCGCCAGTGCACGGACGGTCACTATCTTAGGATGTTCCAGGGTCTTACTATTAGTCCTATCACTCGCTTTAGAGTCTTCCGAGTCCCTCCATCCCTACATCATACTCATGTCGAGAACAACAATCACCTCAGATCGTAGCCGAACACTATCACAAGAGGGTGACGCGGACGGCGCCCATGATCAGAGCGCTCGCATTGACGATCACCCTCCCCCACAAAATGATATCCTACCACCCGCCGATGAGTAGGCCAAGACTTGTGCGAATCTTGATGCCTCATTTGACAAAAATACAGTGAGCAGGAAAATTCTGGGCCTTCGGTGGTGCAGATGCAAGTGCCATCGGGAATGTAAGCATTTCTGTCCCGATTCTTTTGCTTCCTCCTTACACGATTTGTAGTACAAACTCTCGGCCGCCTCAGCCACGAGAACCCCACATACAAGGACATACTTCAGATGATTCACCCGGCGACGGCGGCTTAGCTGCGTAAGTTCCACTCGGTCACGATGTCGAACATGTTCATACCATCTCAGCAAAGTCCAAAACGAAATGCAGGAAGACCAACCAAGTCCAAGTGAAATGTAAGCGGCCAACTAAGCCAGGCGATCACATCTGATGATGCTGTTCCCGTAGTGTGGATGTCATGAAGCAAGTGTTGAAGGTTCTCAAAGAGTCAACAATTGCTTCAAAGAGCGGCAACGACGACCGCTCTCGTTTCTGGGAACTATACAAAAGAGTCGCCGAGGAACACGACGATGATTTCCTTGAGCGATACAACAGCGACATGGACATCGTGTTAGTCTTCGTAAGTTTCACATCCCCACCTTTGCCTCGTGTTGTGATTGCTGTACCCTCAGTCTGGTCTGTTCTCCGCCGTCAGCACAACTTTCATTGTGGCCATGGAGCCTAATCTCAGTCCAGACCCCAACGACACCACACATGCCCTTCTCACGCAGCTCGTTCAAATCGGACTTGGCAACTTTACGGCAGCAGGGTCTACGCCAGTAGCGCCAGCATCTACCTGGTCACCATCCACAGCAAATATAAGGATCCAATCCATCGCCTACGCAAGCTTGTCCTTCAGTTTACTCGCTGCTTTCGGTGCCGTGTTAGGCAAGCAGTGGCTCGGTTACTACAAGTCACATCGATATGGCCGTGGCTCGCAGGAGGAACGAGCGAAGCGTAGACAAGAAAAGTTCGATGGCATCGTCGCATGGTATTTTGATGCTGTCGTGCAATCCTTTCCTGTTCTACTTCAAATCTCCCTTCTTCTGTTCGGGATCGCCCTCAGCGCCAACATGTGGTTCCAGCAGCACACGATCGCCTGGGTCATCATTGCAACCACGGTCTTCGGATTTATGTTCTACTCGCTCACGGTGATGGCAGCTTTGGTATCTCCCGCCTGTCCATTTCAGACTCCGATATCGACGATATTGCGCATGATGCGAATTGACAGTAAGCTCACCTTCCGAGCTCTGGTGGTCATTTCCGGTCTGAGTCAAAATCGCAGGAATTTTACGCCCAACGGTCAAAGTAGTCTTCCAGTATGTTAAAAAGTCGATCACATTTGTGCACAGTGAGTTACGTTTCTTATGTATGCATAGAATTTGACCGTTTCTTGCTAGCTGTGCTGCGTTGGCTGTTCTTTGTGCTTCTTTTGCTGCTCGTTGTGCTCCTTTTGTTTTTTGATACACTCAGAAGCAGTTGTACCAAGTTTTATCATGATCACATCTCATCCTGGCTACGTTCTTTTGTTTCCCGCACCCCGACAACTGTCGTGGACCCAGAAGCACAACCTCCTGGCCAGAACCTGGACGTTGTAGCCGCGAATCAATATCTCGTTAAGCTCAAGCTGCAGGACACACCCACCAGCTCTCTCGAAGCACCTAGCATCATGTGGCTGATCGAGACGTCCACGGATCCTGAAGTATTTCTCGCCGCTGCTAGCCTTGTTCCTTATGTCGACTGGCCTCTGGATCTTGACCTCTCAGACACGCTGCATCAGTTGTATGATGTTTACACGAGCTGCTTGGACATTCAGAGGCGAATTGCACCGTCATTGGATGAGAAGGCATCGGCATGTACAATGGCTCTTTGTCACCTATACTGCAACCGGATTCTTCAGGGACATCCTACCTATGAATTTCTTAGTGAGGGAAGCACAGACTACGGCGTGTTTCACGAGATGTTCAAGAGGACAGAAGTCAACGAGCTTGTTGCGACAATCAAGCTGGTTATTGCGAAAAACGGATCACCATTATCGTGGTCTTCACCGAAGTTCAGGACCTGTCCCGACACTGTACTCAAGCGGCTGTCTCATGTTCTTCCCTTCCACTTTGTCATAGGGCAAGTGGATGAAGACGTAGAAAAACTGGCCATGACAGTGGTATCAGGACTCCTACGCCCTACTTCCTCTCCATCGCCTCAGATCATAGCTAATTGCACTCTTCTTGCTTGTGTTATGGTCGGGGTTCAGTTTGACGAGAAGGATATCGTTCGGGTTGATAAAAGGTGCTAATTGACCCGTTTGATGGTTTTTCTGCTATGCTTACCGAAGAGATCGTGTAGTTCTGCTCTGCCTCGACTTGCCCAATCACTTTGGGCGCAGTTCCAGAACGTACTCCGGGCATCAGGTGGAAGTGATCTAGACAGTACCATTCGCCAAACACCGCACTTCGACGTTATTTGTCAAGTGCTTGACTGTGATCTACCTGAACTACGTCCACCTTCGGAGATGTGGAACCTGGGTGTGTGGTGGAAGATGTATTCACGAGCGAGGTCATCTGAACAAAATGATCGGATTTCATCGGTACAACGCTTGAGGTTTACCGTCAATAGAACCCGACCAAGCCTTGCAGTTGCTGCAGCTCGTACAGCATTTCCAGCTCTTCAAGCTCTTCAAGCTCGTGCGGCTCGTGCGCTTCGTGCAGCTCTTCCAACTCTTCCAGCTCTTCAAGCTCGTACAGCTCGTGCACTTCGTGCAGCTCTTGAAACTCGTACACTTCGTGCAGCTCTTGAAGCTCTTGAAACTTTTGCAGCTATTGCAGCTATTGCACCTCTTCCAGCTTTTGTAGCTCTTGCAGTTCTTGCAGCTCGTGCACTTCGCGCGCTTCGTGTAGCTCTTGAAGCTCTTGCAACTCTTCCAGTCCTTGAAGCTCCTGCATCTCCTTCATCGCCTGCTTGGCTGTGGCAGCATCAAATTTTGTGGCAGGAAAATTCACACTTGCCAGAAGACTTCGACTGGCTGGTGGACTACCTCGCTGATGTTCCTTCCAACGACCACGCGACAGCAGGTGACATCCTTGTACTACTGAGTAGTATGAGAGTGCGCTGCAGCCCCGCTAAACAACGTCTATACATCGAGAAGCTCATCGCCTGCATGGACAGCAGCATGCCTGCTCGCTTACGCCATGCTGCCCTTCGCGCTGCTCACAATTCCCGGGAAGCTTTGGCCTCCATTGATGTCGTTGGTGATACGGACATGGTTTTGACCGAATTCTCCCTTGCTATCCTTTCCGCAGTTTGCCCGCATCCTGATGCAATATCCGCCGAAGACGGTCCTGACTGCGCCTTCCATCGTGACCGCGACTTGTGCTATCTCGAGTTGATTTCTGTCCTGAATAGGAATCCGGTCTGGCACTCCCACTTGTTTGGGGATGGCCATATCCAACGGTGCCATAACATCATCACAAAGTTGTCGGAGTCGAACGAATCGGAGAACAGAAGAGAGATTTGACGTCGGACCATGCGCGCAGTCAAGTGTAAGCACGCTGGCTTACTTGGATTCTCATAATCAATACATATACTGTCGCTGATACTGATTCTACCTTTTGGTGTAACGGTTATGAGGCGCGGCAGCTGACCACTTACATCAAGTTTCATTCCGCCGAGAACCATTCGGTTTGTGTTTTACGGTCATATGTTTTTATTCCTACTCTACCCGTATGTTAAAAGACCATCCTCCGCCACACGAACATCTCACTCCTTTTCACCGAGACCGAGATATGCAATTACCTTCTAAGTTCTGGTGCCCCGTCCCTGCTTTGCTTGTAATCCTAGAAAAGTCCTGCGATATGTATACCACCCAACGCATCCGTATATTGGACTCCCTCAGAAACAGAACTTGAGTCAGTAGATGTGATCTCAATGCCAATGTTGATAAATCATTCCATTATTGAGCCACTCCGAACGCTGTGGTTATGGAGCGACAATATTGTGCAAGTTGAGTGTGTTATCAGATGACAGTATTCAAACCAGGTTCAACCTACTGTTGATGAAAACTTGCCTGGAAAATAGTCGTCCATCAAGGCATATAAGAATGCGAGAAAATCGATAAGCACGGCAGTTCTACTGCCAGTAATGTCATTATCCAGTTAGATACATACACTGCTAACGATATGATGCGTGTGGTTACGAGGAAGAGATGTTTGTGTGAACCACCGGCCTGCTTTCAACTCTTAGAGAAAGCGGGAGAAAAAGCAAAAGCACTAAGACGTGCAAGCGTTCGTGTCCGCCCTACTTTGGCGCAGACCAGCGTAATCGTAAGCCTGGTCTGCAATTTGACTTGAGTGCGTTTTGAGAAAAGAAAAATTTCACAAAATCAACTGAGGACGCACATCACGTGATGTTTGACCAAAGTGGATGCTTACATAACTCAGCGACTGTGACCTGAGAATCAGTAAGTAAGTAGTACTAATCCGACGACTTGCTCGGGCATGCGCTATGCAGTAATTTGAATGACATTAGTCTAGCTAAAGACATTTCGGCCTAGTCACAACCTGAGCTTTTCTAAAACTACAGCGCCGCAGGGAGTGGCAACAATGTGGTGTGTGGCTTTCGCGGAAGGTTATTTTAAAACAAGGACAGTTGCTTATAATTATCCCCGTGCCAAGTGTTTTTTCCATAATAAGATTTGTCGCACAGACGGGAACGGATCATTTCTTCATGTCAAACATCGATGATGATCTGCAAGGGCAACAGTAAGTATGGGCACTCCGAATGGTTCTTTACGTCGCTAGTCTTCGGATCACACGAGGTCCAACGGTAAAAGGCAATATGGTAGCGTTAACGAAATATTTGTCATCTGATTATGTTCTTTTTCGCCACCCCGCTGAACTTTATACTTTCTTCACCAGGCCAGCACGTTGCCTTGCAATTTCGCTCTTTTCTCTTTCCATTCGTTGACTACCCCACTGCTGGTCCGTCTCCTTTTTTTTTGTTTAGAGAGATGCGGGTTTTTGCGCTGCTGTCAGTGCTTGGTATGGCATTGCAGGTGCCAGTGGTGACCGCTCAAGACGGCTCCATATCTGGCCCAACCAGTAGTTCATCTGCTGCTGGGTACTCGTGCGATCCTAGCCAATGCCAGTTGCCCAACTGTAATTGTGCTAGCACAAGTCCCCCAGGTGGTCTTTCTCCCGTATGTTTTTTTACCAATTCTTTGACCATGCGTCACTTCTGATGGGCGGCTTTCCAGTCGGATGTACCGCAGTTCGTTGTCTTCACTGCCGATGATGCCATTCAGTCCTATACTCTCGATGCTGTCAATCAGTTCCTTGCTCAGCGGAAGAATCCGAACGGTTGCCCTATCAAGATGACCTACTTCACGTCTCTCAACTATACCAACTACACACTTGTCACTGATTGGTATGTTGCTGGAAACGAAATCGCTGATCATACGTATGTACATCATTATAGTCATTGGTGCATTTTATCATTGGTTTTAGGATGACGCATGTTGGTTCACCTCCAGCAGATGAGATCAACGGAAACATTATTGCTCTCAACGCACTTGCTGGTATCCCGCTCGATGCCATTCAAGGTTTCCGCGCTCCATACTTGAATTATACGGCTCAAACTTTGCAGCTCCTTGCGGATGTTGATTTCACTTATGATTCTTCCACTGCCTCTTCAATTCCTGTCACAGACCCAGGTACTGATGCGTACTGGCCTTACACGCTTGACAATGGTCTTGCGAATGACTGTCTGACTGTCGATGGTATATGCAAGGGCCTGCCTAAAATCCCTGGTCTTTGGGAGATTCCCATGTATGCATTCTTTGACAATCTTGGGGTTGACGGACCGCACCTTATGGACCCCTGGCTGGATACTGCCAATGGAGCCAGTTCCGTTAATGACACTGCTACATTTGAGTACATGAAAAATACATTCACGGATCATTACAATGGTAACAGGCAACCAATTGGCCTCTACACTCATCCCATTCATCTTTCGGTAAGTCATTTCCGTTCAATATTATCTCTCGATATTAACTCATGACTTTCTTACAATATAGACCACTTATCCTGGTGTTAACCCCCCAAACAGCACGATCCAGATGGTAAATGAATACCTGGATTGGGTTCAGATGCAGCAGGATGTCTGGATCGTTTCGAACGAGCAGCTTCTTGCCTGGGTCCGGAACCCTGTAGCCGTCTCAGATCTCGATTCCTTTGAACCTTTGAAGTGCCCGACTCCCCAGGTTGACCCGAATCTCAAGATTTGCAATGGCATTCCTCAGAACGAAGCTGGTCTCTTGGAGGAGTGTGACTTCCCCGATTTCCCTTTCTTCACTTGCGTAAGTGTCCGCGCCTAGTGCGGTACTCGTTTAGAATTAATCGACGAATTAGTATGGTTGCCCGCAAGTTGAGGTGTCCCCTTCAAATCCGAACCCGCCACAGCAAGTCCCAACGGGCCAAGAGATGAGATATAGATGTAACTAATCTTACTGTTATCTATTGTCCTTCGCTTACGATGTTCCGTAGTGCCTTCCAACTGCTCAACGCCTTTCTGGGATCCTATCGCCGGGTCGTGCCTGTGTCAATCCTCGGCATGCGCATTCACAGACAACTCGCGACCTATCGGGGTAAGTCACAGCCTCAAACTATGCAGTTCGCTTCAACTATCTTTTTTTAGCCCAACGGCGCCAACTTGACTGGCGGTGGAACTGGGGGAGATGGATTTGACGGATCGGGCGGTACGCCGACCCCCACGTATATCAATTTTAACGGCGCCAACCCCATTAAGTTGTGGAGTGGCAGTCTTGTTGGCATAATGAGCGCTTTAGCTGTGGGCGCGTTTGGGGCCGCAACGGGATGGGTTTTGGTCAATGTCTGAGATACGAACTTTCGACCGCTTTCAAACGCTGACACTGTATGATACTCACTGGACATAGGTTTACGATCATTACTTTTCATGATGCTTTATTGACACTCTCATATCTTTACTCGTAGCAAATGGGCGCAGGTTACCTTCAATTAATGATTGACTCATGTTGATAACTAGGGCTATGTAGCACATACTTACTCGTCTGGCTTTATTGCTTCTCATGTCATGTTTGACAGTACACGATATAAATTACCGAAGAAAAATAATCCGACGAGTCTTTCGGGGAGGTATATACATAGAAATTCTGGGTTACGGATTTATCTTCTTGGTAACAGGCTGCTCGGAGCCTTGTAAGCATGGCTGGATGCTATCCGCCGCGAAGTTGTCAGATTGACGCGTTCATCGACAAGCTTGGAGTACGCACGAAATTCATCATGCGCCAATATGCATGAACACTATACGTTGGTCCAAGGGTAAGTCCCTGTCGCGAGCCAACGAGTGGACCGCTTGGTGCAGCGCTTGGGCAACTCGCCTGGAAACCATTTTGCCATCTCCACACAAGTTTTTGTAGAATGCCTCGACTAAGCGTTGCACAGTACTGTCGTTGACCTTCCATAATGTCCCAACAACACTCTTAACCCCAGCGAATTGCAGGCCCGCCGCTAGGTGTATCACTTCGTCAGGCGTTGCAAAGTCACCTACTGCGGTTTCACAGGCAGAAAGGAATGCAAATTCATGTCGAGAGAGATCCATTTGAGTGATATCGAGGAGTGAAAGCGGTTGGTCGCGCATGAGAAAGGCTGACATGAAGGGCTTCTCATAGTGCTGTGTCCCGTGACACGCAAAATGGAGCCAAGTGTTATCTTGCATTGCGCACAGTGCCCTCGATTTCGTTGCATCAACGCTCGTTATCTTGGTGAAGGAAACAGTTGGGGGATCAGGCAAAAGACTTTGCACCAATTCCAGTTCAGGCTCCACAAATTTCAAAGTGGACTCGGATGAATGGCCGGCTGGGCAATTCTGACCAATGGCAGCGAAAGGCACCGACAGCGACCTGTTATGACTTTTGCGAGCCCTCATCAGCGCGGTAAGCGATGGCGTGTATGAAGAAATATATTGCTGCGAAAGGGACCTCCCATTTGCCCTGTATTCACCAGCAGCGTGTAACGGTAAGAAATTGAAGAGAGATGTCGGGCACCACCATATACGGGAACCTCGTCGTGCAAATCCGCCCAGATGCTCGACCACCGGGCAGACGACAACGTCCCACAACTTCCTCAAAGCTTTTGTGAGCGCTGGTTGGTTCCCATTAGGACCGGCCTCTTTTTTAATTGCCTCTTGGAGTGCGAGCACCAATTCCTGGAGTTTCCCCAAATTGGTAGGGAGTTGAACGCTAGACGGGGGTTGCTGGTGCAGGATAATGATAGCATCGCAAGACGACTTGCTTGCAATGAGCAAGACGATAGGGCCATCACGAGCTGCCTCTTGGAGATCGGCGAACATGGGGGGGAGTAGGAAGCGAGAGAAGCCCTCGATCTCTCGGATCTCTTCTACAACTCCATTCCAGTCCTCCACTAGACGTCTGTATTGGGTTTCTTCAACTTCTAAATCGACACTTGGGGTGTCATTTGCATGGCTCGCAGGAAGTTTATCAAGGAGGGAGCTGAGGTGTCTGAATCTCTTCATCAGGGTCAATGCATGATCGCCGCGAGTCTCGAGGCTGTCAAGAGGCGTGCGGAGTCGTGTCATCTGGGTCCATATAATAGTCCTGCCTTGTTCCAATAACTCAACAGCACGACACACATCGCCGCTACGAAGAGCACATGATGCAGCATCCACGGCAAGCATTCTCGGGAAGTCCTTCATGGCATTATGACGAGATGGTACAGAAGCTGTCGCAGACATGTAAGCATCCATAAGTTGCATGGAAGTCCCGTACGCATCCAGTTCAGTACCATGTCTGTGTTGACCAGCACGGCGAACCCAGCTTAGACTTGCTCGCAGGCGAGGTATCAAACCTCCAGGCACAAAGTTTGCTGCTGCCTTGAAATGATGCATGGCAGCATTCAGACTGTCAGTATCTTCGCCAGGGCCGCCAAGTCCTGAGCTATGGAATGACAGATAAACAGTAGCTAATGATCGATGGACCATTAATCGACGAGGATCATGTTGCGTCAACAGAGTGAAGGCACAGCGAAGGTGCTCTCGTGACTCGTTGAGATCTTCTCCATCGCCTCGGTGGTCAAAGCGGGTGGAGAGTTGAGCTGCAAGATTATTCAATGACGAGGACCGATGCGCGTGACCGACGGGGCACAAAGCCAGCGCTTCCGTATGAAGTGCAATAGCCTGATCCAAGTCTAGGGCATTGCCTCGGTGTTCAAAGCGGGTGGAGAGTTGAGCCGCAAGATTATTCAATGACGAGGACCGATGCGTGTGACCGACGGGGCGCAAGGCCAGCGCCTCCCTGTGAAGTGTAATAGCCTGATCCAATTCTTCGGCATTACCTCGGTGATGAAAGCGAGCGGAGAGTTGAGCCGCAAGATTATCCAATGCCAAGGACCGATGTATGTGACCGACGGGGCGCAAGGCCAGCGCTTCCCTGTGAAGTGCAATAGCCTGATCCAAGTCTTTAGCATTGCCTCGGTGCTCAAAGCGGGTGGAGAGTTGAGCTGCAAGATTATCCAATGACATAGACCGATCTTTGTGACCAACAGGACGCAAAGCCAGCGCTTCCCTGTGAAGTGCAATAGTCTGATCCAAGTCTTCGGCAATGCCTCGGTGACCAAAGCGGGTGGAGAGGCGATTGGCAAAATTATACAATAACGTGGACCGATCTTTGTGACCGACGGGGCGCAAAGCCAGCGCTTCACTGTGAAGTGCAATAGCCTGATCCAAGTCTTCGGCATTGCCTCGGTGATGAAAGCGAGCGGAGAGTTGAGCCGCAAGATTGTTCAATGACGTGGACCGATGCATGTGACCCACGGGGCGTGAAGCCAGCGCTTCTCTGTGAAGTGCAATAGCCTGATCTAAGTCTTCGGGATTGCCTCGGTAATCAAAACGGGTGGAGAGTTGAGCTGCAAGATTATCCAATGACATAGACCGATCTTTGTGACCAACAGGACGCAAAGCCAGCGCCTCCCTGTGAAGTGCAATAGTCTGATCCAAGTCTTTGGCATTGCCTCGGTGCTCAAAGCGGGTGGAGAGGCGATTGGCAAGATTATTCAATGACGTGGACCGATCTTTGTGACCGACAGGGCGCAAAGCCAGCGCTTCACTGTGAAGTGCAATAGCCTGATCCAAGTCTTCAGCATTGCCTCGGTAATCAAAGCGGGTGGAGAGTTGAACCGCAAGATGATTCAATGAGTATGACCGATATGTATCACCGACGGGGCACAAAGCCAGCGCTTCTGTATGAAGTGCAATAGCCTGATCCAAGTCTTCGGCATTGCCTCGGTGTTCAAAGCGGGTGGAGAGTTGAGCCGCAAGATTATTCAATGACGAAGACCGATGCGTGTGACCGAAGGGGCGCAAGGCCAGCGCTTCCCTGTGAAGTGTAATAGCCTGATCCAATTCTTCGGCATTGCCTCGGTGATGAAA
Source organism: Suillus brevipes Sb2 (assembly GCA_011800875.2). Classification (NCBI taxonomy): domain Eukaryota; kingdom Fungi; phylum Basidiomycota; class Agaricomycetes; order Boletales; family Suillaceae; genus Suillus; species Suillus brevipes. The sequence continues at coordinate 29,398 of JRHT02000258.1, read as the reverse complement.
GCGAGTGGAGAGTTGAACTGCAAGATTGTTCAATGAGGTGGACCGATGCATGTGACCGACGGGGCGCAAAGCCAGCGCTTCACTGTGAAGCGCAATAGCCTGATCCAAGTCTTCAGCATTGCCTCGGTAATCAAAACGGGTGGAGAGTTGAACTGCAAGATGATTCAATGAGTATGACCGATATGTATCCCCGACGGGGCACAAAGCCAACGCTTCTGTATGAAGTGCAATAGCTTGATCCAAGTCTTCGGCATTGCCTCGATGTTCAGAGCGGGTGGAGAGTTGAGCCGCAAGATTATTCAATGACGAGGACCGATGCGTGTGACCGACGGGGCACAAAACCAGCGCTTCCCTGTGAAGAGCAATAGCTTGATCCAAGTCTTCGGGATTGCCTCGGTGATGAAAGCGAGCGGAGAGTTGAGCCGCAAGATTACTCAATGACGTGGACCGATGCGTGTGACCGACAGGGTGCAAAGCCAGCGCTTCCCTGTGAAGAGCAATAGCTTGGTCCAAGTCTTCAGCATTGCCTCGGTTATCAAAGCGGGTGGAGAGTTGAGCTGCAAGGTTATTCAATGACGAGGACCGATCTGTGTGACCGACTTGATGTAAAGCCAGCGACTCGCTTTGAAGCGTGATAGCGAGATCTAAGTCTTCGGCATTGCCTCGACGTTGGAAGCGAGTGTACAGCATTGTGCTCAAATTACTAAGCAATTGCCCTCGGCATGCATGCATGGTGTTGTAGTATCGTAATGCATCGTAATGAAGGGAAATCAATTCATCTAAGGCATGGGGATCGTCTCTCCGCAAACACCACTCTGCTTTGCGAGCAAGTTGATTCGGCGATAACGGAAGCATGGATGCAGCGGGCCACTCCTGTCCAAGATCATTTGCTTCGATACTTCCAGCTGGATGCAGAGCGGATGTTTTGATTGCAAGCAAAGCTGCTCTGTGAATGTGGCTGTCGGCATGGCAAATATCGAGGACTTCGCTCAGAAAGTCTTCAGCCGCATCGACATCCGTTTTAAATCCCCGTTTCGCGAAGCGAGACAACAGAGCAATGCCAAGATGGAGCTGGGTGACAGGTCGATCTGGATGACCAATGGGACGCAAATCAAGAGCGTCTTGAAAGACAGAAATGGGGATGTCGAGATCGGAGCATCTTCCGTCCGATTGGTAACTAATAAACTTTGCAGTGGCTAGATTGAACAATGCTGCAGGGCGGCAAGGATGACCCACGGGGCAGAGATCTGAGGCGCATTCAAAGTGCTTTATAGATTGATCGAGATCCCTATTATTCTGTGTCCTGCGAAATTGTGCGAGAAGGCGATGTCCGGCATCCGTCTTTAGTGCTAATGCGTCCGTATAATGGGATGTAAGCTATATTTTAGGAGCTCTCAGCATCGGAATGCCAGATTGCATAGATCACTCACGGTAGTAAGGGAGCAAAGAACTGCGACGTCCTTCCCACCGGAAACTCGCTGCTCCAGAGTCATTAACATTGAAGTACACGGGGATACAACTTCCCCCTGCTTGGGCTGAAATATTATGGCTATAGTGCTCGTTAATATCTGCTAGATGTTATTGCAGAAAGACGTTACTGACGATGTGAATTTTCGCTGCGATTCAGTAATTCTCGGACGGAGATCTCGAATGTGCGGAGGACTTCTCCGTGACAGAGCATGGGACCCAATTCAAATGAGGCATACACGCTGACCCGAATTACAGAAGATGGCTCGCACAACCTAGAGTCCCTCTTAATGCCTGCTGGAAAGATGGTATTAAGGACAACTTACAGAAGTATGAGCTCGTCCCATTCGACGACAGCCTGATCTACGTGTACGGATTTGTTGCTCGTCTGGAATTCAGCACCGTCGGTCTTTACTACCACATGGAAACCAGCAGGGATCCGTCGGAGGCCAAGAGTGAGATCAGTTGCACGAATTGCTTGGGAGAAATCGTCACAACGTGACGAGCCGAGATTAATATCACAAACCAGTAATAACAACTTGTTGCACTCCAGTGATGCGTGTCTCTCGCGAGTCCTGGAGTGGTTCTGGGTGGCTTGGCACCTCACTCAAGGCTTGGAGTGTATCATCAAGCGGGTCTGGCACGGAGTTTGTCGCGAAACGAAACAGCAGAGTAATGACAAAATGCAGTGTCGCCAGAATTACTTTGGAAAAACATCAGTACATGTGGAATGAAAATAGCTGACACATACTATTGACGACTTGTAGCATTTTACTGATCACGATCTTTGTCTGTCCTGGGTCCTGGGGGCGTTCGGGATGGCTCGGCCCCTCTCCCAAGGGTGACGGGTAGTCACCGAAATGGCCAGGGACGAAGCTCGACATGCACTGAGGGATAGATTCAAACTATCACTTGAGGATAAGGTGTGTGCTGGAGGTCACGAAAATAGTGCAGTACCTATGAGGTCCTGATAGATTATAAATGACAAAACCACAGCATGCATGTGGCATCCATACCGCGCAGCAATGTGCAGCGCCATGACCAATGGGACAGAAGCGACCTGCGGGATATTAAGCCGCATGCTGTAGCGGTGGTATTGTAGCCTCGTTTACTATGGACTCATCAGATTTGTACGGCAGGGGCACGATGTGGGACGATGTGGGATGATAATAGTGCAGTGGTAGGGGAGAATCTCAGTGAATCATGATGCATGATGGCCGTCTGTCATTTCGTGCGTGGAAATCACTTACCTTATTAGTTACCGAGTTACCTATGACACATTATTTATCTACCGCAGCCGGTCCATGGTGGTGCCCCATGTTTCTCGCAAAAACACCCTTCTGTTGCCGAGGACTGGCGCGGCCGAGCGCCAGAAGTTTAAGGTGCAAGACGATTCACCCAGTGATCTATGTAAATAAACTGTAGGAATTCGAAGTCCGCATCACAACTTGAATGACTAGGACCAAGTCAACTTTAATGATTATGCCTAGAATCGATCGCTCCCAACTTCTGCTCCATGCGGGATTATTGTGGAACTTCAATGAAACGGTTTAGGTTATATCCTGAAACGTCTAGAAACCCCTTCGGCAGAGTCCTGGAGAATTCTGCGAAACACATCCCTCATGATAGTGCATACCAGATCACCGGTACCCGTTCTTGCTCTGGTCACTGGCACAAGTTCAGTTACATATGATGATATCCTAATAGATAAGTCTCCATTCTGCCCCTTTGCGGGCCCCTCCAGCCGTAATTAATGACTCCAGGGACTGGCTCGTATCTAGGAGATTGAAACGCGCGCATCAGAATGAAGGAATGTCTATTCGCGTCCCATGCCATATAAATATAATGGACATTTGAAGCTCTTCCCTTTCCAAAGGAGACCAGCGCTATCTTCCTTACGGTGATTGTTTCCACTAGGTTATTAGTCCCACACAATCGATATATTCTTGAACCCTGGATGAGTGATGTTGCAAACTCCCCCCATGTGGCACTCACCCAGAGTTATTCTTCTACTAACCTCGGGATTCATCCCTGTTCTCGTGTTCTTTTACAAAAGGCGCAGAACCCAAAACGCAGGCAGTCCTACATTTTACTGGAGTTGTCGAGCTGATGTTCACGCAGTTGGATGATTTCCCGACTGTTGGCTGTTCCTTCGGCTGTTTCAACAACTTTTACGTAGGCGCATCCAGATTTCTCGTAGACGCACCAGGTATCCTCAAGGAAGGCTACGAAAAGGTATATCTAGTTCTCATCCATCTCGGCTTGCAAATGACGCATAATGCTAGTATGGTAATAGACCTTTTAAGGTCGCAACTATGCTGCGCTGGACGGTAGTTTTCAGTGATCCCCAGCACATGATGGAAATTGCAAATGCTGCGGAAGAAGACCTTTCATTTCGTGAGGCTATGAAAGATGTGAGATCCTTGTTGTCTCTTCAGCTAACAATCGTTGACACAGCTCTTGAGATCATGGGCGTTGATGATGCATTAAAGATTAACGTCGACAGTCCAGATCACGATCTTCTTGCCGAACTACTCAAGAGTCATATTGCTAGAAATGCGACCAAAATCAGTGGCGAAGTTCAAGACGAGTTACTTGCGTCTCTCGAGAACGTTTTAGGAAATGAGAGTGATGGTAAGGATGCAAGTCTACAGTTTACGAAGCGATGAATAACATTAAGCAGATTGGACCTCTATCCCTGCTTTGGGCACCGTCAATCGAATAATGGTGCAGACATGGCAACGATTCTTTGTTGGTTATCCCCTATGTATGTGCTATGGTCTGTGCTGTCCAAGATTTTCACTATATTCTGCAGGCCGCAACTCTGAGTGGTGTTCCTTAGTGGCCAAGATTCACAAGGATGCGGCGATCTTGAGCGTGATCAGACGTCTTGTGCCATCATGGACATTCCCGTAAGTTCATACAAAGTCGCAAATGACAATGGAAACTCAGAACAAGTTCAGATTCTTTGTGAGAATGGTTAGCAACCTCGAGGCAAATATCGATCGTGCAACTATGCTTTTGGGTCCAACAGTGGAAGCTTGCATGGGCGAAGTGGACGAATATCCTGCTCCAAACCAGCAGAAGGTATGAAATTCATTGTTGCATACCGATTCACTGATCGCGTTTCCCGCAGGTCGATTTCCTTGCGCGACTCGTAAGGCGATCTACCGGTGAAGATGGTTTGCTGAGGAACCTTACGACGCGTCTGCTTGGTTTCACCATCGCGGTTGCATCTGTATGTATTGAGACTTTTCCTAATAGCCTCTCTGACAGCACATCCCAGACGCCCTCGAATGTAAGAAACCCTTCAGATCCGGACCATCATTGATTTGTCTGTAGACCTTCACCCACGCCCTATATCATTTAGTCACAAACCCTGAGGCTGCGCAGGCATTGCGAGATGAAGTTGATTCCATCGTACAGCGCGATGGCTGGAATATACAGTCCGTCGCAAAGATGAATAAGATAGACAGTTTCCTGAGGGAAAGCGCCAGGATCAATGGTGTATCATCTCGTGCGTTTTTCATCTAACCCTATGTGCGACTAAGCCATGAACTATTTGCCAGTGGGATTCTTCAGGCAGGCAATGCGTGATGTCTCGCTCTCTGATGGCACATTCCTCCCCAAGGATTGTTTCGTGGCAGTGTCTTTGCCGCCATTTCACCGTGATAGCACAGCACATGAGGCGCCCGACGAATTTAGACCTTTCAGGTTCTCGGACAATCCAGAGCACAGCATGACCACAATCACAACCCAGTGGCTGTTTTTTGGTTACGGGAAACATCTGTGGTAAGTGAAAGATCTCCATCAATTTTTGAGCTTTTGACACTTAAATTGCAATGTTCAGTCCTGGGCGTTTCTTACTCGCTCACCAGCTGAAATTCATGTTTGCGTATATGATATCTGCCTACGACATTAGAATTGGTGATGGATGTACATCGCGTCCGCCAAACTTCGTGTTTGGGGAGGGAATTGTACCGAATCTATCCGCGCATGTCTCATACAGAAGACGGCAGCCTACGCATGATACACACTGATTATTAGATGTAGTAGTCCATGTCATTATTCTCTGAAACCCAAGGGTTTGTATGCCCTGAAGTCCTTGAGGATGAAACGATGCGTGGCAGGTTCCAGAACAAGATCAGTAGGTAATACAAAAAATAAGTAGGAAATACATATATCGTGAATGATCATGAACATGTCATCAGTACGGTGCAACTATAGTCTACAGACATCAGACTGGGCTATCATTCGCGTCGCAGTCTGTCATATCCACCTCCTTACAATCACTACCCCTATAATCATCATCCTTGGACTCCACATTCTGTTCAACATTTACTTCGATCTGTGACAGTCAAGAAGGTCATATTCAGAATACGTAGCGTAGCGAAGCTACGCACCAATTTCGTCCGTTTATGAACTGCTTTCGGTTGGGGAGTATTCAATCGCAGCTGTAGTTGTGTAAGATATGATATATCATTCGCCCGTGTCATGGTACTTACTGATCCCTGTTGGGTGATCGAGGAATCAGGTCCATGCTCGTAGTCTTCCAGAAAGACGATAGGCATAGGTTGATTATTTGTAGGGGTGTATTGCTTTCCACTCCATATTTGCTTTCTGGCATTGAGACTACAGCCCGACATTAGACTGCAACCCACAAATACCACATCAAACGTGTGACTCACGTAGCTAAAAGGGAATTTGCATACACTACTCCAACAATATCCATATCAGATATGTTCGCAACAGTTTAAAATGGCTTACATTTCGCTACAACAAAGTGAAGACCTAGGAATACGCGGTTCGAAGGCATAATCTTCCACTGTGGTATTTGCCAGTGAGTGACCGAAACTTAACAAATATTAGGGACACTCACGCAAAGCAGAGTTGCGATGGCCGCAGCACTAAGATGGCATCAGGATACGGTTCATGGACTGCGCTAAGATAACATACCTCGTCATCGAGCCATTCTGAATTGTCCAGAACGTCAGGGTGTCGATGATACGCATAGTACTACATGCTGAGTGAACACCAGCTACACGGTAATCCCATTTGATGACGTACTCTGTGAATGATGGTCGATTTTTGCGAAGGAAGTAGCACAGGAAAGTTGTGATCATGATATCCACGAGTGCTGAAAGTATGAGGCCAAAAGTGAAGATCCAAGAAAATCCTATCGGGATGTTAATACTGCGAAGCTTCCCACCACCTGCAGATGAGAATTACGTTGAAAGAATGTGTTGTATGATTTCAATTTGAGCCTGCGGGAATATGCTTCAGTGACTATCAAGCCTATTTTAAACACTGCTCACATCTCGCTATTTGTGACTGGAAAAGTTTAAAGAAACCGCGCGATTATCATTCAGAAGAACCACGCGTGCGGTACTTCATAACTTACTGCTAGCCATGACTGAAGTCAGACATCAGAATAAGTTCACATTATCGCACTGTCAAAGTGCACCCACTTAAACGAGCGAGAGAGAGCGCAACCTACAAGCGAAAATCTCATCATTCAAGTAGCAAAATCGCAATCATGAAACCTACGATCGGGATCGCTACAGTGAGCTTCTTCTTTTGCACTGCCTAGCGGCATCAGTGTATGGAATGGAAGTCCAGGGAAATGGTACGCAACGTTTATAGATTCGGTACGCAAAGAAGCTGCAGAAGTCGAGTCATAACCATGTTTCCTGATTTGGCATAGCTAACCTTTGAACGAGGAAGGTAATCAAAGCCTAGGGAATACTCCAGTAGTGAGCATTGTGAGGCACCACACGTGTGAGAACGCACAGTAAGCTCAATCGCAGGCTATATGCGGCCACATTAATGACAGTACAAAACGTCTAAAATGTGTTTGCTCACACCAATACACCTGATGGTCAATCAATTTTCCGGCTATAATCGTAAACGATGACATCACACGTACCAGGGGATTGTGTCAATTTTACTGAGATCACCATAGGTCGCTATGATGGAATCCCAAAGCGCGACTGCAACGAGCGCGGAATGGGACAAATCAAGCAGCCTTAATTCCATTGACGTTAGGCTCGCATACATCAAGACAACGGAACGTACCATATTACGATGACCTTTGTAAAATGATTAGGAAGATGAAAACAAAAGACAAAGTTCCATACCAACGACTTAGTACGCCAACTCTCGCGAAAATAGACCCGGAAGTACACGATGAATTGCATGTTAACGCAACCCGACAAGCTGTGAGGAGTTTTGTCAGACAGACATCATGTTTTTACATCAATATTGATCACGTTCCCAAAGGCCAACAAGCCACCGACTAGCATGGCTCCGTAAATCAGCCCAATACTCATCGAAACGATAACGAGTGGGGCAGTGGGAGAACCGGCGAAAGACGCCTGAACTGCCCAACCCCGCGATATAGCTTATAAGTAGCTCAAGGCGTTAAAAGGGGGTTGTGGCATACATACACATGGCGGATTCTCGCCATGCTCCGTTCTTGGAGGAATGGACCCTATAAGATATACTTCAATTGTGGATTTCTTGCATAGGCACAATACGTGATGGGAGAACTTACTTCCCACGTATTGTGCTGTTTGCAATAGCACCTGACAACTAAGAGCCGCTGGGTATATTTGCATACCATGGTTCGATCTCTTTTTGGACCGACGAGAAGATCGTATCTTGACATCTCACATATCCAGCTTGGGTCTGACGAAGTCAAAGCTCTTTGCACACGAGTTGACCCTCCAGACCCTCCTCGAGGTTATGAGACTGGGTCAGCTACTGTGTGGCAGTTTATCACAATGTTTCACATGCGTATTGCATTGAATGGGAAGCAGGAGTAAACTGGAGAACTTCAGAAGTCATCCGAATGATTGGTACTGGTACTAGTGCAAGTTAGTAAGTTCCGATGATAGCAGCGGCGAGTCCATAGCTTACCGTGTGATTAAGTTACGCTCACGATAACGAATCAATCGAGAATAGAAATAAACCAGGGTTGCTGGCAGCTGTGCAAGACCGAGCGGGGAACTAGTCAAGTAGTACTACCTCGTACGTCAAAACAAATCAAAACATCTGCGCCACTATCACTCTGCCAAATCAGGTTCTCGCAGGCTGGCAGAAGCAATGTCCAATCTTCCATCTGTTTCAGCCCTTCGCATTCTGCACGTCATCAATCACTTGCCATCGCATCGAACTCCCCTTTTATTGCCAACATCACCTGCAGGGAGAAGAGTTGTCTCTGCAATTTGATTGCTGAGACCGAACAATACTAGTGGAATACTAGTCACTATACTTGGAGTTGTGTATCCAGGACCACTTGGACAGAACGACTTAACAGCGAGATCGCTCCACATGGACTTTCTAGTTGGAGATGCTAGTACTCGGAGAGTCACGGTATTGGTGTGAGTGATTCATCATTCATGGCCCGTGCTCCCGCAATATTAATCTGGGCCATAAAACAATGCTAGCATGCACGAAGAAGGATAGCCAGCGGCTCAATGTATTCCGGCCCGAGATCAACTGAACATGCAGGACCTTGAAGTGTACTTCATTGATAGGCGCATCTGTCATGAAATTTGACTCCACATCGGATGGAGATGTCAGCCTGCGCCCACAAACTAAATCAAACCTTGGGTGACACGCACGACACACTTCGACACTAAATATGATGGTTTTTACGCCCGTCGTAGTCAGCGAGAGGAATTTCGATTTTCACCTGCAAGCGGCTCATCAGTACACTGCCGGCAAATAGAAATATTTGGACGTTTAGGGCCAATCGCGGATTATGATGCTCGATAACTGTAGCGCAATGTAAATGAAATACCTTTCACTCATCCTCTTTATCCTGGTTTGAGTTATAACCGGGTGATGGACCGTCGCATCTGCAACGTCTGAGGCACTAGTAGTTCTTCATTAATGAAAAGGATATTGGCTGCAGGACATTTAACTCATTAGGAGGAGCACTAGATATTAATGAAGAAAAACCTCGTGCGGGTTAATGCCGTGCCAGTTTTTGGGGCCGAGAAGCGGATAATGTCTCAGCTTCGCAGAAACTTGAAAATGCCTATCGTTGCATTTCTATGGCCTGCTCGAAATCACTCTGGGAGATTGATAAGAACTCTGGCGTGTCAATCGATAGTTCAGAGATAGTAACCAACATATACGTGTAAGATCGAGTAGCTTGAAAGATATGAATGGTCTCGTATTACATCAAAACAGATCAAAACACTTGCGCTACTATCACCATCATGCATCAGTCACAAGGCTGTCGATCAGGTTTTCGCAGACAGACCAGAGAGTGAAGCAATGTTAAATTTTCCTTCTGTTCAGCCCGTCGCGTTCTCTTGTGTACTCCAGGTCATCAGTCGTTTGCCCGTCGCATCGAACTCCTCCTATTATGCCAACATCACACGCAGGGAGAAGAGTTGTTTCTGCAGTTTGATCACTACGACCAAACAATACTAGTGGAATACTCGGGGGTTGTGTATCCACTTCGACAAGACGATTAATGGCGGGTTTGTTCCACATAGACTTTCTAGGTGGAGATGCTAGTACTCAGAGAGCCACGGTATCGGTGAGTTTTTCATGGCTCTAAGCCTCGCGCTCCCGCAATCTGAGCCACAAACAATGCTAGCATGCACGAAAAAGAAAAGCCAGCAACCTAGCGCTTTCCGGCCCTAGATCAACTGAATATGCATTACCTTGAAGTGTACTCATTTGACAGGCGCAACTACCACTCACCACATCGGACTGGGATGTGTCAAGCTACTCCCATCAAACCTTGGGTGACACGCCCGACACCCTTCGACACTTAGGTCTACGCCCGTCGTAGTCAGCGAAGGGAAGATCGTCGCCTGCGAGCCGTTCATAAGTACACTGCCGGCAAATGGAAATGCACATTAGGGCCCTATCGCACTTCATGATGCTCGATATCCCAAGAAATCACGGACATCGCGCCGCTCTAAGGCTGGCTACCCTGCACACAACACACCCGCTCCACAAGGGCATCGCATCAGCACACCGATACCTGGCAAACAAAGACTTGACCAAGCAGAAACTTCTCCCGACCCACAAGCCCTTCCGCGAATTTAACATCAAACCCAAAGCCACCAAAACAATCCTCCCTATACGCCATTACCCCAATTGGCCAGCCGATATCAAAGTGAAGATAGCTGGATCCAAGGAAAAGGCGCTGGCAGATGATATAGGAGCAAGGGAGGAACTAAGGGCGTACTCAGACGGATCAGCAGTGGAAGGAGGAGTGGGAGGAGCGGCGGTGGTGATGGAAGGGGGGCGGATTATCAGAGAAAGCAGGTTCTACTTGGGAACGGTGGATGAACACACGGTATACGAGGGCGAGGTTGTGGGCATGATACTCGCAGTAAAGCTGCTTGAGGAAGAGATGAGGGCAAGAGGAGGGAGGAGAACAATGGCCCTGGGAGCAGATAACCAAGCAGCAATCAGGTCAACGCACATATTTCAATCGAAACCAGGTCATTACCTGATGGACAAGTTCCATAACGAACTCCGCACCCTCCTCCCATCCGAGGTCTATGGGAAATTGATCATACGCTGGTCGCCAGGCCACTTCGGCATCCCTGGCAATGAACAAGCAGATGAACAAGCGAAAAGGGCGGCAAAAGGAGACACGTCAGACCCCCACCTACTCCCCTCCTCACTTCGCTCGCCAACCAACACGCCGATCACCCTCCCAGTAAGCAAATCCGCCATAAAACAATCCTTTCGCGCGTCGATCAGCGAAGAAGCACGAACCATTTTGCGCAGCTCACCTCGCAGTAACAAGTTCAAAGAGATAGATCCTTCCTTTCCATCCAGCCGCTTCGCGAAACTCGCCGACGAGTGCTCCAGAAAGCACGCGGCTCTAACTTCGTACAGGCAACATCCTACTGAACAAACACGTTCACAGAACATCGAGAGCACCCTCCCCGATCTGCCCCGCCTGCGAAGAGAGCGAGGAATTGGTACATCAATTCCTTCTATCATACCCGGCGTACGCACGGCAAAGAGAAATGCTGAAGGCAGAACTCGGCACTCGTGCGAACAACCTCAAAGGCTTCCGACAGAAAGAGCATCAAAGCGGTCTTCAAGCACATTGCGCGCTCCAAACGCTTGACCAATACCTTCGAAGATGTTAGCCCTTCAAAGACGAAGCCTTAAGAACGATGCGTTGCAGAAACTACCACATTCTTCCTCTGAAAAGAATATTAATATTGGCGGCAGGAAATTCAATTCCTTTAGAGGAGCACTAAAGACAGTCACTCGTCGACACCGGCGAGTTTCCACTGCGAATGCGCAAATATCTAACCAAAGGGGACACTGTTGTGCCCCGCCAGAAGATGGACCTCGTGCCAATTTTTGGGGCCGAGATGCGAATATGATATTGAGTGTCTCAGCCTCGCAGCAAATGCTCATCGTTGCATTTCGATGACCTGCTCGAAATCACTCTGGGATATTCGGGCGTGTCGATTGTCGTTACGTAGTACAGAGGTAGTGGTCAACTTGTATATGTAAAATGTGCGAGAGCAAGCGACTGCAAGGTAGAATCAAGATATAGAAACAATATAGCGAGATTTCAATCATCTGCGTCATCCTGTGCTTGAGAAAGGGCTCGCAGGATGTTACTAGGAATGCACATCACTTCTGCAAATCTATCTGCAAAAAGCACAGCACTTTGAGCTCGTGCTTTGATGGCGCAGAGCTCTGTGAAGGCGACGGAGAAACCGAATGAACAATTGAGATGGTACGCGTAAGATGCCATGATAGTTTTTAGATCCTCATCTGAAAATAACAATACCTCTGGTCGCTGCGCAAACTGTTGCACTGACTTTTGGATTGCTTGTGTCCTTGGATCCGAAGTACCCCTCCCTTCCGGAGCCTTCTTCTGCAGAGCAATGGCGGCTAGCCAGACCCCGTGCGCTCCCTTGACGTGGACTTTTATGGCGCTTAAATTATCTTCCAGGAGGTGAACGCCGGCGTGCGAAGCTTGAGTTGCCCTGCGAGACGCGGAAATGTAAGGTGAGGCGAGGTGATGATCTGTCGCGTTAGTGGAGGAGCTGCGAAGGACGGAATATCGTTCGAGGAAGTTGTCGCGGAGGCGACGGCCCTCGTCAACAAGGGCATCAAGAACATAAGGGGTTGAGCCCTTGCGCCTCGAAACCATCTGGCCCTCGACTTTGCTCTGTTCGAGAGCGACCAGGTAATAGGGCTTGCGATTCCCACTAGATTTTCGATCTTCCTCGAAGACATGGGATTTGACCCGCAGCCCCGTCTTGCTCGCATCGAGGCAGGTAGTGAACCTGCATGACAAACATGAGGCGAGTACCATAGATAGATTGAAAATGCTTACATGTATGCCAGTCGAATGGCGGTAGCACTTGCATAGCCGCGCTCATACACGGCGAGGTCATGAAACTTTGAATACAGTCCGATCTTGGTCTCCGCGAGTCCAAGAAGGAGGACCTTCTGGAACGCGGTTTGAGCCTCCTTTTGAGAGAGCTTGGATACTCGTCGGTCAAAATCCTTGACATGTTCAACTTCTCGCTCAAAGTCATCGCTCAAACCTGCAGGCGCCGTACACAGCGGTGAAGTGTTAAAGTTCTCAATAAGACGTTTGGACCAGACCACTGTGACCGTGTCTTTGAAAGCAATTATTAGGTGATTGAAAATGTAAGACGCAAACTCACCTCCGTCATAATCTATAGTATGAACAAAGTCAGGCGATGCCCGGATAATGAGGACATAAACAGGTGCCTACCTCCTCCACCCAAGTAGCTCGCCAATGAGCGCTCCCCCTTCACAGGGAATACAATGACGTCAAAGTAATTAGCCAATTTTGGGTGGCTGACAGCGGTGACCTGATCCATGTTTGATAAAACCATCCGACGATGTAGTGGTTTCCTTACCTTCTGTACATCGGAGGGCAGTCTTGTGGGATTCCTCCACACCTGTTCATCAACGGCTCAGTACAGTTAATTGCAATGAACTGAAGTGCTCACCAAAACGGACCCGGTTACGGTATCCATCTGGGTTCCGCTATCGGAGTCAGTGATGAGTTCTGAAGAGCGAAAATGGATTTGCCCCTCCTCAAGGACCCCATATGGGTCTGCCGCTAGATGAGCTAAGAAAAAATGATCACGGAAGAAGTTACCCGCCTGGTATGATATATGCTTCTAGCGACTCCTTGACCGGAATGTGGAATTTTTCAATGTACTCGTCGAGGACTAGGGTCACTACGCGCTCAAGGCCGCCAAAAAGTCGGTCAAGCTTAAGAGGATGAAAACCGGCCTGCAGTAGTTCGAGGACCGACTCATGTAGAGTCAGCGGTTCACCGCTGAGAGGATTGCGACCACGATTGACTGAGCCACCCAGCGATGGGTTCACTGCGTCATCGTCACAGTCGTCAATTCCGGCAGCGAGCTCCTCGTTGGGTCGGAGTTGGCCAAGACCGAGTGCTCGTGCCTGGCCAGCAATGCGCCGCCGCAGCCTCGATGTTACAACACGGCCAGCTTGCTCCACAGCTCGCCAGACCATAAGCATGCTGTCTGGACCACTCCAGTCTGTCAGCTGACGGACTTCCTCGTGAAGCCCATCTGCCATGAGCTCCTTTAGAACAGGCAGGGGAACACGGCCATGCGCCAAGTTGACGAGTGTCTGGCTCGACAGACGGCTTGGCCCGGTTACCCGAGATGGTGCAAGGAGGTCGAAAATCCTGTGTGCGCTATCGACTTTGTGTAGCGAGCCGAGTTTAATCTTGTTCTGTGAGTCGCGAATCCAAATTATCGGTGGTCCTTCGGGAATTTGATGAACAGGATCTGGGTGTAGAACCCACATTCCTTTGGCACCAGCAATACGCCCTTGCACGGCGGTTGGTCGACTCGAGTACTTCATTACTCGCATGATGGCCGTCAAGGCCGCACCACTGATATAACCGCAACCATCAGTCATGATCTTTTCAGCTGGGGGCTTTCCTTCGCCACAATCCACAGCGTCTACAATATTGCAATCAGTGCCCCATAGTTTAGAAGCTAGAGGAAATGCTACATTGGTCATCAATGAAACGTATGTTTTCCGGTGAAAATTCTATTGTTGGCACTGACGTCGATAGGCCGAGCGCCCATCGTGTAGACCACTTACTGATGGGCTACCCGGGGAACGTGTCAGAGCTGCATATGTCATAATGCGGGCAAAAAAGTCGTCACCTGCGACAAATTCGACTCCAGTGGATTGTGCCACTTTACAAATTGATACAAGGTCAATCTGTGTCCGTCGCCATGGCCAAGGTTTGTCTGCCGATCTATGTTCTCGTTTGTTTCAAAAAGGTACAGGCTCCCTTCCTTAGCATGGAAGGGTACGAAGACGCGGCCACACAACACGAATTTACTTGATATTAAAAATTGCCGAAGTGCCGAGCCGACCTTATCATACGTGAGGTTGTCCGGCACGCGGACTTGGAGGATGCGCCGAGACCCCAAGAAACGAGCGAATCGATGCGATCTCCGAATCTCTGGTTTCTCGAGTTCGAATTTGAATGAGGATCCAGCTTTCACAATACGGGCAACTTGTTGAATCTTCCCTCCATACCAATTATCTTTTCCCTCCCACTGTCCCATCGTTCCCAAGCCGCGACCTTTGTTTTCAACCAATGCCAACTGTTCTCGATCATATTCGAGCCTTTATGTCAATTTTAGCTCGTGAATTATGAAACGAGCGAAACTAATACCAAAGTTCTGAATGCGCTGCCATTGTAGATGGCACTTTGTCTGCCATGACAGTAACGACTTTCCAGGCAGATTGGGCATTTGTACCTTTGAGTTGTTGGAGACGAGGCTCTGTCATGTCTTGGAATTTCCACATGCCACGAGTGACGCCTCGTGCCAGTTCGAAAACCGTTCCCCATGCGAGTTCATGTCGATCAAGAAGCGTCTGCGCCTTCTCGCAGTGAGCAATATAGACGACATCTAAGTCGACGCCAAACTCGGGGGATCTGTGTTTTCGGCCAACTTGTGGCAAATTCACCTGCAGGAATATGAGAACAGGTTGGATGACATATTATGTTAGAGTAACTCACAATTGGTGGGCCGGGCGGAGAGCACTTTCGCTTGACCGCTGGTGGGGGAGGCAGCGACCAGTCTGGCGCGCGCTTCAGGCCTGTCACGGTGGATCCAACGGATGACATCGAGGTCGTACGACTCGAGACAAGCGAGGATTGCTCAGTCGACGGTGCCGATCCGGAATCACTGTCCGACTCTATCACTGGTTTGGACAATGCTAGTACTGATTACTAATAAAACGGCGGATCAGGGAGAGATATCCTACATCTTTGAGCTACTGAATCGAAGGAGTGAATAATATATTCAATTGAGCAAACTTGACACTGTACCTTCGTCGATCTTAAACATATCCTCGTCATGCGACACACGTCTTCGTGAACCCATATCTATCCTAGGCGCTTGAGGCGTTATCTCCTGCGAAATCGAAAGTTTTTCTCCGAGAACTTTTGCTAATGGTTGAATTGGAGGCTTGGAGTGGTCTATAGAATTGCAATGAATCAATTGAATTCGCGTCAACGTGAGTTGCCAATGCATACCTAAAGCTTCTACTTGCATCTTGAAATCGTCCCAGCCGTATGAATATTCTTCGTCGTCTGATGATTCGTATACCTAAGAGGCCATGATGATCAATCTTGACACATGAGGCGCAAACGCACTCACCACAGTCTTTGGGTCCATTTTTGATTTGTGATTCATGCTGGAAAAAAATTGAAGGAAATTTAGAACGAAAAATAATGATGAACCACTGGCAGGGTCTTGATATACTCTTTCCAATCACGATGCCGAACCTTCAACCCCTTAGCTACCAACAGCTGTTAACCCAAGGTACACAATCTGGGTGATCCAGTTTAGAAGTGCCGTAAAGCTTGTATTGGTTCATCAAGATCAGCCAAGCTTCCACCACTCCACGAGTGCATCGCGAACGTCTTCTAGGCCATGCTATGGTGTTCCTTCAAGTTCCTGGCCAAACGCGGATAGGTAGTCTGAGTGCAGTCCGGGGCTCGATTGAACATCATGGTGGCGGAAAACTCCATCAATGCGCTCTCGGCTCGCTTGCGCGGACCGGAGTACAATTTTAAAATTACGCTCATGCAATCAATCAGTTCACTGATCTTCGAAATCTTGGTCTTGAAATCATTTGGCAAACTTGAAGTAGGGGTTTGAGGCAGTCATGGCGATAACAGGTTGACCACTCTGGAGCTCTGACTCAAGTAATGTCAATTAAAAATATGATACAGTATCCCGGAGCATGACAATACAAAAAGCAAGTTCACTTCCGGGCGAATGTAATCTGAAACGAAGTGAGAATGGTTCTTGAAGAAAACGTATGCACAGACCTTGATCTTGTTCTCCCCATCAAGCTTGTAGTTGTGAAGAGCGTCTTTGGCAACCCCAGCGCTGCCTTCGTCCATGTATTCCACGAACGCGATGTCTTTTTTTGTTGGAATAAGCCGAACCTCGTGGAGGTTTGGGTACCTGAGGAAGTCAATAACGGCCGCCTAACGCGGAAGAGGTTTACATACTGAGAAAAGAGGGCCATAAGCTGGTCCTTGGTAACACTTTCGGGTAGATTTTGAAGGAAAAGAATCTTGTTGGGAGGCAAGTATTCGTCTGGCATCTGGACATTGGGACGCCTAGCTGCAGGAGCTGCAGCAGCTCCGTCAACTGCAAAAAATATAATTCAGTGTGCAGCTGGTGAATATGAAATTATAACACAAACTCTCTGCAGCCATCCGCTTAGCCTTGAATTTCTGCTTCAAGGGGTTCGAATATCGCGTACGCCCTGCACAATTCAAATCTCCTTAGCCATCGGTAACAAACCTTGTAAAGAAAAACTCACTTTTTTGCTCTGCTCTTTTGGACGTGTGTTGTTCGAGGTTGGTAGTATCCAATCGTTTGACAACAGCGTCAGATCGCGTCCGCGCAAACGTAATTTGCTGAGACAATCATGTGAGCGGAGAACAAGCTTAGAAGTCAGAAATACGTACCATAGGTTTGGAGTAGAGAGGGAAGCCACGGACTTCCTTCATAGCTTTCTGTGCGATCTCTGGGGATGCGAATGAGACGAATGCTTGACCCCTCATTCTCAGGTTGCTATGAGCCACAACATCTAGCACCTCCCCATACGACTTGAACAAGCCTCTTAGTGAAGCCTTGAGCACTATGGAAAGAAGGGAAATCAGTCATGGCAAAGCTGTGGTATGTGTCGATGCTCACCGTCAATCTTCACCTTCTCGTTGAGGTTTTGTATGTAAAGGGTCTCGGAAACAACTTCTTCACTCTCTGGTTGAGGCGTCCCATTTTCTGCTAATGTTGGTGTGACATCCTGCATGGGATGAGGGTCCACTGGGGCTGCTTGTGATGTAGCCATGACTTGATAAGCGCGAGCTTCATCGAACTCGGACTTACAGGGAGTGCTTAGTAATCAATTTGTAAAGACCCAAGTTGAATATCAAATTTGTAACCGCGACCACAGGTTCTACGTCAAACGAATGCTAAATATTCAAGCTTTCATTGGAGCTCCATACAATATTATGGATGGGTAATAATTGCTCTCGAACCCAACCGCGATATCTGCATACTTGGGTTCGCAATAGCGACTTCATGGAAATGTCACGGTATCGCAGAAGCTTCTTTCCCAGTATGCCGCGCGAAATTTCACAGGCGGGGGGTCCACGGCTTTCGGTTTCAGCTTCACAGAAGGAATGGCTATAGGAGGCACGTCCAAAGCTTCGACAAAGTCTTTGCCGGCAGCTTGTTCGTATGGATCTATCGAATGACTTCGCAGAGTCGATATCAGTGAGATTCGTGTACATGGTGGGTGAATCTCTTACTGATCCTCCAAATGATCCGTCATTTCTAGCACAGTCATTTTCTCTGGTTCACTAGGCTTGTTATGGCAATGAGCGCACCGCCAAATTTTGCGCAGAGGTGTCGTAGTGCTCGCGACGGCTTCCTCCTGCTCTTGGCGAAGACTTTTAGTCTCCTCGTCCGAAATTTTCTGCCATTTCACGGTGGAATCGCTCCAATGCTTCTTGGCGCAATGTTTGACCTGTGAACTCTCGTCAACGCAGTCTTATCTCAACCCACAGAACAGCTTACGGATTCTCGCCACGAACGGACTATCATAGGTCTTTCTCCATCACAGCGGTTACCGTAGCTGCACTTCAGGCAGACCAGCCTAGGATCCAGATTATCAAGCTCCGACACTGTTGCCTTTTTCCAGTCTAAGTCGCATGCATCAAGGATGTTCTTCACAGTTCGTGAAGCCTTCTTATCGAATTCGAGATCGTCCGTGGACCACTCTCGTTGAACAGTGCTTCCTGGGTACCCTTGCCCCATTGAAAACGTATTAGCAGGAGTGGGTTCATCCCATTTTCGTCGCCGGATCCGATTGCACCTATGGTGAATATACTCCGGGAAGTACATGTACCGAGGCGAATCCCTGAGCTCAGTGATGTCTTCGCAAAGCCACCCTGTGCACGTAAAGACAGCAATAGCAAGTTTCTCGCATTGAACTGAGAGTCGGTCCTGCCAGTATGGTAGGTCGAGCTCAAGCTGCCATAGCAAGTTTGACCGCAATTCACGAGAATAACTGCGCTTCCAAGTGTCGACCATTGTATATAGCTCCTCGCGAACAGACTGGAAGTCTTCCACGGTGACGGTCCGATGAGAGGGCAACTCCACGATATCGCGAACTTGTCTCATCGCAAAAAGGTCAGCGGCAGTAGGCAAGAGATACTTGTGATACCCTTTCTCCCGTTGCCAGTCACTGTATATTGTAGCGACGAGGCTCTGCCGCTCCCTGATCTGCTGTTTTCTTTCTTGTTGAATGCGGAATTCACGCATTTGGCCCATGAATTCAACCATTTTGTGTTGGATGTTTTGCCAGACTGTTCAAAATTAGCGTTGAATGGACACCAACAATCCGAAGCAGACTAAAAGCCTTACTACGATCGGTCAAGGGCTTTGGCTGCTTGACAAGTGGATGATCTTCAAAATGGATCAACTTGTAAATTCTGGCAGTATGCTGATCTGGAAGCTTGTTGACATCTTCCTCCCAGCCAAGTTCAATCAACTTCTCCACGATACTGTCATTATCGATCAGTGAGCGCTATAAACTGAACACAGAGACTTACGCGTCATAGCGCAAGCTCCTCAGATGGTCGAGTTCCTTCCATCTACTCTGCTGTTCGCCTTCCGTCCATTTTGTGCACAGAACTGCATGCTACGTACGCTCAACACACAAGAATAAGCCATTTGAAAACAGGAGGCATACCTTCTTTCGAACAAGCACTCCATCTCTCTTCGTTCCTCGAAAGACAGATCTTTCTTCCGGCCCGAGCTTTGACAACTCGTTTATCAATGATTCCCTGTCTGAAATCAGACAGCGGGCGTCATTACCTTGAAAGTGAAATCAGGCAAGGATATCCGCCGTGAACGGACCGAAAACTAACGATTCTGCGTCATGCTCAACGACAGGCAATGATGCAATTTTAATCCATATGCTTTTTTGAACTTGTCATCGACAACCTCTGTGCTGAAGCGCCAGTCAGGTCGGTAAGTCTATGCATCATCAAGCGAGACCTGGCTTACCGCTCTTTGAAGCATTTTTGGCAGTACCTGACTCGGAGGCTCCAGTCGACATTGCGCACATTTGGTTTGAGGCAGTTCTGAGTAAGAAGGTCAAATCCATCCGGGTGCTGTGGTCAGAACACTTACGTGACAATGCGTATCAAATGCGAGGCTCGCATGTGCAGGCTCTGACATGTCATCAGCACAAGCAGGCATTCCCTTCACATTGGAGCGCGCAGCCATCCACACGGTTGTAGACGAGCGATGCATCAGCACAGAGCGCAGAGCCTTCGTAGTGCGTGCCAGATGAAGTAAGTCAAGTGGAAGCAGTCTCCCAAAGATCTAAGCGCGATTGCGATTATCAGAAATAATCATATGTCAAAGGACTTGGGTTACCTCGAATAGGATATCCAAAGGTAACGATATAAGTATTTCGAGACTCTGTTTTTGTGCTCGGGGACGATAGCTCTTGACGAAATCTGTCGCATCTGCGGTGGTAGTTTTTGAAAAGCGCGATTTGATTCCACCTCTTGCAAAGACGTGCTCCCATCCATTATTGGCGGTGATTTTGATCTTCTTCGCGACATGCTCCTCTGAGTTTTTCTCGTGACTGTCCATGTTGACAGCGGAGGACCCAAAAAGATTAGAAAAGGACATCTTGGCGGGGGGAAATCTAGAGCGGACCACTGGACGCGTCCAGTCACGTCTGTGACAGACGCGAAACCGTGACAAGTCTTGGAAGTTTTTTCTGCGAACCTCAAGCAGATTAATATCCGCTGAATCTCGATGAAGACAGTGCATAGCAACAACAGCGATGAGTCGCGCAGGTATCTTAAATCGAAGGCGCTGGGCTTCTTTGCAACAGAATTTTTATTAGACATCTAGCTTCTCGAAGTTGCGACACAGACCATGACTACTTTGCGCCCTGCTCATCGTACTCATATTTGCCATACAATGGCTTCCACTGCTTCTCCTCTGCCTTGGCTCTGACCTCTTCTCTGCTCCATCTAACTCCCTGGATGCCTTCATCAAATGCCTGTTCTGCTACTGCTACTGCAACCTCAAGATTGGCTGCTGGAGCATCTTGAAAGTCGGGTAACAGGCCGCTGTCCGGGTCTTTGAGTGCAGGAGAGAGGGCAGCAAGACGTTGTGCGCCTGCGATGATCATCCCGTCGGTCATCTGCCTGGATTGGGACAGCATGGAACCAAATCCAAGCCCAGGGTAGATGAGAGCATCTGAAAGTAGCAGCGGTCAGTATGTACAAATGGGGTATTGCACGAACTCACTGTTGCATTCAGCGATGCTGCAAGTCGCAAATCAGCTTGTGGATGATGGTACCCACGATATGACAAGCTCACACATAATCTTTGCCGTTCGGCATCTTAGCTGGTGGGAACGGGCTTCCCGTAGCTAGTAGAGCCATTCCCTCCGTCCAGTCATTCGCGTCCTTCGGATCGACCTCCACCAGATGGCTAGGATTGCTGAGAGGGAGAATGATAGGTCTCTCGCAACCTTCCTTCATCGTCCTCACGACGCGCTCGGTGAAAGCGCCACCTTTCGTCGAACATCCTATTAAAACTGTCGGTCGTACTTTCCTGACAACTTCCAGGAGCTCAACCTCTCCCGCGTCATTGATCGGAACATCGCTCCATTCTTCATCAGGCCGCACAAACTCTTGCAATGCAGGGCGTATCTTGTTAGGGCCAAGGGACTGCTTGATGAGACCAAAGCGGTCAACGAGGTAGAACTTCTTGTTGGCTTCTTCACGAGACACCCCGTCTATGAGGATGATTGCATCCCGAACTTGTTTTGCAATACCAAGGCCCGCGGAACCCGCTCCGAAGATGACATAGCGTTGGTCCGCCAGCTTCGACTTGGTCACCCCGATGGCGGCCATCAAAGCGGCGAGTGTAACCGCGCCAGTTCCTTGGCTACGGTGCTTAGGGTTAATCGAAGCTCAAAGCATGAATGACGCGTATCCATACATATCATCATTGAAAACAGAATGTTCATTCCGGTACAGCTCGAGAAGTCGCTGAGCATTGCTAACTCCAAAGTCTTCAAAGTGCAGCAGGCAGTGTGGCTGATACTTGCGGATCAACTGGACAAACCTATGAGGGCGTTGCAAGCCTATGAGGTGGGACCAACCAAGAGGTACGTCGAGCTTACTTGTCGATGAATTTATCGTACTCAACACCCCTGACCCTTTTCGAAGGCCATCCCTGAATCTGTCTGATGGGCGAACGATAACTGTTTAAAAGTCACGCACAACATAGAGATGATCATTCAAGAGCGTTTCGTTGTCAGTGCCGACATCAAGGGTCACACTGAGCGCTTTCGCCGGGTGAATCCCAGCCAATAACCTATCACCGCATGAAGTGCGAATAAATCAAGGGCAGGGCGAACGCACGTGTATATCGCAGATTTGGCAGATGATATCTGGAACAACTGTTCAACAACGTTCGTGAGCTATAAGTGGATACTCACCCCGATTCCCTATGACGTCAGGCGGTGGTAAGAGTTGAAAGGTAGAGAAACGGAAATGCGCCTACTCCAACACCTTGGTCGCCGATACCCAGGATGGCCTCTGCATCTGTGCAGACTATCAACTCGATATTTTTGCCGCGGGTTTGCTCTAGGAAATCTTCCTCCATGGTGTCTTGGTCTGGAAATGAGAGAAACATGCCCTCGCTGCGACGGAAAAGATGAGAGTAATTTTCAATCGCTTCTGCCTGCAATACAGTCAATCACTTGAGAATTCGAGACAAGACCAGGACTCGCTTCGGTAGGCGTGTATATAATAGAAGTCAACTCCTTGAGATGCCTAGATAGCAGGGAATAGTACAGAACCCAGTTTTGCTCTTTGAGGCTCTGCAAGAATGAGTTCTTTTGTATGGCAGATTCACGAGAGCGCAGCTGATCATATGCTCTCTCGCATTGTTCGTCGATAGTATTGATACGAGAGGGGAGTCTGCCCGTTAGACCAAAATCTTTACGCTCTTCTTTCGTGAAAGCTGTCCCCTTGTTCCAACGAGGTGAAGTGAGCAACGTGTCGCCGCGCAAGGCGACTTTGAATATGAGTTCTGAGGATATTTGAAACATGGTCTTGGTCAACTTTTGCATAATAGTACAAGTTGGACTTTATATACAGCCCCTAGTGGGCGGCTACTACATAGTACTCACGCCAGCAGTGGCAGTGACACTTATTCAGCATGATCCGTGGTATCATGATTGTGAAGCGTCAATTAGAGACCTTTAGTCTCCATTTTCAATCCTAATTGTGAAGGAGTTCTTTGTTTTCCGAAATCAGCACTTAGTTCAAGTTAGTGCGGAACACTATGGGGCGTTGGGCGCAGTACGACGAAGTACTACCTTACTCTTGTCCTTGTCCTTGACAAGCTGGCACTACACAACTGACCCAGAGTTTTTAGGATGATTACAGGCTTCCAGACGGCGTGAAGCGAGTATGTTACGACGCCGACAGTGGACGGTATTATTTCCGTGACAGTGAAGGATTGATGTACAAAGGGCCAGTAGGCTCTAGATTCGGAGTGCTCACGCTAGGTATTGAGATTTTGACGCTGTTTTGTTACAGCAGCTCACACCTTCATGCAGTGTCTGAAATACCTACTTCCATCCCAAAGGTACATCAGGAAATCAACCCGAGATTGATATGGCCAGATAGTGCTGATAAATCAAACCAATTATGTTACAACTAGATTTAGGAATACACCTCATTATCTTTGCACACCAAGTTGATGAAAGAATATATGACCATGCAAGGGACAAACCATTCTGATGCACGCCTTACAATTATGCACCAAGATTATGAAAAAATACATGGCTATGCCACAGACTCATCATTCTGAGGGGCGCCTTGCCGGTGGGCAACACATTGGTGAAGGAATATATAACTATGCAAGGGACATACCATTTCGATGCACACCTTACAATCACGCACCACGATTATGAAAAAATACATGGCTATGCCACAGACTAATCGTTCTGAGGGGTACCTTACTGGTGGGCAGCATATTGGTGAAGGAATATATAACTATGCAAGGGAAGTGTAATCCTGATGCACACCTTACAATCACACAACACAATTAAGAAAAGATACATGGCTATGCCACAGACTCATCATTCTGAGGGGTGCCTTACCGGTGGGCAACACATTGGTGAAGGAATATATAACTATGTAAGGGACATACCATTCTGATGCACACCTTACAATCAAGCGACACGATTATAGAAAAAATACAAGGCTATGCCACAGACTCGTTGTTTTTGAAGGGTGCCTTACAGGTAGGCAACACATTTATGAAAGATAACAGAACCTTCCATCCATTACAATTGACTACCCCTGAAACCCATCATTATATACTCAGCTTTCAAATCAGATAGTTTTGTCATACTGTCGCATATGTGTGAATTAATATTTGATTACACAAGGGGATATTCAACATCG
Organism: Suillus brevipes Sb2; assembly: GCA_011800875.2. Lineage (NCBI taxonomy): Eukaryota > Fungi > Basidiomycota > Agaricomycetes > Boletales > Suillaceae > Suillus > Suillus brevipes. The sequence continues at coordinate 4,836 of JRHT02000258.1, read as the reverse complement.
AGATGGGACACCACGACATTTGAACCCTCCGCTATCTAGCCTTGAAACACGCATAAGATGACTAGATATCTAACACATATAAGCACGAACAGCCATCGGCTCGGTGCCAATCACCCCGTCATGCTGTGCAGGGTCCCGTGTTCTTGAGAGTGTGGTTCATCAATAGCTGGGTAGGCGATGATATCTATTCGTTTACCGCAAAGTCAGATTCTCGTGTGCTTATACATATGTTGTCCAAGTTCAATATTCAACTAGTATTTCATGGGGCATAAGCAGGACATTTATACGGATTAGGGTTGGGGTGAATCCGTCCTAAGGACCATTCACTCGTATAGCAACGTCGTCCGGGCAAGTAGCCATTGGCTTGGGCCTAGTACCCCCAAGGAGATCACCACAGAGCTGGACTCTGTGGTTGATGACCCAGTCTTACATACTAAGTCAGTAGAGGACGTAAATGAATTGTTAAACTCTACCTTGCCTCCCGCTCCCGGTGAAGCGGGTCCAGACTCTGAAAGCGCAGAGTCCGACGACGACGGTCGACCATCAAAGTGCAAATCCACGGACCCCAGAGAATGGGGAGCCACTGGCCTAGAAGAGGGCGAGCTGGATATCAATGCCCAGCGAGCCGCATTTGCTGCATGGAATGCTGCCAAAGAGGCTTCTGTGGTCAGTGAAGCTGAGCCGGGTGATACCAGCCCCGACGAAGCGACCCCGGAGAGCATTGGAATCTCTAAGGAAGAAATTGAGAGGCTCATCCAGGAGAGGGCCATCAAAGCAGTTCGCGCTGCTGAAGCCCGGATGGAATGAAAGTATGAAAAGAAAATTCGTGAGCTGAACCGAAAGCTGGAAAAGACCCCAGCCAGCGAGAAAGTACCCACCAAGGAATACAAGGCCACAGCAGCCCGTCTCAAACCCGCGAAGAACCTGGTTGAGAAGGTTGTTAAGCCGTCGTCCAAGGTCTGCGCGACGAGTGAGACCCCACGGGCCATGCAGCCAGTGCATCAGGGAGATGGCCGTGTCAGGACGAAGGCTCGCGTATTCATGCTATCGAGGTTTCTAACGGGTAAAGCCCATGAATTCTACATCCGTGAGGTTGCGAGGGACCCTTACCGTTGGACCATGCCTATCTGTCCTTCACAGTAGCGGTGGATGCATGTTCGCGGCTCGATAAAGTTGCCGCCAGGTCATCTCGGCCAAAGAGTTGTAGCCAATGTTGGCGACAGGCTACCAGATCAAGATCGGGGAAATTGATGGCTGCGACAGGGGAACGGCAGTGATACAGTCAAGTCAGATAGCTGGAACACGACATAAATCAGATCGTGTTTATGTTGGCAAGGGAAAAGACCCAGGGATAGTACGACGACGCTCTGGGTGATGGTAATATTTCCCATGTCGTCGCTTGCTGGGTGAAGCAAGAGGTGTGGATGGCGATTGACCGTTAGTGGGTAACAAGATCTCCTGAGATGCGTTGTTCGGGCTGTGGACCCCCTCAGGTGTCGGACTCATAGTCCCATAATCATTGTCGGAGTCGTCGCCCATCAACCAATCACCGTCTTCTGGTAACATGATAACACCCGAAGCAGGGTCGAAGCTCAGCCGGTGATTGAGGTTGCTGTGCGGCTGAGATCCTCGTGCCGTACGCATATCCACCCATGGGTTCGAAGGTCCAGCATCTGGAGGAGAACCATCCTAGTTCTCAGAGGCGCTCATGTTGGTATGAGTGCCATCAGTAGTGGGACGAGATTGCCGCGATGCTCAAATCTTTCTTCGTAGCACGGTGTAGTGGTTACGTAGGTTGAGAACGATGCCTTGGTTGACATATGGAGATGCTCATGACCCTCCTGCGCGGTGCCCATTGACGAGGGTTTGCCCCTTATTCAATGGAAGCCAAGGCTCAGAAAGCACACCATTTAGTGCAGGATGTCCGTATCTTCGTTTCCCGATGCTAAATAAGGGATGAGTACATGGCAATTAATCGAAACAAAGTAACTCACTTCAACACGCCATTATGCTGATTAGCCATAGGTGGTTGTGACTGGAAGAGGAGTGGGTCAGACGTTCTTTCCAAATATCGTAATACCTACATATTCTGTCTGTTCGTCTTCTGGAGCAACATAAAGTGTATCATCGTTTTGTGTGTATCTCCGACGCATTAAATTGCTGAAAGTAAGTCTGCATTAGGGTCCAACAGAAACATTTGTAGACCTTACCTCTGCGACCATGTCACTGGATGTCCCTCCCGCAATCTCACTACATCCGCTGAATCTTAGCCCCGCTCTACCTCGCACACAGAACTAAGACAAACTGCGGTGCTGAGAGGCTTGAAAGTTTCATGGATGTACCAGGACCAGATTGCGCTACCCGCAAGTAGCGGAACAAGGAGAGAAGGGATGATATAGCATTTCCGCAAGGTCAAAATGCCGATCATAAACGTTTGGAGAATGATTATGCCCCAAATGAGCCTGACGGACGTGAGAGGCCATGCTTGGCCCTGATATTCGTAGGGCTTATAAAACACTGAACCAGCGAGCTCAGAAACCCTCCAGCGAAACAGAGTTTGAATTTACTCACCGAACAACAACTTGTACTTGTACATGACGTAGGCCATTCCAAAATAAATTGCACCAAAGATAACGATCAAGGGCTGGATGATGCTGTAGATCTAGCAATCCACGACATACTTGATTGACTGGAGATTTAGACTTCATGAAGTACTGCGCGACGTGTCTTCAGAAGGGATACAATGGACGCTTTGAGAGAAAATACGTACATCCCTGCGGTCTACGACAACCACCGCATTCCACTGGATTGCAAGATAAGCCACCGCGACAGAGACGTATTACGACGTGACGATGCATACATACTGATGCTATTTTGGCGGCCCAACGTTGCACATCGGCAAGAGATGGGATGTCGTTCACCCAAATGTCAAACATCGGGCATTTGAGCATATTGCAGATCGCACGAGCAACGGTATTCTTGCCCGTTCCTAGCGCCCCTTTGAGCAGAATATTCTAAAAGGGCAGTGGTTAACGAGAGAGACGCAGGTGCGACATTTTAAAACACATCACGCCTTGCCGAACATGCTCTGGCTGTTGCCCACCGAAAGAACATCCGATGGTATCCAATATGGATTGGATGAGATCCTGCAATACACCGGTTAGCTTCAGAGGTAAAGACATCAAAGTTACTCCCGCCCGAACCTTGGTCTGTTGGTCCATGACCAGCTTGCTCCACGCGTCGTGATCGTAAGCGGATGCGTCGCAATCTAAACCTTCGAGCGTAACCCATTCCTGGACACAAAAATGTTGGCTTGAAGATCAGTACAAACGCGCGATGTGCTCACGTGTATTTCGATATCATATCCTGTAATCCAAGACAGCCGCTCGAGCCCGACTTCCTCCATGTTTTCGAAAGGCAGCTTTGGAAGGCGACCTTTGATGGGAGGAGGAAAGAACATGCCCGATTGAGGTAGAGGTGAAGTTTCGATTTGGGCAGATGGGAAAGGCTTGATGTCGCTGAGCAACATGCCTGTTCTATGGGAAGAATCGGTCAGTAGAATAAGTAGAGTCGTTTATGCTTTCCATTCGATCCTCGTGACATTTGTAATGTGTGACTGTACCAGTTTTGAACTTGAAATATACATCGTACTACTACTGTCTCACCCTCAGCGATATGAACGCGAATAACTTGAATGTAAGTCCTACTTAGCATATAGAAGCTGTCCGTGATCGCTGATGTTCCATAGTTTCTGAACGTTGGCGAAATGGCTATGGGCAATGAGAACGTGAATGGCAATCATCAAAATGTAAGTCATACTACGTACCATATAGGCGATCGCGTCCGGGCTAATCTTCTGTGATAGCAGGAGAACAGGGAGAACATGGTACGTAGTGGTCATGCTGGTGGTGTCAGCGTATGGTGTACTAATAACAACGTCCGACAGGTACAGCAACCAAATCGCAAGCAAGAACCAACTTTTACGGCGACAGCGTCGACGATGGTGAGTGCGGGGTGGCCAGGGGTCGATCGTTGACCGAGATACGTCTTAGGTGTTGTGGAACTATGCTATCGCAATTGCGCAAGACGATCGGGAGCATAGAGAAGTCAATCCGCATGCACCGCCCACTCTCCATCCCCCTGTCCCCATGTCGCGCCGCGAGAGGTGCTTGCTCACCCTCATGGTCGAGGAAAGGCGTGATATGTTGATGCAGCTATGGCAGGAGATGAAGGACGTAGAACGCGTGCTTGGATTGGAATAGTTGTGCGGATGTGTTGGTCGATACAAGTGCGCGTAGCTGTTCTGTTGAAGATAGTTTAATACATCGTGATCCTTTGATGTGATTAGTACTTACTCTGAAGGAATGTAACTCTGTTGGAGAATTACTTCACAGGTGGTTTACTTATAAATGAAGGAGCCGCAACAAAGTATCGAAATTACGTTCCAAATCCTACATACACGTACAGGGTTGAGAGGGATGGGGCACTTGAAAGCACTCCATCTACTGGCTCATTCAGTGTTGCGAATAAAGGCTGAAGAGTGCAATGTGAATGCCTCAGCCACAAGCACAGAGTCAGTGAAATCGAGCACACCGGATATTGTATGCAGAAGTAGACACCTGCCAGTAGTTCAGACGATTAAGTTTAACTTGATCGTAGGGCACCGAGTAGCTGTCGAGGAAATACCTGACAAGAAATAGTAAAATTCAGTGAATATGGTAGAAACAGCGACATCATCAGCCGTGGGCAAACCTGGATACTGAAGCCTGTACCATTACCTGTACCTCCTGTGACAATCCAAGTCAGTTCCTCTACAGGAGCCCCCGTGCCCCCCCC
>JRHT02000257.1:4069-49753 GCA_011800875.2 Suillus brevipes Sb2 | reverse complement strand
TAGCCTATTCACCGTGCAGAAATCGGCCCTAAAGCAAAGCGATGAAAACAGATCAATAAAGCACAAAAAGACACAAACAGCACCTGGACTCGTTCAATCAGACTAGCTTGTTGAAAGTAACCTCCGCAGGCATCAAGGATACAATGATATAGAACTAAACACTCGGAGTGCAGTGGACGCTTCCATGGCTCTGCGGAGACTCAGCTCACCAAGACCGTCTTGGCATGGATGCTTCGGTGTTCAAGGAATGCAAAGCAGGAGCTCACTTTAACCCTGAAATTAGATAAGGATAATTTTTGTGTTCAGGCGAGAAATTACGCGCATCATCAATAAGGATACAAGAATAACGCTCATTGCAACCAATGATTCTTGTTTTTGAAGTCTCTATCCCAGCACTCCGATCACCTCAGTGGTCATCAGCGCCCGGCGTCCCACATCGGATGAGCCGATTCGCTCAATCATGCCATGACCGGACTCTGCGGCTTGCTAGGGTGGACATCGTAGAACCACGCGTGCCGACGAAGCCAGCTCCATTCGACTGGATGATACGATGAACACCGGGTACCTGTTAACAGCCACAACACTTCTAGCATCAGGACGAAAACATGACACCTAGCATCAGTAAACGGATGATTCCTTGGAATGGTAGCCATGGGAACTACAGAAGGATACAATTTTGCTTCAGCTAAATATCATCATACATACTGTGAAACATTTGATTCATACATACATGGCCATCTGTGCCCGCGAATTCAGAGTTACATTAGCACTCCGTGACAACGTTGTCATACTCTTGCATCAAAGACAATGCGAGTTGGTAGTGTACTAAAACCAATTATTTTGAACATTGCCGATTTACCTTGTTTCCGTTTGAGTTTGCAAGCTTATCCAATGCATTCTCGTGACAAGTACCTTTGGCATTGGTCAGCATATGGTGCATAGATTGGGACTTCGTAACAAAGTCGTCACATGGTACCATGAAAATGAATAAGAGAGAGCAGGGTGCTCTCTCAAAGCCTTTTGATACTTGTCACTCCCTGGCTTTCATGGCCGGAATTAGCACTGCATGTAATGTCATCGAAAGGAAGTGCACTTTGGTATTACTTAGCTTTTGTAGAGTAGCTGGGACAATGTAACAAAATCATCTCATGGCGCCATGAAGACCAGCAAGTTGTGACAGCGCACTTTTCGCGACCTCTCCCGTCTTTATCATTTTCTCGGCTTCATATGTTGGGTTAAAATGTTATATGATGTGATCCATGGGGAGTGTCCTTTGGGCATTGGTTAACATACATAGAGTGTCGTCCAGCTTCCCAACAAAAATTAACATGCCGCCATCATAGCAGGCTAGTGACAGCGGCAGCACACACTTCTCAACCTCATCGGCTATCCTCGTTCTCCCTTACTTTGGCTAACTTGAAGGCTTTGCAAGGTTTTTCATTGTCGTTGCAACCGCCCACTACTAGTAGTACGCGAGGTCATGATTTTCATTTACATCAAAGGACTCTAGTGTCACGGTAAATAGCTAGCAAATCTTCTCCGTTAATCGCCAGACAGCCGCGCAAATAGAAAGAGGCTATATCATCATAGTAAGTCAGAAAGAGACATGGTAGTAATCTTCCTCGTCCTCCGAGTCAGACTGGTCCTGGTTATTAAATTCTATCTCCACGTCACCCAGTTCGCCGACCCTCTCACCGTCTTCAGATTTGCACTCCAGGTCATCTGCGTCTTCGTCTTCATCCTCAAGTTCGTCTTCGTCTTCTTCCTCACCTCCATCACTGCGGCCATCCCCTTCGCCCTCGTAGGATTGAATACCACTCTCCCAGTCCATATGGTCGCCGGTCTCATCTGATTCCGGGTTGTCCAAGGGGTCCAGGTTTTCGCAATCCCTCGTCAACTCCCACTGTGCGGTAGGATGCCCAACTCCGAAATGCGTGTAGCGCATGTACATATCTCGGTCAACAAAGCTGAAGTGTTGCAGGGTTAAGTGAGGAAAATGGGAGGAAATATCACACTCACATGCCTACATAGAATGCTTCCCAATCATCCAATTCACCACATTGACGTCCGAAGGATTTGCCATAGCGAAGAGAGGTGGTTCCGCGATCGGACGCAAACACTGGGATCAGATGCACGCTTCGTATGACTTGGCCAGGGTCAAGAAACCCAAATGCGTCCCGGTCGGATTCTTCGACAAAGGCTATCTTCGGAAGCCGAGCGCGATTCATCCCTGACTGGTGATCTGTCAAGAGCGCTAGCCATCTAACATAAAGGACCTCGATTTGGTGCCTTTCAACCAGGCCGCCAACCTTGAGCCAGACGTCCATATGATAAATGCCCAGAATGCGAGCATACCAGTATGGATGTCGGGGTCTTGTTTCACCGGATAAGACCATAATATCCGGGTGCGTCTTGATGTTGACAGCGTCATACTCGCGTCTAAGGTCATAAGTCGTATAATAAACCTGTTGAATTGAATGATTGAACGCTAGCACTGTGTACAATCTGTGCAACATACCTGCATTGTTTGGACGACATATAGCCTGCTGTCTGAGATGACGACTGAATTCCGTTCTTCGTCGGTAAAGACATGGTCGCAATAGCTGATGTCTAAGTTTTGAAGTCTGTATAGAATGTGGTCCTTGAGCTTTGGTATGAAACCCTGCACATGGTTGTGAATAACTCAAACAATGAGGAGAGGGAGACCTACCGCTACAGCTGGATCGTCGCCATGATCCCGAAGGAAACTGAATATATCCAATGTGTTGTTGCGGCTAAGTGTCGGTATGTAGTGATGCTCTTTCAGCAAGATGCGCAAGTCCATTGGTGACTGCTCCTGGGTGCATAAGCTGGGTCCTCCCTCTGCCACTCTCCGAAGGACTCTTCGACGACGTTCGTGCTTGGCGAGTTGTGCCGAGGTCTCTAGCTTACTGGTCAGTGGATAAAAGGCTTTGAGTGCTCGATGCGCCAACTCTCCCTGACCAGAAATCAAACAATCACCACCAGAAGCTATTGCAGAGGTTCACCTACCATTTGCGATGTAAACGAGTCTGTGGTCCCAAAAAGCTGGATTGACCGTACATAGTCTCCCATAGCGTGAAATTTATAAGTATTTAGATTGAATTTCTTGCCCCTTCGGCCACCACTCCCAGCATCTGCATTGTGGCAGCCTGAGCGTTCACGAGCAGCCTTGCGCTCGCGAGCCGCCTTTTCTTTTGGTAACTCTAAGGTGGAGAAAGCAGCGCAAGTAAAATCTCGGAAATCACGCAACTGACTGGACAGCATCTTGAATGTGCGATTCAATGACAACAAGGTAGTGTCAGAATGCATCCGTAGTTTTGCAAGGGCATGCCATTGCGCAAATCTGTACAAAAGTGTTTGTACGACAGCATCATGATCTGCCGGGAAAAGCCCTTCGAAGACTGGTATGGCGCACTGAGATAAGACATCAACGGCAGGCGTTAGCGACTACATCAAAAAGACATACCTGGAGAATGTCTTCGAAGTCTCTTGCGGCAAGCCTTTTCATTTCGGAGGTGTTATTGGCAAATTTGCGAATGACACCGTTACCGTACGACGGGATGTGGCGAAATCTATGTTTGAGGTAATCAATTTCACTTCAGCAAAATAGACTAAGGGACAAACCTCTGGTCAAGACGTGCGACCAAGCCGTCGCCACCAGGAAGCGCATAGAGCAGTCGGATAAGATGGGTGAATAGCGCTTTCCACGTGCCTAGTTCACACTCGTGCATGAAATCCACGACGAGCATGCGAAAAGCATCGAGTCCTAGTGGTCCGAGCTTTTCTACAAATGCGTTCTAGTGAAAAACATCAGGTACAGATGAAAAAACAACTAATTTTCAAGGTACTCACCAAAGTTGGCACCCAGGACCCTTCTCCAAGAGTAGTTTGCACCTTGGAGCCATCAACAGTATTTCCTGACTTGTAGATGAATTCGCGGGCCTGCGTTACCCTATCTAGGCAGTAAGACCTCAGGCTGGCAAGGCGATCTCGCATGTCTCTACATAGGCCGAGGAGGTCAAACGAAGATTTCCGCATGAGACAGCGCGGACATGGGCAAGAGCCCATATCTTTGATGGTGGCTATTAAAACCCTGAAGCATCATTGGTATCATTACATCGAAAAACAAAGGAAAACTGCGTACTTTTCTGGATAATCCGCAGTGTAAGTGAAGATGCGAGGAAATACTCGTCTTAATATTCCATCCGGACATTTGATCACAATTCCATGACGGTATGCTTGAAGAAAATCCGTATCCAGTAGATGGTTCCAGCACCCATGAAATAAGTCTCGCCGACAGTGGGCGTGAAGGGCTGCCATACCACTCTTAGATATCTTAGGTAGGCGACTGAGGATGTCCTTGACGCTATCCGGGAGCTAAAAATTAAGATGAGAGACATACGTTGCTACATAGAGGGAATCCACTTACAGAAGGCAAAAATCCCACCAGATGGCACGCACTGGATTTGGGTGCCGATCGCGCGTACTTTGTTAAATTTCCAAAGTACATGTACAGGGGCCAAGCCTTGGCAGTCCCGAAGGTCGCGAGATGAGTTGCATCTGAAAAGAACATAAGTCCGGCGATGACGCGTTCGAGCGAGCAACCAGGTTCTCTTGGCAGCCTCTGTAGGTCATCTTGAGCCTGTATCCAGGAGTCAGAGGTATAAAGTTCATCAAATATACGCTCTTGATGGCCATCCAGGGGGTCCTTCCAAAGGCGCTTGAAAGGAAGGAGGTGGAAAGCATTAGCTTGAGCATCAGCGAACGCAGAACGAATCGCTCCTACGAGCGGTCGATAATGAAATCCGGGAACACTAAATGACCTGGTGGGGTCATCCGTTGATTTTGAGGGTATGTCCAACATGATGTCGGTCTCTAACCAGTCGTCTGGGAATGTGGCGCTCCCCTTTCCTCCGCTATTGTCCAGTGCCTGCAAACTCCTCCTCACGGAAAATCCATCCAGGTCCCTAGGATTAAAGTCCTGCGCCTGGATGACTTCTTTCACAAGGCGCGATACTTCAGTCTCGGACTTCTGATGACTCCCAGAGTTCATCCATGTCATGAGGCGGTAGGTAGTCATGTTGGGGAATGGATAAGGCGGTTGAAGAGGCGGATCAGGCGTCTGAGCACCAACAATATCAGCAGCGGTCGGACAGATTTTAGCTAGTAAGGAGGATGGAATGAATTTGTCGGGCTCGAAGGACGGGCGTCTAGGATATAATCGACAGAGTCCTACCGCGTTGAACGCAGTTTGAAGAGAATCGCGCAGGGTCAAAAGGACCCTTTGAATTCTGTTTCGAGGTGGAGTCTCTGCAACAAGGGGCGGGTCGTTCCCGCAATAATCCGACGGATTGATATCTTCATCCGCAGGTAGGAGGTCCTTGAAATTTCTCGGGAAAGGCCTAAGCGAAGGACGTTGATCTGGGTCCACTAGTGAGTCATAAGCGCTATGGTACGAGTGAGGGCACAAACATTGAGAGGATGCTTACCTGAAACATCTCTTCCTTCATCATCGGCCCCCACCGCAACCTCCAAAATATCAGACTCGTGGAATTCAAATGTCGGAGTACTGGCGCGCGGGGCACTAGGTCGGTTGATAGACCCCGGGGGTGTGATGAATACCCTTGTATCGCAAGGAGCTATGGGTTTCAAGGAGCGATCATTTGCAGCTTGGATCGGTTGAAGCTATGATTATGGAGGGTAGTAAGTGACTCGATCTTCGAGGAATGTCAAGGTGGGGCTGGCTTACGCTGGGAGTACTGTATTTTGCCCGGGCCCGCCTTTTCTCAGCAGCTAAGGTGCTTGCCCTTTGGTAATGCTTGCAGGTAGAGCGATGTCTGCTAAGGCCGCGAAAATCGGTATTCCTTTCCCAAGAGCAATGCGGCGCACTGCAGGACACCGTGACCATCGAAAGGATAACTTGAAAGATGAAAAACAAAATCCAAGGCGCTCGAGAACCATTCATTCCGCTTCCGAGTTGGAAGCTACCGTGACTGGTGGTGGTGAGCGCTGAAAGACGTCGCGGTCATCCGATAACTGAGTCAGGTCTGGGCGTCCTGATACTCAACTGATACTGCTAAGTTATTAGGTATAGCTTAGCTGGCCCGTTCGACTTAATGTTGTGTCAGAATATTAATATTCGAACGACAAATGGTAATTTTAGTACGTGTATACTACTAGTACTAGATAACTGCAGAGGGATGGTAACTCGGGTAAGCGATTCAGAAATAATACTAACTATATGAATACAAGACCAGCGACAGAATATTGGTATGATAAAACTAAGGTTGCGAAGTAATACATTGTTCATATGACGGGCACCATCATTATCATAATGATGAGAGCAAGGGCTGCATTGGGGGCTGCATTGGAGGCTGGTAATTCGGCATCAGATCCTTTGCCTTCTCAACTCTTTGTGCCCAAGCTTCTTCCTCCTGCTTGAGAATCGACAAAAAGTGGGTGTACTGTCGGACACGATATTGTGATGCCACGTAGTTTGAATATACTGAGTCAATGCTGTATTGAGTGAATAGCATATCCTGCACATCTTCCTCCAAGTCAATTGCGTCGAGTTCCATCTTACATCAAATTAGCGCTCGCCACTACTTAAAATAAGGCGATCCTCGTACCACATATGACTGTTTCTCTTGCCGGCGTCCGAAGCCTTCCACCTTTGAAAAATCATTAGGTAGTTGTGGCACAGTGCTAATGTTACCATGCATGGAGGTCTCGACGTCACGGGATGACAATAATGACATTTTCATGGAGAATTCAAGGATTGTGATGGCTATCCATTAAATAAGATATTTGATCGGAGCATCTGATGTTTTGAATCGCCGCTTGGAATTACTCATGCACCTCAACAACCAATATAATTTATAAGGGAGGAGGGGGCGGGGGGGCGGGGGCGGGGCTATACTAGTATGACTCGAACATGCTAATGAACGCCTACACCGAGTCAAAATTTCTATTTTTTAGTTTGAATTTCATGTGCACATAGAACAGAAGCGAATACAACTTGAAGGGCTAGAAATTGCACATACAGAATGGTTATTTGATTGATGACCCACCACCGTGACTGATTCAACGTCTACTAGTAGAACTTCGGCTTTAGCCTGAGAATCGAGTACGAACTGCAACCCGCACTGCGACCATGTAGTGCTACGTGACTATTTAAACTCAGCATGTCACAAAACGCCACCTCGATGATGGCCGAGTCACCACTCAATGTTCATAGACCCCTCCGAGTCGTTCTCGAGGGTGGGTACTACTACGACTCGGAGCTCGAGTGAAACCCGATCAAAAAAAACTTTAAAAACGCGACTCATCCACGCCTTCAGGTTTGCTTTCGCACAACCCCCCTCGCCGGCTGCTCGGATCTGAACATTGCTGCTATTAGTAACTCCGACATGCCGATGAATTCGACGAAATTTTGTCCGCCCATGTCTGAGTCCAAACTTGTCACGGTGCGATTCAATTTCTAACCGTAAAGATAGGAGTCAGGACTGAACGCATTAACTTAGCGAGCTTCTAATTTGCATGCGGCAATCGTTTGGCTTGGCAAGACGGCGAGTTCATTTTGGAATTCCCGCCGAATCAGTCACTCGCTGATCATTCTGGTTGTGAGTCACTCAATCATGATGATCACTGACTCGGAGGCTCGCACTCAGGTTGTCATGATGGACTGTCACAGTACTTATCGCCAAAGTCAGGCTCAAGTCCCGCTCACTGGCCGCAGTACCCACCAAGAATCAAGTTGGAGTTACCGTGACTGCCAACAGTAGCCTGAGTAGACTTTCGATTTTTGGTATTACTAACAGCCATGCTGGTCGCAACGCATTGCTTCCTGTCGGTTAGCTTTGGTCCAAGCCCCATTTTCTTCAAGCTGGTCACCAACCCCATCTGACTTTTGCACCGGTGAGTCACTTGCTCACTGGTGGCAGGCGTTCGGATATAGCCCCGCCGTGACTGCGCTTCTGATGCTATCTCGGCAGCACTGCAAAATTCCTGGAAGCTCGACATAAAGGTGAGTCTGTGTAGTAATTACACAGTGCACAGCCCTTACTCTCGTCCGTTAGCCTCACACGACCCTCATGGGGTTATTTTTCAATCTGCCCTGCTAAGGATTGGGGTTGGACCTCACGAACCTCAGGCCAAAGCCGGATCGGCGCAGGCAATTCTGGGGTATCACGGCTATTCCATCGATCGAGTTCTGCCATCAAACATTCCGGCATCTTGTCCGCTCCACACTCCAGCTCGTGGCCTTACTAGTACTCGGCACAATACCATTCAAACGTCTAGATTTGGAAGACCTCGATTGTCAATCCAACTCGAGGCTCTTTACAACTTGGCGCGCTCAATCGAGAACGTTCAGATGCAGCTCACGATGCATCATGGTCACAATCGTATGTAATTTGTACAACCTTTTGTAAGTTTAAATACTCATGGTATCATATGCTGTGGAACCACGGTGTTGCTCGCTACTTCTGTACAACACGCCTTAGACAGTACAGTGGTAGATTCCCAGTCGTGTCCCCAAGTATACTTTCCCCCCTTCTCAGGCTGATCTACAGTTTTGAACCTTGCTCACAGTGCAAAGTCAAAGACGAGATCGCGTCAATCAAGATCTGACGTTCATTCATGTCGACCTTAAGCATGCGTCTGGGGCATCAAGGGCAGCGCGCCGTCAGCTTCAGCGCTACAGCCCTTCTATGCATACTTCTTCCCAGGGCATATTTCTTCACTACAGGCCACCCACACCGCCCTTGGACGTGGTTTCTCTACCATTACCCTCATTTTTGCCCCCACCAGCTCCACCCTTATCACCGCTACAAATTTCGCCTTCATCCGGTTCAGCGTTGACCGCGGTTTCTGTAACATTAACCTCATTCTTGCCTCCTCATGGAGGACCGTCATCCACCCCACCAACTCCGCCCCCGTCACCACTACAAACTTTGCCCCCATCCGAGTCAGCCGCGATGACCATGAGGCAAGAGTTTGAGTTTATGAGAGAGCTGCAAAAAAGGTTGGAACTTATCTGGGACCGGGAAAATGAGGAGGTTTGGGAGGATTGCATCCAGTTTCCTTCAGAATGAGTGCTAGTAGTACACGCTGCTCATCATAGTTGTGCTTCGGAGTGGTCTCGGAGCTCGAATCACAACTTCCGTTCAATCCGCAGGCCGTCTTCATTTAGCAATCCCAAATTCAGACTGCTTTTCAATCGCCGCTACACGACGCATCTTAGTACGTACTGCGTCAAATGTTCTCTTTACTAGTCTTACTAACACTGAGACGACATGTAGAGCGCGGCATGGTTGGCAGGGTCCTAAGGCGATGATTTGACTCGGATATGTGTAATATCATGGCCGTTATATCACTCGTAGTAGTAGTCGATAGGGTCAGTGGATGCGAGGCGGGGGGATGTGTCATAGAATATCAAAAACTTTCAAATCATGATCATAGATAGCCTGAGGCTGTTCTGCCTGCACTTTCCTGTTGTCCCGCATCTTCCAAGTAGTCAGTCGCCGTTTTACGATGATGCGAATGATTGAATAATAAGTACTAGGCGGCGGAATCATCTGCATCTGCATGATCTGCGGCGACTTTTCAGCTACTTCAAGTTCATACTCATCATCATGATATATCAGTACCACTACTAGTACTACTACTACTAGTAGGACCCAGCCATGGCACTAGCAGGAGTGCAGTAGGCAGGCTACTAGCCTCAGGCCTAACTTCCATTCAACTTGAACTTGAAGTTTCGGAGAGACGCGATTTTTGTCAACTTCAAGTTCAAGTTGAACGTTGTCAAGATCGTGGTTTCTGTCGTGGCCGACGTCACGGTCAGTGACCGTGACGTCGGCCACGACAGAAACCACCAATTAATCCTACTACTAGTGAGATTCCTAGTAAATCATTCATTTACTCCCTCAGTACTCATACATTCAAGCTAACTTGAACTTGAAGGCTCTCCAGAAACACTTTCGGGCCGCGTCAGATGCTACTACTACTAGTACGGCCGCCTTATCAATGATCTGGCCCGGGTGCTTCCTCGTTGATTGGCGAAGGGCTTTTACAACAGATCAGTATGATTCTCTATCTACTAGCACTAGTACTGATCTGATATGCGCATCCATATAGGGCAGCCGCACCACTGTGACGAGTTTTAAAGTGTGATCAGGCCAATGACGGCACTTGCCGGTACCCGGTACCCGATTCCAGAAAGATCATCACATTTGTAATTGTGATTATCTCTCCTGGAACTTCCACAAAGGTTGCCACAGGGAGTCAGTACTCAGCCAGCATCCTCACAACAAACTCTCAACACACCAATTCAACACCAACATCAATGTCTACCCTAGTCGCTCACGCTGGCAGAAATTCCTTCTACACCCCTTTAGTCTCTAACCCATGCAGTCGCTATCAATCCAGAAACAACTCCAGCACCCATCTGGCAACGCACGTATACGCCGAATCCGACCAGCCCAAAATTAGTAAATACACCGGAGTGAGCTTACCTCTGGCGAACGTCGATGCAAGAGGCGCGCACACCAACACATCATTGGCTGTAGAAGAGGAGATTCACGAGCATGAACCAGTTGAGACCTTTCCTAGCACTGGTACTGCAGATTCATTGCGTGATAACATCCAACTCCAATCCTTGGATTCTGAAAGCTCCCCTTCCAGTAAGTTCCATGAGAAGCAAAGCAGTATGATGTCCTGATTATGTTTAAGATGTAAGCAAGGTCTTAAGTTATTTAATGGAGCCTACTCCAGGGAAAAGCCGAATGGTACGTGCTCCGAGTCAAACACGAAAAACGGCGCTATTAGCTTACCAAATATCACAGGAATTCCAAGGGGTGGGAGTGCGAGATTTCGGATTTGTAGAGCGCGTGCTGGGAGAACAGAAGCATGTTCTGACAAAGCCTCGGTGAGTCAATCAATCTATCTATTCTGAGCAATGCTTAAACTAGTTTAGTCTTTCCTACGACTATAACGCGTGCGCCCTCACCATCGACATGCCCAGCGCCCTCCATGAAGAATTCTTCGACTATCTCAAGGACCGTTTTACCGTCTCCATTAGTGCTTTTCCCTACGACCAAGACGCCATCACCGCTAGGGTATCAATGAACACATCAATGCGTCTTAAAGCCAAATCAGTCACCCCAGATATGGTCATCAAGATCACCCCTGTGCGTGGACCCAGAAAATTGGTGAAGACTGCAGCGCTTGGAGAATGCGCTCTTTCAGAGACGAAGGAGGATGTGTTTGATAAGATGGAGGAGGAGATCGAGACCCACCCGGAGGCCGATCTTGCTGTGATCGTAGTCGTGAAAGAGGCCATTTCCTACGCGTGTCCTGCGGAAGGTTCTACTGCGTGGAAGACCCTTCGCAACGGCGAAGATGATCCATCACCTCTTTCCCTCGAATCCTTCACCGATCTACAGTCCGCACCATGAACACAAGACCACCCAGTGACAGTCGCCGGTCATCAGTGGTGCCACATCCAAAGTGTCGAGTACTTTGTGTGGACTAAGGGAGACGACGGCAGTCCGATTGATGTTCGTAACGAGAGTCCCAGGTATATGGCATATGGAGTAAGTTATTGCTCTCGCACATTCGAATTTGTTTGACGTTCGTTTCAGACATTGCTGCCCACCATCAACATGGACGCCGTCACCGCAAAGCTCGAAGTCGGGCTGTCCAAGATCAGGGATAGCATCGCAGCTTTATCACTCAAGATCGCTCCTCAACTCGATTACTCTGCGCTCAACACTACCAAAGCCGCGCTGAACTTGCGCTGGCACATTGCTGCCGAAAACGTCTTGGGCGCGGGAGACGTTTTTGCCTACGAACGCTACTTGACCTGGCACAGCGCGGCTTTCAAAAAGGCACTCGATCCTCCTTATGTCCCTGTGCCAGCAGAGCTTGATACGCCAGTGTTGGAGGAGGGGCCAATCACCCGCTCTCGTTCTCGTGCACGCTCCACGACCCGTAGGGGTGGTTCGCGGGCTCCCAAGAAGTCCAAGTCCAACTCTAACTCGAAGTCCAAAGGAGTCGTAAAGCGCGTCAAGGTTTAGATCGTCGAGAGGATTACATCGCAAGTACTACCATACCCATTCGCACATTTTCATCACGTCATACGAGCACTTTACCTTCCATAGGTTGTATTCTACAAAGATTGGTACCGTCGCGCGAGCCTTTTCAGAATAGATACTACTACGTACATCCTCTACTTAGTAGGTACTTGATATTCGTTTGTCAAACCCACTCAATCAATGAGATGATTACTGCAGCTAAATTTAGAAGTTAAAGTTTGGCGCCAAGTACGGCGGTTCCCGCGGCGGTGTTTGAAGCTGACTTGAACGTTGACGTCAGGTGTATGCCTCATGTCTGAACTGATAGTAAGTCGTACCTTGCTCGGACAAGGATCATTGGCCCAGCGTCTGCAACTTCGGTCTTCTCTTATTCGATGCAGGAAGGGCATGATGCGTGGCTAGTGTACTACTTCTTGACGGCAATCGCATTTCTATTTCTCGCAGTAGGTGCTTTTCTATTCCTTCCCCATGACCCTATATCGCGCTGATAAGCACCTGCTGGCAGGCAGTTCTAATGCGAATCGTCCATCCCAGCTACCTCGATTGCGCAATCCATTCCTTCTCTAGGTTCGACACACACTTCCTCTGCAGGATCTGTGGAAAAGCTTCTTCAATCTCTGTCAAATCATTCATCGTCGATGTCTCAATCCTCGTCGGGTTCCATTTCTACATCCGCTTCTGAATCAATTGCAGGACCCTTTCTCAATCCAAGCTCGACATACGGCTCCTTAACTTCAGCTTCTACTTCAAATTCGTCATCATCGTCCACCAATTTTGCGACTAATACAATGAAGGGGCTAACTGTAGCTCCGTTGCGTCTCATCAAGTCGCCGCGACTCACAACGAGCCCGATGCTCCCCCCGCTGTCGCCCTTGCTTCCACCACCTGGATCAGGAACAGCTTCGCGCTTATTCATCTCTCTCCTCACGCTCACCACTCCTGGGATCTTTCTGGGATCTTTCACTCTCCCCGCAAAGAGCAGTCCACCACGCTTGCCTCTCCCGCCACCGCCGCGAGAAATATCACAGTCTCCGCCATCCCCACCATGCACTGCCTCATCAGCACCAGAGTCGAACTCGGACGCAGACGATTCCTCGCTATATTTTGATGATGACTAGGATCATGGGCATGACGAGAGCACACAACTTTCTACGCTGCATCTGGAGGGTGCGGAGGAGGAAGAGGAAGACGGACAGACGGGTATTTAGCTGAGCTTGCCTGGAGCACTTGTGTTGGAGGATGAACATGGACGTGCAAAGGGGTATGGCGATCGACCACGGCTGGAGGTAGGAGCGGGAGGACATGATTTGGGTGATAGAGCAGAGGAGAGTACTGTGACGAGTGCAAGCACACCCATTCCATGGACCAAGTATACGCCTGCGGCCCCGACAGTTGAGCATGAGGTGAACAGTAGATTCGAGACCGAAACTATGCAAGACGATGCTATGATGCAGGTCGATGAGCCGAGACAGCACCTAGAGGGGGAAGGTGAGATTGATGAGGACAAAGACAAGGAAGGTGAGGAGGAGAAAGAGGAAAAGGAAGATGACGATGAGGAGTGATCGCTTGGCCTTCAAGTGTATGTGTTCATCTGGTGAGATATCAGATGATCTTAGTAGTATGCTAACATGGTCTTACGGATCGCAGAACTCCGAGTCGGCGTTGAAGCGGTAAGGGAGGTGAAAGAAGAAGGTGATTGTCAAGTGCGCCTCAGCGCAGTCGACATATACTGCGGACTCGGTACGTCTTGTTTCTATTTCTCCCTTGCTGAACTCTCAGGAACGCACGCCCCCGATACAGAAGATCGAGAAGTGACGACGACCGTGACATGGTCAAGACCCGTCCTTTTTAATTTGCCTGTCCTTTCGAGCTCCTCAACAGCCAGTGGAACTAGTAGTAGCCTGAGGTCGAGTGAGATGGATTATCTTTATCTGATCCGTAAGTGCTAGCTCTTCGAGTCCAGTCGCTCCTTCTCTGAGTCTGTCTAGGTCATGCGCCACGTCTTCGGGAAAACACTTATGTCAAGAGCCGGTTCACTGAATTCATACTCCATAACGTGCGTTCCACCTTCTGTCGTCCTCAACCTTCCACTGGCAGTCACTCGCTTAATGACAATCTGTCAGCCTGAGGTTACCCGGGCCTGGGTCTCCGGGTCCGTGCCGCATACACGATCATCACAGCCGATTCATTTCAGGTGCCGGGCACGTCTACACTTTGTCCGCAATGCTCATTCTAACACATCACATCCTGTAGCACTACAAACACGCACTTTATTGAGAACATGGAGCAGTGACTCTCGTACTAGTAGAGTTCGCACAAGTGCAAGTCGTAGTAAGTACTTCAGTACATGCCGTATTCGGGACGGTCACTGACTCGGCTCAATATCACATCGGATTTTGTCATATCCTCGTTTGGAATTGCCCGTTTTGTCTCAATATTAGCGAGTATATATACCTTGAACTTCAGGTTGTCAGTATTCTTACCTCCTCACTCTTTTCTGTCACTCTCTCACTACTTCTTCTCACTCACCCAGTCTTATTTCCTCACTCAACCTTGGCTCAGGAACGTTCTACATTACTTCTGCCATGTCCGAGTCGGAGCAGACATATCCTGCCGCCCCCTTGGTCCCAGACCTCTCTGGGGCAGTTCCTACCTCCACAGAGGCAAGGGCCAAGCGCCGCATCGCCGCATTGGAAGACGAACTACAACAGATGAAGCAAGAGAAAGGTAAAAAGAAGCGGTTCGTCACCCACCGTCTTCATCGTTGCCTTCTCCTCATACATTTTCAAAGGAAAACGACATACTACATCGCCCAAGGCAGGGCGATTCGCCGCACGACCGTCCTTTATACTACCTTGGAGGATCTGATAGCTGAGAATGATCGCAGGTACGAGGAGGTCCTTGAGGACGGCACAGTTCAGGCTACCACAGAGTAAGTTGTCCTATCTTCTCTGCGACGTGTTTAATTTTATCACCTAGACAAGATCGGTTTCAGCGTGGCTACCTTGCGCTCACGACGACTCTGCCATGGCTGCATCCTAAGCTTGCAAGCCTTGACGTCGAAGACTGTGAAGATATGTTGAGAAAGGTATGCGTTCTGAGTCACTCTTGGCGCTGTATACTTATAGCGTTACAGCTCAAAAAAGGAGCTGATGCGGCCCGTGGCGATGATACTTCCACTCTTAAGGACCTCATCGCTGCATGGGTCAACGAGGATTTTCGACCGTCCCCCCTACTAAGGTCCGATAGCAAGCAGTTGCGCGGCTTCACACATGACGTTTGTGGAAAACTTCTTTGCCCTGCCGAGTGGGACTGGAGCAATGACCGGTGAGCGTTAACGCGTTAAATCTTCACACAACACTGAAGCTTGGGCAGTGTGAGGGCCGGCATTCGTGACAGAACTTCAGATCACATCGTATCCGAAAATTCTTGGCCTCTGTTTGTTTATGAAAACTACAGATTCAGTAGTGGCGACCTAGAGAAGGGTCTTTTCAAGTCCAAAATTTTGGTACAGGTCAGTACGCGGAATCCTATTAGTGAATAAGTATTCTCACTAATCATGACGCCAGGCTTTCAAAGCCATCTTTACTTCTCCGTCGTCTGCACGAGAAGTTGAGGGAGATGGGGATGGAGCCGACGTCCTCGAGAATAACAGGCGCGCTCGACGGGCGTTAAGTCATTCCAAAGTCAAAACTTGCGTGGCCTCAATTATCAACATGAGGAAGGTTACCCCTCGCTCCATTGCGTATGTTGTTTGTCAGGTGCGCAAAGATGCTCACCGATGAACGTCTGCTGATTATCTTCTTCTGGCAGGTTCGTTTCGCGCTATCCAGTGTGTCGTCTTGGCGCACTGTCGATGGCGACTTTGATTACGAGGCGTTCTGGAACAACACCGTCGACTTCTTCGAAGACGTGCCTGGCCCTGTCGCACGATCTAGGGTGGACAAACTTCTGGAGTGGTGGACCAGGTATGAATTCAGTTATAGCCTACCGTGTATCAGATGTCTAATAAGATTGTTTAGGAAGGTTTTCGGAAAAAACCATCGGGAGGACCTAACACCAGAAGTAGTGTCTAAGATGTCTGTTTCCGCGCTGGCCGAGCAGAGAAAGGTGCTGGAGGATACCGCCTTCGATTCGGAGTAGCTCTATTTTTGTCTTATAGTATGAGCGTGTTAATATAGTCATTTTTAATGCTTTTACAATATCACATTTGATTTCTTACATCGCGCGATTGGGGATCAGAAGGAATGATATATTCAGTGATGATAGCACTATATACTCCTCGATATGCCAACTACTATGAATTTTATTGCACCCCCCAATCCCACCAAGTCAAAGGGACACTTTGCATGTCAACAGTTGTCTTTATGACTGCTACAACGGAGATTTATCTTTTGTGTCTGGAATTGGTGGCGGAAAGTCGATGAAATGGAAAGGGCCTGGTGAATGAAACCATGAGCAATCTTAGACAGAAGATCATCAGTTCGAATTCTGAAACACAAGGGGCGCACCGGATATGTGATGGAAATGAGGCAGACCTTGGGGTATTGAAGTACAGGAGGGTAGCTTGCAGACAAGGACCGATCAGTGACTGAATGAAAGCTTAGAAATATCTCCCTAGCTCACCTCAATTCCATCAAGCTATTTCTTAGTCTACACGCGGCAAATTATTTTGCCGCGTGTAAATTGCTACGTCCAGGGCGTCGGTGGAACAGACCAACAATTGTTGTCGCCGATATTTGCATTTGACAAAGTTGAACTAAATAAATCAATTCGCTCAGCGAAGACATTTGTAGAATAATGCACCTACATGTTGAATTCTACCAGGCCTCTCGACAGAAGTTTTTTCCGGTCCTGTTTGGAACTGGCGCCCATATGGTAGTCAATGATATGAGGGCTGGCATGTATATTGGCGTGGTGATACCTCCTGCTGTTCCGCTACTGACCAAACACACACCTTGTGCCGAAGATTGTATGTTGCTCTGTCAGCGAGGGACCCTAGACTTTCGCGACATTTTGTAGAGGACCGAGGAACATCGTAATATCTGCATCGAACTGGCAGTATGGCAATATCCCGCACAATTCGGCAGTCTAGACCATCAGCTTACTAACGTCGACGTACCCCGTGACCGTGAAAACCGAACATTACACACACAATCCAGGTACAGAACCTCTGGTGTCATAAGTGAGTCCTCTACTAAGCAGGGTCGCAAATGCATTTTTGACAAAAAGACATCGACGATGTATATGGTGAGAAGGAGTCGCGGGATTTTGTGTAAAGCGCATAGTGGATATCGCAGTCAGCTTAGGCAAGCGTCTCCCACACCGGAAACAACTATTATTTGTCTATTATTTTGCTGATTATGGTGAGACACAACGTTTGTGTTCACCTTAACACGATGGACCTGCATTTAACTTGGTTGGCTTGGGCTAGGATCTTGTATTCACAGGGTAATCTAAGTAGAAGATGGTACATGGAGCACATGACAAAATGGGTTGCCGCCATGCAAACATATCGTCCTTCTGCAAGGTCAAACATTTTTATGTAACCCCCATCGCAATATTTGTGAAGATTGTTGTGATGGTTATCAATATATAGTCAACTATGATTTTTTAATAACTTCATCGGTTCACTGATGTAATGGACTCACCATTTTCCGTAAACTGTACGTCCAGTCTATAACTCGAGGGGTTGAGGAGGAGAGTTGCAAAGGTGAGCAAAAAGACACCCGTGAGAGCCGCGCAGATTGCACTGAGAGACGGCGTTCTGCCTTTGGAATGCGTAGATCTGCGTTGTGGAAGCTGTGAATATACAGGAGTCAGACGAGGAAGGCGGCTACGAAGGGAGCATGCTTGCTGGAATGATAATGAGGCGAACAAACACGTGTCTTGGGCGTCTATAGAAACGAGGTAGCATGAGGCAGCATAAAAACGCACAATACCCGCACCACTGCAGCTTAGAGAAAGGCACTCACAATCCCTCGACAACCTCCAGCGAAATGTCGCAGCTCATTCCAAGCACTACACCTCTTCGAACTTTTGAAGATCATGAGGGTACCATACGGGCAGTCGCAGTTTTCCCCGATAGACGTCGAATGGTTACAGGCTCGGATGACAAGACACTTCGTATTTGGGACTTGGAGGCAGGCGTTGTGTTGAAGAAGATGGAGGGGCATAGCCGTGGGGTGACGGCATTGGCGGTATCACGAGATGGTCAAATGATAGCAAGCGGCGGTGATTCAAGTTGGAATGGAAAATTCATCGCCTGGCATTTCATCGCCTGGCACGGTGAAACTGGTGAACCACTCACCAAACTAATTGAAGCCCACGACAGTTGGATCACCTCGGTGGATTTTTCTCCGGATGGTACGGTGCTGGCCACTGGTTCGGTGGACGGCATGACGAAGTTTTGGTGTACCAAAACGTGGCAGATGCAAGGTGATCCAATCGAGTGTTATGATGCAGTCCACTGCGTTCGATATTCGCCGTCTGGTGAACTTCTTGCCATCGCAACATCGCACAATATCCAAATTTATAATCCAGGCACACGGGAACTCGTCGCATCTTTCGAAGCTCAGGAAAGGTCACTCGCGTGGACGCCGGATGGCACGCGTCTTCTTTCAGGAGGCGATGCTAAAGATCCTACGATACGAGAGTGGGATCCATTGACCTGGCAACAGGTCGGTCTTCCCTGGAAAGGCCATACTGGCCGTATTTGGGCCATTGCCATTGATCCCACTGGTACCCTCGTCGCTTCGGCATCTGCTGACAAGCATGTCCGTCTCTGGTGGCTCTCAGATGGGCTAAATATCGGCATCTTCCAGCACTCATCCTCGCAAGAAACTGTCACGTTCTCGGCAGACGGCAGGCACATCCTCAGCGGAGGTCGTGATAAGAAGATCTCAGAATGGGAAGTACCCAAGAGTTTTCACCCAAAGGCAAGTTTCTATTCCTGACTCTCATAACGCAATTCGAGCATCCTTTGTGCAGATATTCGCTATCACGACAGCCCGCCATGCATGTGTAACAGGAGATCTGTCTACCGCTGAACAGTTACTCACCCAAAATATCCACATCGACGCCAACGACTATACTTCATATGCGCATCGCTCATTCGTTATGGCCAGAAAACACGGCTGGGACCACGCCCTTGAGGATGCAATCAAGGTGAGTAATATCGACTCATCATAGCTTCCCTACAAAAAGGCTAACTTGCATTCGCACAGTCCATCAGCATTCAGCCTTCATTGACAGGTCACATCTCCAAAGGCATCGCCCTGTGCGGACAAGGCCTTGTCCGGGAGGCAAGGGCAGCATTCGATGTCGCATCCATGTTCACCAACCAAAATTCGAACACCAACCATTTTCTTCTCTTAATCAAGGTATTTCAAATTCCATTTCACATATTCTTTGCTTCATTCCGCATTGCAGGCCATCGCACTCTTCAATGCAGATCAACGCGACGAAGCAATGCTGCTCATCAAAGAACTCGCCACTGCTTGCCCAAATGCTGATCTTCTCGGTTGTCGTGTCGCGGAAGTAAGTGTCTGTCATGCAGTCAGGCTAGGTCATTAACCCTGGTTCGCACATCAGGCATACCTACGCTTTCAACTTGGAATCAATGCATTCGATGGCGCGCGTCACGACGAAGCTGCTGACCATTTCACTGCCGCTGTCAACTCCACCGCTTTTTCTTCGAAATTCATCCATCAGAGATACCAGGACTTGACCGTGGTGCGTCAAGATGGTGCAGACATAATGCCTTTCATAACCTAGGACTTTGTCCAGCTCTTCGGCTGGGATCTCGAGTCCCTGTTGCTCACGACACACCAGAAACGGTGCCAGACTTTCCTCTCAGCAGGCAAATCCGACGAAGCCCTCGAAGCGCACAAATACATGATGGACACCATCGACGAAACTGCGAAGGCCAGTTGCCTCGAATGGTCCAACGGCAAGTCTTCATTGACGTCATTCGCTGCTATCATACTCACCTGCACTTCACTCAGAATTTAAGGAACAATGTGGCGCGCTCGCAGCGCAAGATGACCGTATTCTTGGTGTATGTACCTCCTTTCTCAACTCTTTCACTACTGACCTGTATGCAGGCGGAGATCCCGGGGCAGGAACATGGCTACGATGTAGAACCCAATTTCTTCCACGGAATGCATCAAGTGCGTGTAACATATCTTTGTCCTTCGTTTCTCTCTCACACCGTTCATTATAGTTTTCTCAAAATACCCGGCCACGACCTCAACAGCGCCATAGGCGCCTCAAAAGACTCAGGCTCGCCCTGACGAGAACCCCTCTTTCAGATCCTCCACCTGTACCACCCACCACCCCACCGACGGTCACTGTCGCCACCTCCTTCAAAACTCACGTACGACACATATTCACCCGGCCACCCCAGCATGCAACACCACCCGTCGTCGACGTTCCTTTTGCCCAGGGTCTGCAGGTACGCGCGGCCGATTTTTATCACCGTGTCTCGGATTTCTGATACGTAGATCTGCAGCGTAATGCTGCAGCGGGTGCTCCTAAGGATGTTGACAACGACTTGATACGTGATGAAGACTATCATGGACCTCCTTCACCAGATCCAAACGTGCAACAGCAACAGCAAGCAGCAACAGTTCAGGTAGACCCCGGAGAACATGGACGTTGCTGTTGCTAGCATATTTTGTGAATGTCTGCGGGTATTTTACTTCTAACATTCATCTTGTTATGATATCTACATTGACGCGAAGCAGTATTTATTGATACGTGACGAGTTCGTTCTTTAGATGAACTCGCATCCTCCATATGTAAAGCCTGGCTTGTGCGTTGCAAATGTCACCTTTCGATGTCGTTCGTTGAGAATGCTCTGTAACAAGTTTGTAAATCTCTTGAATTAGCCCTAGCGATACATGGTGAGAATGTCGACATCTATGATCATGCAAATGGAGGAATGCTTCCTACAGACTCACCTCCCATACTGCTCACCACCAGCGTGACCACAGACGTTGACGTGCAAGTGAGCTAACTACCTGTTAGGTGTGATTATTCATCGATCGAGTTGTAGATCTGCAGCAAGAGCAGTTAGTAAACTAGGCTCGGCAGTGAGATTGCACTCCTGAGCAGGAACCCACTAGTCAGGCGACACGTTGCCAAAGTGGTAGCTGCTCAAGAATCTTTTTATTCATATGAACTGCCAGTGTTTATAATCAGACTCACGCTCGCGAACATGATCACGGTGCGTCGGATTCGGGCAGCAAGTTGTGCTGCAATAGTGGGAAGCAATCCTCATCGGCATCAAGTCAGAAATAATTCCATGAGGTGTACCTTGCCTTGATAGTCCAGGTAACAAAAAGTCGAAACGGCGCAGCGTCTTCACCAGATGGAGCGACTTGTGCTGACCTCGGAAAGGTTTCGATGCGGTATCAGTCAACTTTTCTCGCCTGTTCCGAGGGTAAATTATTCTTCGTATTGCAAAGTCGAACAATAGGAAACTCACAGCATTCGTCGTATGATTATGATAATGCATTTACTCCAAAGCTCACCAGTGTTTTGGTAGCTGGGGAAGACGTATTCATCAATGCTAACGTAGCCATGCAGAGCCTTTAGCAACTTACTGGCAATCCAAACCTGACGCACAGACAGCCGTGCGAGTTGTGTTAGTAACGACCGTGTACACCAAGTATTGGCACGAGAAGATCATAAACCAGAACAATGACGCACTGCTTTGAGCGTTCTGTCAGGGTGAGCCGAATCAGTAAGCAGCACCATGTACATAAAGCAGCGTGCCCTCTTGGATTCGGAAAAACAGCAGCCTTTGGTGCAAGGGAAGGTTGGACACCACAAAGAGGGGAGGACAGATCTACAACATGTGAGTGATTGTGAAGAAGCACGTCACTCACGGATGTTTTGAAGGACTATTCAAGCTTTCAAGCGATTTCTATATTGCCTAACATTCAATGGAGCTGAAATGATACGCTGATCTTGAGGGATAAATCGAGTGGTGCATTGAATGATCGATAAACCAGGAATCGGTTTTCGATTTACGTCCAGGGTATGCGCTTGGAAGAGAATTTCCGCTGATGAGCGGAGATGGAATGTTAAGGTCACGAAACGAATACATGGAGGGACCCACCTTCGATTTTGAATAGACTGGCCTTCTGAACCACTGGGAATCACTGGCGTGATAAAGGGTAGGATCAAATGGGAGATGGGGATATGGAAACCGAGAATAAAGTTTAGGCGAGACGAAGAGGAGAAATGGGCGAGGATGCAGGTTCTGGTGGCACTACTAGTAAGCGCAGAGAGCAAAAGACAAGACTCACTTGAATAGGAAGATCGACTCGTGGTAATGTTGTCGCTGCAATGATCTGGAGTTTGTTCTTGTAGTGTGAGCCCATACCTCAACGACGTCTCTCTGTAGATTCCAGATCCACTTGAGCACGGCTGACAGCGAGTCGCACGGTTCCATGAGATCTAGATGTGCCTTGAACTTTGCAGTAGTAAGAGCTTTGGGATAGTCATCGGTCTGTAGGGGGAGAAGCGGTGGTCATCAGCATGCCCCGTCGACAAGTATTACTCTATAACATATCCTTACAGTATGGCTGGCTCAAATAACTGGCCGTCTAAAATTGATCTGGTTATTGTCGTCCTCTCATCTCAAGAGTCAAAGACGCACTATAGGCATGATGGGCAAACTCGCTATCCAAGTCTGCACCAAGTCGTAAGGTGAGGGATCGCGAAACCTTGAACATCAGCTGGTCAGGGACTGGCATGGCCTCTGAGACAAACAATACGAGAAAGGTCTTTCACTGTGAATGATTGATTGAAGTGGCGGTTTTTACCTGATATCGTACGGCTGAAGATTGAGTCAATGTATTCGATGATCGAAAACATGACATTTCTGAATATTGCAGTGACACGTCGATAAGTCAATGCAAGCTCGCACAGCTTTGGCTACAGTGAGAGCTCACCTGATATTAGTAGAGTGATGACCATATTGCACACTTTTATGGTGCATGGTTGAAAGACGAATGGGCGTGAGAGGTAATGGGCCAGGAGTTGACCGAGAGAACGAGATGATCGAAAAGCCAAGCGCTCGAAGCATGGCTGTGAGCTTGCGACAACATTGAAAATTGACGATTTGCACAAAACACGTCTTGAAAGACGGACGCTGCTCCACGTCAGAAGCAGATTTGAGAATGACGAAAGAAATTTGGTGCAAACACAAATTTGAAAATCGACGAGATGAGATGATATCGCAGTAAGCCATGTGCACTCGGGCAAGTTACACGATGAAGTGTTGGAGAAACTGCTCGATACCAAAACAATGATATGAGTCATGGGGCTATCTAAGATAGATAGCTTTCAGCCAAATTCGAGGGCCGGAAAGTAGCAACTGCATCATCGCAATCGAATACGAGGGGATAGGTTCTGGAAGCTCTGAATACAGGAGTCGGACGAGGAAGGCGGCTATGACTCGTAGGGAGCATTCTTGCTGGAGTGACTCTCAGATGATGAGGCGAACAAACACGTGTCTTGGGCGTCTATGGAAACGAGGCATATCAAAACGCACAATACACGCACCACAGCAGCTTAGAGAAAGACACCCACAAACCCTCTACAACCTCCGAGTCTAGTAAAATGTCGCAGCTCATTCCATGCACCACGCCCATTCGAACTTTTGAAGATCATGAGGATAGCGTACGGGCAGTCGCAGTTTTCCCCGATAGGCGTCAAATGGTTACATGCTCGTATGACAAGACACTCCGTATTTGGGACTTGGAGACAGGCGTTGTGTTGAAGAAGATGGAGGGGCATCGCAGAGAGGTGACGGCATTGGCGGTATCACGAGATGGTCAAATTATAGCAAGTGGTGATGAAGACGGAAAGATCATCGCCTGGCACGGTGAAACCATTGAATCACTCACCAAACCCATCGAAGCCCACTTGATTGGGATCAGCTCGGTGGAATTTTCTCCCAATGGTACGGTTCTGGCCACTAGTTCATGGGACGGCATGACGAAGTTTTGGTGTACCAAAACATGGCAGATGCAAGGCGATCCAATCGAGGATTATATAGTCTACTGCATTCGATATTCGCCATCTGGTGAACTTCTTGCCATCGCAACAGAATATGATATCCACATTTATAATTCAGGCACGAGGGAACGCATCGCATCTTTCAACGGTCACACAAAACGGAACTTGTCACTCGCGTGGACACCGGATGGCACACGTCTTCTTTCAGGAGGCGATCAAAATGATCCTACGATACGAGAGTGGGATCCATTGACCTGGGAGCAGGTCGGTCATCCCTGGGCAGGCCATACTGGCAGTATCTACGCCATTGCCATTGATCCCGCCAGCACCCTCGTCGCTTCGGCATCTCATGACAAGCATGTCCGTCTCTGGCGGCTCTCAGATCGGCAAAATATCGGCGTTTTCCAGCACTCATCCTGGCTAAATACTGTCACGTTCTCAGTGGACGGCAGGCATATCCTCAGCGGAGGTGGTGATGAGAAGATCTCAGAGTGGGAAGTACCTAAGAGTTTTCATACAAAGGCGAGTTTCCATTCTTCACTCTCATGACAACTCTCGAGCATCCTTTGTGCAGATACTTGCTATCACGACAGCCCGCCATGCATGTGTAACTGGAGACCTGTCTACCGCTGAAGAGTTGCTCACCCAAGATATTCACACCGACGCCAATGACCATACTTTATATGCGCATCGCTCATTCGTCATGGCCCGAAAACACGACTGGGACTACGCCCTTGAGGATGCAATCAAGGTGAGCTATATCGACTCATCATGGCTCCCTTACGAAAAGGCTAACTTTCGTTCGCATAAGTCCATCAGCATTCGGCCCTCGTTGACAGGTCACATCTCCAAAGGCATTGCTCTCTGCGGAAAGGGCCTTGTCCGGGAGGCAAGGGCGGCATTCGACGTCGCATCCATGTTCACCAACAAAGATTCGAACTCCAACCATTTTCTTCTCTTGATCAAGGTAGGTCAAATTCATTTCGCGTGTTCTTTACTTTATTCTGTACCCCAGGCTATTGCACTCTTCAACGCAGCTCAACACGAGGAAGCAATGTTTCTCGTCAATGAACTCGCTGTCGCCTGTCCTGATGTCGATCTTCTCGGGTGTCGTGTCGTGGAGGTAAGTGTCGTGCGGTTATGCTAGGTCATTGACGCTGACCTTTGCAACTCGCACATCAGGCATACCTACGCGTTCAGCTCGGAATCAATGCATTCGATGGCGCGCGTCACGACGAAGCCGCTGACCACTTCACTGCCGCTGTCAACTCCAACGCTTTCTCATCGAAATATATTCATTTGATATACGAAGACTTGACCGTGGTGCGTCAATATTGCGCACACGCAATGCTTTTCATAACTGATTGCTTTGTCCAGCTCTTCGGCTGGGATCTTGAGTCCCTGTTGCTCACGACACACCAGAAGCGGTGCCAGGCTTTCCTCTCGGCAGGCAAATCCGACGAGGCCCTCGAAGCACATAAATACATGATGGATGTCATCGACGAACCTGCAAAGGCCGGCTGCCTTGATTGGTCCAACGGCATGTCTTCATTGACGTCACTCGCGGCTATCATACTCACCTGCATTTCACTCAGAATTCAAGGAAGGATGCAACGCGCTCGCTGCGCAAGATGACCGTATTCTTGGCGTATGTACTTCCTTCCTCAAATATTTCGTTACTGACCGTTATATAGGCGGAGATCCCCGGGCAAGAGCAAGATGGCTACGACGCAGAACCCAATTTCTTTCACGGAATGCAACAAGTGCGTGTAACATATCTTCCTTCTTTTCTCTCTCACATCGTTCATCATAGTATTCTCAAAATTCCCGGCCACGACCTCAACAGCAGTCTGGGCGCCTGAAAAGACTCAGGCTCGCTATGACGAGAACCCCTCGTCCATCTCCTCCACCTGTACCACCCACTGCCCCACCGCCAGTCACCACCACTACCTCCTTCAAAACTCATTTGCGACACTTATTCACCCGGCCGTCCCATCATGCAAGGCCACCCGTTGTCGACGTTCCTTTTGCGCAGGGTCTACAGGTACGCCCTGTCAAATTTGATGAGCTGTCTTGGGTATCTGATGCATGGATTTACAGCGTAATGCTGCAGGAGGTCCTAAGGATACTGATGACGACTTGATACGTGATGAAGACTATCATGGACCTCCTTCACCAGATCCCAACGTGCAACAGCAGCAGCAAGCAGCAACAGTTCAGGTAGACCCCGGAGAACATGGACGTTGCTGTTGCTAGCATAATTTGTGATGTCTGCGAGTATCTCACTTTTATCATTGATCTTGTTATGATATTTGCGTCGACTTCTTCGTAAAGCTTGACTCGCACCTGGGCCTAGGCTACTGAGCGACAGACACTGTGCTCGTGCACAACCACACTGAGTTTATAGACGTCTCCTCGACGTGCGGCGGTTCATTCATGTCTTCGGCCGCCACAGCACCCTACAACTTATGTATTCGCACTACCATCCTTGCCTGCCAACTTTGCATTATCTGGAACATTTTCTGAGCAGTTTCTGGGTACTCTTCGTGCGGCATATGGACACGATATGATCTGGCCGCAGGCTGCTCAGACCGTGTTCAGGGTGCACACTAGTTCAGCGACCTCAATTGTGTTCTCGCTCGATAGCACTCGCATCGTGACTGGTTCTCTCGACAATACTATCAAACTATTGACACACCGGCAGTGGAGCAGCCTGCATGATGTAGTCATCAATACCAAACGCTCCTGTAAGAAGGCGCGAGCCATATGCATTAAATGTTCACGCGATGTACGATATATATATATGACCCTCGTGCTTGAACGATTAAATTTCAATTTTGCTGGATGTGATGGCAAGAAGATTTCCAGACGGGCGTTATAGCAAAAAGGATGGTGGGTTCGTGAATGAGGCAAACAGGGAGGGGACGTGATGATTTCCAAGCAGTCGAACTTGAATAGTACGGAACAAATCGAGTAGCATGACAAGTGTACCTTGAACATGAAAATTGGACTGAGCATGATGTAAACAACCAATTCATAGTCACGAGATTCATTCCAGGTGTAAGCACAACATATAATTTCCAATGTCGCAATGCCAAGCGTGGTACATGAAAGATGCAAGTGGTGTGATATACGTAAACGTAAAACGATAATGATAATGCCAAGTTCTAAATGCTAATGCCGATGATGATGATGGTGTTGTACAGGTAGTATGACGAAATGAAACAATGATAGTCAAGAAAGATTATACTCGTTCGTAAACGAATGCTGGGACTTGCTTTAATATTCTCCGGGTACTCGCATCAGTCTTCAAAAACTCCCCGAACCATATGTCAGTAAAAACTCCTCCAGTCCAGCTGGTACGGAGTTATTCAGATCATTTCCAGAGACAGACTTCCACTGAAGGTCTCCATCGAAGGCGGGGATGGACAGCTGAGAATTGTCATCGGATAACAACCTCGGGTCGATCTGCGGTATGTGGAGAGTGGGGAGATCAAAAGGGACGGTTGAGGTTGGGGAAGGGGGTGGGGGAGGGGAGCCACGCGCCAAGCTCTTCATCAAAACGCGCGAATTCCTCCGGAGGGAAGAGTTTTTCCCAGGTGAGTTCACCGAACTCGTCCTGAAATTCGGGGATACCGGAGTGGCTAGACTCAGCGCGCGAGAGGGCATCACGGTTCAAATCCAGCGATGCAGGGATATCTCCCTCGTTCTGAGTGGGTGGGTAAGGTGCAGCGGCGGACAGTGCAGCAGCACTGCCTGTGGGATAGCGAGGGGCCTTGGGTTGGTAGCCGTGTACGTCCTTGCGGTGACGCGTCAAGTTAGCTGGACTGGCGGCGGCAAATGTGCACTCAGGGCACCTATGCGGGAGTTCGCCGGTGTGGATATAGATGTGCCTCTGCAGGTTGGTCTTTTGGACGGCCTTGAAATCGCAGTCAGGGAATGGACATGCGTGCATACTGATCAAGGGTCAGGAACCGTCTGGTATATAAGGTACGAGTACTTACAAGGCATCATAGTCTTTAAAGTGCGTACGCACGTGTACAGAAAGATTTCTACTGTGGCTTATAGTTTTGCCGCAGATATGGCAGTTAACAGGCGTCTGCAGAAAACGCGTCATAAGTACAAGAGAAGCGATGTGAGGTAGACTAGAAACTCACCGTGTTCATCTTGTAATAGTGAGTGAGTGGAGAGAAGCAGTTAGATGGTGTTCGAGTGAAGAGAAGCACTTATATATGATCTGAGGAGGTGGATTGAAGCTTTAAAGTGGATGAATAAGCGCGTGTATTGTGGTGTTTCCACATATCCACATCCTCTTTCAAAGCACCAGGCGTGCTGTGGACATCGAGTGCGATTGCTTTGCCGTGGCACGCGTTTTTGCCTTTAAAGGCTAAAAGCGCGAAGAAATCGCGTGCGGTGGACTGAGCACAAAGGACGAGCCCCTCGGTTAGAGTGGAAGGCCAAGGCTCGATGCTTTTTCATTTTTGTCTTGTTAGGTAATTTCTGGGTACGGGATGAATGGCTCACTACTAGTGCTCAGGCCTGAAGGCCTCATGAAAGGGAAGGTAGGGCCAACAGACGCATCGTAAAAGAGCCCTACGTCGAGGCACGTCCAAGGACACCGAGGAGGTTCATTTCAGTACTGGTCTCTAGGCCTGGATAGCGTTCGCAGTCGCTGGTCGGAATAATGTCATTATGTCAACGAATTTGGAGGACTCTGAACACGTCGATAATTCAATGTAGGCACGTATAGCTTTGGCTGTGGTGAGAGCTCACCAGTGTTAGACTGAGTTGCACACTGACGTAGTGCAGGATCGCAACATGGGAAAGTTATTGACAAACGAAGCAAATTGAAATTAAACAGGCCAGGAGTTAGCTGAGGAATTAATGCAAGCGAGGAGCAAAGCGCTGCAAGCAGAACTGTGACTGCTTTGAAAATCGTAATTTGTATGAATGCGTCTCGAAAGATGAAACTCTGGGAGCGCATTTGGGACGCGAGAAGAGACTTTGTTGCATCTAGTGCACAGGCAAATATTGGAAATCGACGAGATGAGTGCAGTAAGCTGATGTGTGAATTCGGCCGAGTTACATGATGTTGTAGGACGGTCGACACAGGAAACAATGATATTCATGCATCTGGAAGCTGTAAATACAGGAGTCGGACGAGGAACATCAGAGAACTCGAAAAAAAAACAGATAGTCATACATGACAATACATCATCAGTGAATCGTTGAACAAATGAGAATATTATGTAAAGCAATGTAATGTAAAGCATCGCAACAATCTTCGCAAATCTGCTGACCGCTTTCACATGGGAATATTTACTATTGTCGAGGAAAGTTGAATTTGCAAGTACACTAGTCCAGTAGTACAATTTGCTTTGCGAGCCTTTTCACTTGGACGGCTCGATGAAAAATTTAATGCGCACAAGTCCATGAAATTAAATACAAACCGAGACTGGGAGGCTCAAGGAAAGAGGTTTCGGTGTGCTAAAATCAAAGACGCTCTGATGAAGTTCCCCGTGGTACACATGGATATCAATTGGTCTTCACACAACAATTTTTTTTAGCTCAGGATGACTATGACATGAATACAATTTGCTCGAACTTAAAAAGCATGAGTCTTTGTTGCAACAAGATCATAATAACAGAGTTGTGCATATTGCAGGTTTATTGGTCAAAGCATCAGGCAGATAAAATATATTCATTGAGTGCAGACAATGCGCCATTACATGCTGGAGTAGATGTTGTTCAGGGCCTGACGTCAAGGCACGTGTTTTTCGGATTGCCCTTGCGGAGCAAGTCGGGCCATTTTGATCTGCATTGGCAAATGCACATAATATGTTCAATTGACACCATAAAGCCAAACAGTCAGCAGCGACATAACGTTCGGTTTCTTTCAAGCATACGACGTTCATTGGGGCGTTGCTCAGACATGCAATATTTTGCATATGTTTGGCGGGGACGTTGTGATTGATGAAGGTGTGCAGTGAAGTGCAGGATCGCGGAGATTCGCGGAAGCGACAAGGTGCGTCCAGTCTTTGCTTTAACGGATTCATTGTGCTGTCGTTCAGACATTCTGAATTTTGCATCTGTTTAGCAGGGACATCGCAATCTAGGAAGCGCCTACCGAAGTGCAGGACCACGGAGATTCGAGGAAGCGACAAGGTGCGTCCATTCTCTGCTCAAACAGATTCACTGTGCTGTCGTTCAGACATTCTGAATCTCACATCTGTTTAGCAGGGACATCGCAATCTAGGAAGCGCCTACCGAAGTGCAGGACCACGGAGATTCGAGGAAGCGACAAGGTGCGTCCATTCTCTGCTCACAGTGTATCTTTATGTTAAATTGCCTTAACTCAGTACTTGACGGTAATAGGCCATAGATCGGCTCAGTACTTCACTTACTGTTCAATGTATTTACAGCAAGATTTCCAAAGTAAAAACTCTATGTCCTGTCATTAGCGCGAAGACCAGAAAATACACATATCATGATGATGCCGCTGCATCTTTCGGATTCGTACCATCGGACCTGAACAGTGCTATTAGCGTGAATGCTAGAATAAGGCGGAGATCACCACATCGAACTTTCTTCCCTGCAGGTAGCGGGAAGATCAAAGATACAAATTTCACGAACTGCCCCGACGGTATCGTGAGTTACTGAGCTGCATCGCAGGTACGTGAAGACAACCTGAGCATAATTATCATGTGTCATTCGGTCTGATTCCAAAGTCAACTTACATTAGAATTCGACGCTTAACTGTTTTATCGTCACGATAATAGCCTGGTCATTCACATGAATGGGGACGAAAAACTCCTGTAAGCCGGGGAAAACAACCCTTCTGGAGATACGAGAACAAGGCAAGTCTGTGTCACCTAATCTCCCATCTGAGCTTGAGAATATCTGTGTTTGACGGTGTCACATACAATGATTAACTTGTCATCCCAAACGGCAAAAGGAACTCGTTGACAGATCACATCTTAATGTATTCATCTCACCTCTAGATCAGGGGTGCCTTGGGCCGCCATAAAACATATCAGCTTTTGTCAAATGATTGTAGCATTCTGGATATCGATGTTGTTGACGAGCAATTGTAAAATTTTGCGTCATTGAAATGACAGATCATGGTAACATTAGCAGCAGAGGTGTAATTTACTGTGTAGGAATGAACTATCTAAGAGAGTGTATGGCAATCAACAAGCGAGTATAAAAGAGAAGTAACTAGTCGGAGTCAAATGCGGCATCCTCCATTTGCTGTCTCTGGACAGCGAGAGCACTGACGGACATTTGTGAAATGACGTCCTGCGTCAAGTCCTGCCGGTGATTTCTTCCGAAGACTTTTCTGTGCAAGGAAGGAGAGTGATCAGGGCAAGTCGCTGACAATTAATAATTTACCTGGTCCACCACTCGAGAAGCTCCTTGACCCTGGCTTGTGCAGCTGGACCCGGGGCGTCCTCGAAGAAATCTACCACGTTGTTCCAGAAAAGGTGATAGTCGAAGTCTCCGTCCACGGCGCGCCAGGAGGTGATGGAGGAAAGTGCGAATCGGATCTACAGATTTCAGCTTCACAATTGAAGGGAAGGGTTGCTACTAACCTGGCAAGCGGTGTACGCGATCGCGCGAGGAGTCACCTTTCGCATGCCTATGATGGAGGCAACGCAAGTTTTTACCTTAGCATGGTCTGATCGTCTTTGGGCGCGTCGGTTGTTCTCAAGAATATCGGCGCCATCACCTTCGCCATCCACTTCATTGGCCGAGGAGGGAGATGTAAATATCGCCTTGAACCCCTGCGACGCAATGAACTACGAATCAGTTGAAAATTCAGGTTGCTCACCATAAGTAATAACTTCGACTTCATTAGCCCACGCTCCAGATTCTTGGTATCCGCTGTATAATTTTCGTACATGAACGATGGCCATGAGTTCTCTGATACGATGAAAGCAGTGGTGCGATCACGAATGCCAGCCTTGACACTAGAAAAAAATATCAGCAGCATGTGAGCAACAATAATCATTACTTACAGTGCGTCCTCCCAGTGCCATTCCGCTGGGCAGAGTAGTTTACCGCACGCATTGCTCACAAAGCCTCGATGGTGCTTGTCGCCGGGCATAATGAGCGGGATTGGACTATACTCCACATTCACCCATGTAGCTACGAGGTCTTTTAGGGTTCCCGTGTCGTCGGCGCGAGCCGAGTCCGCGCCTCGCTTGAGCTACATGGAAAATGAGAAAAAAAGAAGTGTGACAAGTAGTAAAGGGCGACCTTTTTAATCATGTCCTCTGACTCCTCGTTGTCGATTTTCGCTAGCTTCTCGTGGAGCCACGGCAATACCTTCGAGAGTTCGATATAGCCGCGTTGAAGGCGGTCCTGACTGTTCCTTTGTGTCAACAAGCACAATGTTAGATCAAAATGGATACTCACTCCACGGTGGAGTCATCATCTGTCTCTTCACAACGCCGGTCATTTTCTTTGACAAGGTCTTCTATAGGGTTATACAGGATAACCATACGACGAATTGCTCGTCCCTGTGAGACGTAGTAAGTTGTTTTCCTGTGACATTTGAATGAGGCAACTGAAAATCGCCAGAGAAGTCGAGAACGTACACACCTGTTTTTAGTCGCCTTATCCTGCTTCAAGATTTCGATATCCTCCAGGAGGGTAGCAATTTTTCGCTTCGCCCTAGCATCAGGGGAGGTTGGTAAGCTCAGAGAGACGACATCTTGAGATTGAGGGTTGCCCGAGTCGTGCAGAGATGCTGACATAGAGGAAGTAGCAAAGAATCGAGGAGAAGGAGATGTGGAAGGGGTGCGGAAAGGTGAACGAGTACTGAAAGAGCCTGCGAGACCGTCTTATATACCCTGGCGCTGTCATAACTCCGATCCTGAAGAATATATCGTTAGTGTAATTTGCGTAAATCACGACCCTTTTGTGGGTAGTCCGAGGAACCGTTTGCTAATTATACCGATAGCTCTTTCCACCGAGCCATTCTGGGCGTGTCTTGAGGCCTTTTGGGGATAGTCCAAGAAGGGCGGGATGACTGATCCTAACGCGTCATAATGCCAAGGTCGTGTGTTGACACAGCGAGCTCGTGAGGACGATGTCGAACACTGGCTAAAAACAGTTGTTCAGGACATCCATTGTGTTCATTGGGAACGACTTACACAACACTAGAACAGTCATTTCTCCCAAGCTGAATAAACCGGGTGGGCTGGAGTACACCACCATCTAGTTTGTTCCTCGTACGATAAAGATGAAAACGCATACCGCATTGCGACATCAAACTTCTCAACCGCCAGTAGCTACCAAGCCAGCCAGATTCGACGCGACGACTCCGAAATCGGTCGTGAAAGGGAATTGCTGAGTGACGAAGCTCTGGTCTTGAGGAGAATGGTCGCGGAAGGCGATGAGGCCGAATCTGATATCTTAAGGTGCGAATTTGCCCCCGGAGATAAGGGTATTGCAAATCTGGCTGATCTCGTTGCGTGCGGTGTCGATGTATGGCTGTTGGCTCCCTGTAGCGTCTTGGAGGAACATGATATCCCTGAGTCGAATTTAAGATTAGCGCTGTGTAGCTTTCACGCGACAAAGTGACTCCTTACAGTGGTGCAGAACTTGAAGGCTTGACAACTGGGACCAGCTCAAAAACGAAGCATTGTTTAGGACCGTCGTACTGCAGATGATGATTACCAAAGAGTAGTGCAAAAGGGTAAGAGAAGACGTACGACATGACCATGGTCATAGTAAAAGTGTACCTGCGCAGGAAAAGAGCATGAGCCAATGTCAGAGAAGTAGAACTCAGTCACGAACAGCGTCTGATCCTGGATCGCAGGAGTCGAAGCAGTTCGACTCGCCGCTCAGCCTTATCCTGCAACGGACGTGAAGTCCGACTTTGAGCCACATAACGTTAGAGCACGTACTTTGAATAGGTTTGGCTATCACTGGTTCGTTCCAGTATGGACCAGTTCAAGGAGGAACCGCTCTGAGGATAAGGATAGCCATAACCCCAGTAGTAGGTGTCTGCGTTCTTCCTGTACGTCAAACCAGACCCGTCGTCGACGCTGACTATCGTCCAGACGTTGCTTTGGCCTGGCACTTGGGTAAGAGTCCACTGCGCGAATTGAGCATACAATAAAAAAAGATGTGATCAGTAAACGTACTTTTTGCTTTGCGCTAGTCGGAGAAGGTGAAGCAAGCTTCAAGGTTCTGCGTCGTCATTGCCTTCACTCGTGACGCCGGGCTGAACTGCAGTGGATTGAATAGAGGTGAATAGAGGTGTCTAACGTGCGATCACCAGGAGCACCGCTTCCCACGAGGTAAAGAGTCTTGGTGGCCGACACGCCCGGGGCGATGGTGCCGAGTCGAATGCCTTTGATCAATCCGGATGAACGCCGATCGTCGAAGATGATGTGCTGAGCTTTTGAAGAGGGGGCATAAGTACTGCAGGTCGGTGAGAAAAGGAAACATCAAACCTGCTTGATCCACTTCTGTCGGCTGCAAGAAGACGTCGACGATAACATCCAGATGCCGCTCATCAACATTTGTGATATCGATGACGATGGGATATTCTTCATCGAGTAGCGCTGGTGCTTGATGAGATAATGAGACAGTGAGCTCGTGGGGACGATGTCGAACACTGGATAAAAACAGTTGTTCAGGACATCCATTGTGTTCATTGGGAGCGACTTACACAACACTAGAATATTCGTTTCTCCCAAGCTGAATAAACCGGGTGGGCTGGAGTGAAGTCAACCAGCGTGGTACGAGTGTAGATATCTCGTGAGAGACACATGGCTCATGTGGCATTTCGATGGTCCAGCCGTTTTGTGCAATTACCACAGTGATGCTCACGACCTATGGACGGACGTATGAACTATCTGTCACAGCCTGGTAAGAAAACACCCACAGTAAGCAGTCCAGGAGCTTCAGAGGATATACTTCCGGAGACCACAAGTCGTTCGCCTGGCTTCCACCGGAGACCAGCGGAAATCTCCTCCGATTCTTCGTCTTCGTCTTCTGGCACTAACTTTCCAACGTTCACCAGCCGGACAGCCGTATCTGCCACTTGGTCGTCCGTGGGGGGCGAATGTTGGAGTACCACAGGGTAATAACCATTGGAGAACGTAATAGTCACAGAGTCTATCGGAAGAGCGGAGAGATCCATATTCGTTGGTGTAGCAAGGGACAGCTGAAATCCAGCCTCTTCACCAACCTGCACTTCAGGAGTCCAAAAGACCAACATGGGTGTCCACTTCATCCCGATCAGTAAAAATGCCATGAGAGAACATGCCTCCATTGGCTCACATAACGGGTCAGACTCTTTGAGGTCGACAACGACTGGTCTCCTTGCTGACACAGGAACCGAACTCTACATAAACCGGCTCATTTCAGTCGCCTCAAAGACAAGGCAGGGTTCCTCACCTTGAGTACCGCCGATAGGTCCTCCTGTAGAGTTATCGACTCATCAACATTTTGCGCTGAACGACATCATCACATCGTGCGACCACCTTCAAAACATCACACGTTACTTACCATACCCACTCGGAGTCGCGCAACGAGGCTCGCGAGAGAACCCTGGGTCTTGGTAGGTGTTGGTGGGGGAGGTTGCGTTTGACCTGGTGATTTTGGAGCGTTGGAGCGGAGGCAAGTCAAGCGGCAATTGCCGAAGTTGCGGCTATGCCGGAACGAGTGTGCCGTATCAAGCGCCGACTTAGGCTGAAAAAGGTAATAACACGGTCAAACATATCATTTATCGATTCCTCGACGTGCTACCACAGCCAAATCAAAAGACCATCGAAGTTCTTGCGGCAAACTGGCGCCACATAACATCGTGCGTAGATCGTCTTGATGTTCGATTCACGCGTGCTGATCTTGTGCACGATTAGCGCAATTATAATGCTCGGAGTGGAGTCGCGGCCAGGGAGAGGGAGAGAACGATGCAGAGGGAGAAGGAGAACGCGATGGTGAGGGAGTTTTTGGTGCAGAGGAAGAGGCGAAGACAGGAGAAGAGGCAGAGGCTGGAGGAGAATCGGAGGCAGAGGCGAGAGAGGCGAAGGCAGAGGATGGCGAATGCTGTCGCCGTCTGCCAGAGATTGGGCCAAAGGTTGGCGAGGGTGTTGAATCTGAGGAGAGCGCGTTCGGCTTGAATGGTAAGCGTTATCATTTTTAATATGTATGACCCGGGTGTCTAAATGTGACTGCGTCAGGTTGAAACGAGCTGTACATAGTGATGAGGCTTACTTGTATTTATATAATGCCCGACTTTTCGTTCATTTTTGCTGCTGGAGGTTTTCGTTGCGAATTTCGCGTCCTCGTCCTTGGAGAACGACGCGACCTTCATCTATGAGATCATCGGGGTCTTCACTTACTATCTTTGTTTCTAGGGTGGATATGCTGCGGGGGAATGCAGCATTATTGCTTGCATCCTCGCAAGGCTTGCTATCGAATAATGCGGACGATGCAGATGAATGGTAATTTACCTGTAGGTGGAGGGCGGGCACCAGTTGAGGATGGACGAGCGAGAAGTGGGGCGTTCTTGCTCTTGAAAATACTGACATGGTGAGTTGGGGTCAGAAAGCAGGATAGGAGGTCTGAAAGTTTTACTTAATGTGATCCATCGTATACCCTGCGACGACTTGCCAGTCAAACTCGACAATTTTGCGTTAGTTGAGGGGTATGACCGCTTACCGCATAACGGATGATCAAATTTTCGGACTTGAAAGCACCTCGCTCTGGCTAAGAAGCCGGAGGAGGTATTCGGAAGGCTCGCGCTCAGGTTCTGAATACTCTT
Organism: Suillus brevipes Sb2; assembly: GCA_011800875.2. Lineage (NCBI taxonomy): Eukaryota > Fungi > Basidiomycota > Agaricomycetes > Boletales > Suillaceae > Suillus > Suillus brevipes. The sequence goes on along the minus strand of JRHT02000257.1, from coordinate 12,817 downwards.
TGATATGCTCCAGAGCAACCTGTCAATGCATAAATAACACCGCACGATACACAGTATGCCAAGGTACTAACCATAGATTCCACGATGCAAGGATTTGCGCCATCACAGAGCGAAACATAGGTATTATTTCCTCGCGCTCGTCCTCTGGCATGATTTCCTCCAAGATGTGTCTATACATAACATCGGATAGATGCGTTCCAGTTTCAAATGTTCCAGAAAGCACATGATTAAAACGGTCTCTTGGACCTAGGCCCGCCCTGCTCGTACTCTTGATATAGTCGCAAGCCAGACGAGCCCATTCGAAAAGGCCAACAGATTTCTGAACGAGCGCATCGAGGTCCGCAGCATTGAAGATGTCACGCAGCCCCTCGAGCCTGTTGGAGATATAAAGCTGGATGTCCTTTTTTGTAGACGCAGGCGAGATGACATCCATGGAGACATGTTTAATATGTGGCACGGTGTCCAGGGCGTCGTGAATGTCTTTGAGTGGACGGGAAGTAACGAAAATGCGGAAGTTTCCCGCGATGTCAGGTTGCTGGGAGGGGATAGCGTTCAGCCTGCCAGCAAGCAGACGCAGAATCTGTTCCCGGGAATTTTCTTCACCACGCATCGATGACAATCAAGGCGGGTGCAGCGACAGCTCCCAAGGCCAGGCCTACTGGTCCCACGACTAACTCTCGCCATTGTTTTGTTATGTCTGTGGTGTGCCTGAGGTCGCTGTCATAATGAACCGCACGCGCCAACGCTCGCCGCACGATAGGGTCGCGAGCAGCCAGGTCGCGTGCAATCGTAGATATGATTTTCTCGTGGCGACGGTCTGCTCCCCGTGTGTCGAAGCAGAAGCAAGCCCCCAGATAACCAAGCTCATCAAACCACTTTGCTATTGTATGGGCAATGGCTGATTTGCCTGTCCCTGCGGAGCCCGACAACCAAAAGACGCGCTGCACGCCCTCCTCAGTGCTATAGATCCATGACTTGATATCCGACAAAATGGCTTCCTGAGTACCTGGTAGACAACACTTGGAGGTATTCAGTCCGGCACCGGCCGCGTACCCCAACCCGCTGAAGTCCAGATCCTCAGCTAGGCCACAGATCATTCAATGTCAGAGAACGTTCAGTAAATATGGCCCTTACTCTTGTGGTAGATGCTGACGTCACGAGCTATTTGATCTCGGAATTGTTGCATGAGGTCGTCAAGAACTTCGACATAGCTCTGAACCGTGGCATCTGTTTCTTTGAAAACGTACTTGCCAAGTCTTTTCCCTGCGCAGAGTTGAGTTTCAGATGACGATGGATGAGGTTGACTCACAGGCACTCTTGATCTCAGAGTAATGGGCAATAAAATCGGCGCACTCCAGTATCTGCCGTGCCATCCGCCCGTATGTTTCTAGCATGGATGAAATCTTGACGATGCGCAAATCAAGATACTCGATGCTACCTTCGCATACGGATGGCCCTACAGATGCTAGTCAGTCATCGCAAACCAGAGATGAGCGCATGTACTTCTGAAATCTGACCAGCAACAGAGTTGAACGTCCTCAGTGGACCAAGAATTGTGGTGAACATGCTACCTTTGGTAGCATTCAACTCAAGTGGTTCGGCCTGACGATGGACCTTAGTGCATCATCGACAGAGAAACAAGAGTGTTCCGGGCCTCGAACCGACCTTCACAATGCCTGAATTAGAAAGCTCATCAAGATTTACTTCCGAGGTAGGAGTAATAAAATTCTGCAATAGTTATCAATTTCACGAGGACAGTGTAAACAGTCGGATTGCGCCTACATGAGCAGATCGAACAACCCGTCTGCTGGAACTGGCAGTCGGGGATTCAGGGATTGAAGAGCGAGGGGGGAAATCCATCACAGAGAGAATCTTCGAGTCAGGCATCTTGAAAAGTTTGCGTACACCACCTCCAACTTGAAGAACTGATTGCGCGACGCGCTTGGCATCAGGTTGCATACCAGGTCCATAATGAGGGTGCTACTTGGGCCGTGGTTATACCTTTCTTCTTGGTAAGTTCCTCGACGCTGATCAGCCCCGTCAGCCCACTGCACTTTGAAAAGATACGGAACCAACTCACCGGTTGATAATAGTTTCGTGTGCCGATACATGGACAAAACTCCCAATCATGCTGTAAGAAAGCAAGGATCAGACGAGCGTTCCGGATACATGTCAGAATCTCACGAATCAGTTTGACCTCTGTCTGTCTGCTGTCCAAGGGGGCGTGTGAGGGCACCGCGAGCCAGCGGAGACCACGGGATTGTTCCTACCTGTGAGTCACCATGCTGATAATCTGATATCATTGCCGTGATATGCGTTTATGTGTTGAGGGGTTTGGGTAACCCTCAAGTCCAAGTGATCTGTCATGTCGAAAGACATTCAAGTTGAGGAAGTGGGTCCGCCCAAGGTGCGGCGATTGGATAAGAGTAGGTCAATATAATCCAGTTGAAGCCGCTCCAGGCTCTGTTTCACGCTTTGACAGTGGAAACTTTGTAGCACACAGAATGCGAGAATGCGCCTAAACTGAGATAGCTTCAGCCCCCTGCAAGAGCAGAGACTCGGCCTCCTGAGTTCAAGATAGGAGTCTATTAGGAAATCAGCACTTGCTTCAAGTTCACAATTAACTTAGGAGCTCACCTGGCCCGGTATTGATATGCATTTCAAATTGCAGCTGAGAGTCAAAGTTGACCTTATCCTGAATATTAATGCCTGCAGCAGAACAGGTCAGTGTCAGTGAACCAATGAGTGCTTGAGATTTTCGTGATTGCTACCGTAATCAAGCATAGTATTTCCGTCGTGCTTTGACACTGTAGATACACAAATTAAATTGACAGCTTGCTTTGGAAGAATTTGATGCTCCAATTGTGAAGTGAGGAGTCATATCTTATTCAGCATTTCTGATGCAAATGTCAAGGGCTGACCCAACATAACAGAAAGCAATATCCGCACTCACATCCGGTTGGGCCGATTCAATTGCTTGCGAAGTGGTTAATGCCTACTAGGACTTGTTCCTTGTGGTTTCCAAGATTGCCACTATTTCACAGTCTACGACTTAACAGTCTATGACATGATGAAGCAACTTCATGGCATTGCAGGATATCTTTGGTAAAAAAAACCATTTGTATATCATTCTGCGCAGCAAATGCGGATGAAAAGGACGGCGCCAACAGTAGGAAAAATCATCGCAGCTCCTGGTATGTAGATCAATCACGAAGTCAATCAAAGCGTTGTGAAGAGCTTACAAACTGCTTCCAATCGCAAATAGCGCCATGAGTTTCACTTGCCGAGATTCGTAACGGGAGGATGAGCAAGAAATCGACTCAACAACAGATCGTCACACGGTATGCAAAAGATCACGTGACATTCGTGTATGAGTCACGATTAAGGAATCTACCAAAACAGATTTATGCGAGGAATATTATGAGGTTTTGAGTAAAATGAAAGTAAACTAAGAGTTATTGATCAGAGGCTAGGGGGGATGTTCTCTTCCTCATCGCCAAGCTGATCTCGAGCTTTCTTCTTACCTTTAACCTTTCTTCTCCCTTTCGCAAGTTCTGCATTCATGTACGTTTTGGAGACACATCTCTGAAAGGTGTACGCAGCGCCCTCTGGCATCCCAACTTTCTCCTCGTAGAATCTGACACCGAAATGAGCTGCGGTTGGTAGATATAGTATGCCACGATCCTTCAGTTTATCGGCATATTGGGGGAAGTTCAAAGCAGGATAGCGCGAGTGAACATTTGCGAGAACGTCCTTGATATGCTGTGGCGGCTCCTCATTGTCAGACTCTTCGTCGCTGTCCATGTAGAGCGCAAATGTCCTCTTGAGTGGTTGAGGAGCCGCCATCATACGGCCTTCTTCCTGTTCTCCAGCGAGCATTCCATCGGAGACGTTATTGGCAGAGGATGAGAGGTGAATATGGTTATGAATGATCGGTGATATCATTTCGGTGGGCACCCTTTGAAGCGGTGACGTAGTCCGCTCCTTATGTGTTGTTCGAAATTCTTCGAAATGGGGCGTGGTGGGTAGAATGATGCAGGCGTTGTCCGGATCTCCACTTTCGAGCTGCCATCCGTGAGCATCATGTCGTACCCTTGCAGCAAATAGGCACATACCAGATATCTAGCCCATTGCTGCAGGTCCTGGGCACACAGCGGATAGTGTGGAGCATTTGGCTTCGATAAATCGACCCAACAAAATGTGTCCTCTCCGAGTAGATGGTCGGTGCAGCGTAACTTACTCTTGACTTTCTCCAACTCCTGTGCGTATGGTAAAAGCGATGACGAGCTCTGCTTGCCTGGAGATACGATTGTCTTTCGCTTGGTTTGCTTTGAATCTTTAACCTGCAAGAAGTTACTCATCCGTCATACCACTCGCAATGATCAAAAACATACAGTATTGACAACTTCAACTGCAACTCTCTTCTTCACACCAGAGCTCTGTTCCGCCCTCGCAGCTTTGAAGGCGCTGTCGATATCAAGTGAAGTTAAAAGTCGATGAGGTGGGTCTATGCGGCGGGCAGTAGACAAGCGCCAGCCTAAGTGTTGGTATACCTTTGGTACATCCATCGTCGCCCTGATGGCGTCAAAAATGTCCAGGCGGCAATCGGACTCGGAATAAAACTGGCCCACATATGTGGTTGATTGATTGATATCCGTAGTATGGAGAGGAACTTTGAATTCGACTAGTGTGACACGACATGAGCATCCCATCACACCTGAGATGGATGTACTTCACTCACTTTTTTCAAGTGGGGCGGCATGGCACCGTTTAATAGTAGATGACTCTTCTGAATCAATTCCTTTGTAAAAATGCTGAACCGCGTGTACACGGCTGTTGGCCCCTCCTTCATCGGTATTTGGTAGTTCTGGATGAACGCCGAGGAGAAATGCAGCAGTTTGCGCCCGGGTGCGCTGACGAACAGAAAGAGTTGAGTTGACCATCCTGGGGGTACAACTTGAAAGACTGGCAAAAACTTCACTTACCATTATCCGCCTTTTAGATGAAGGCTGGAGTGCTGCTAATCAAAATTAAGATTAGTATACGTATCGCGTACCCGGGGCTAACTGAATTTGACTCGACAACCAGAACATATCCGAGTTGTCGATGACGAATTTTAGGACTGATGAGAGAGTTAATAATACTTACCATGCTATTTAACCATACATAATGCGATGAGGACCCTCGATGGAGAAAGAACCTCCGCATTGGTTAACGTTCACCTCCCAATTGGGGTTCTTTCAGGGAGCCGAGAAGACATACTTGAATTGCACTGTCCGAAGGTTTCAAGTAGTTAGCTCCGAGAGCGCTCAACATCTAGCTGAGCTTGATCAGACCTTGTTAGATGTCCAAGCACTCGTCTTGTACACCGGACGCGGCCCAAGCAGCGGTAGCATGCATCTTGGGCAGATACCGTCTTTCATCCAGGACGGCCGCTGTACTATGATTTAACAGGGACAACATCGGCAAAATCCATTTCTGTGCCGTTCAAGCAGCCCCGGCGGGCCCGAGTTCTTCTCTGACTCCGTTCCCTCACGTCTTCGGTGGATTTTCTAATATCCCATGCATCATGCCCTGCGCGATAGACCAGGACCCTTACTTCTGACTCTCGCGTGATGTCGCACGGAAACTCAAGTACCTCAAACCATCCCTCCGAGTCATCCACTCCCGTTTCTTCCCTGCTCTTCAAGGACCTCAGACGAAGATGAGCGCATCTGATGCGACTTCGAGTATATTGCGAAGGTGGGCGAGGTCTGTGGCTGCGGTTAATGTCTGCGAATCATGTCGCTGATCAGGATCACAGGACAGGTGTATACGTATCAGTATATCATTCCAATATAGCATATCTTTTGAAAGACACGAGGTCGCTGTACTAGAAGAGCAATCACAGCGGCAATGTTTGAACTTCGCATGATGACACAAATGTGTGGCTACTCGAAAGTAGTTGAAGTCCATCGGCATGAACCGTTCCAGTGCGAGTAACTGGCATAGTCTGAGTCCCTGCCCTAGGTTGCTACAACCGGTACTAGGAGGCAATGTATCAGTGATCATTCGCCTATAGCAATGCAGGCTGCTCACCCTTTTGAGTAGTAAAGATGCTTCTCAATAGAGCGTCGCGTTGAGGGACTGGCATCTCGTCGTATTGTGTTGTGATATCCTCTTTGAAGGCTTTCATACTGGCATTCATCGTGAAATCTTGGTCCTTGAATACACCATTCGACAGCTCACTGAATACCCAACGGAACACTACGCTCACGAAGATCAAGAGATGCCGGATGTTTTGTTCGTCATCAATATAGTTGATATATTTCCTGTCGTGATGAAGGAGTTGTCGGACAAAGAATATGATTGCTATATGCGCGAAGGCGACTCTTATGTCTATGCCTTGAACCTAAAGAAACCAACGTAAGCGATCACGCACGAGAAAGGGAAAGCGACAACTAGCATTTATGATGCCAAATATGAAGAAATTATCTTTGACAAGCCCGCGGACGAGTTTTTTTACCTCCTTCGGGGATTCTATCATCAATGTATAGTGGAAATTATATCCCCATAGAACCGCACTACGGCCGAGGAATTGAATATTTTTTTTAATCGTCCCCAAGGATTTGCAGAGTTTTTCCACCTCCAATCGACCAGCCGCCGACTTGGACCAGGCGACAAGTTCGGCTACACTCCATGCCATTAGAGATAGTTCCTAAGCCAAAAGTTTCAAAAGCTTACCATTGCCTGATGTGATGGCATCCATGGACTTTTGCGCCAATGCCTTGACGGTGGTCGCCTCCACGAAGAAACAGTTAGAGAAGACATTGCATTTCATTCGCAATAACGCCGCAGATTTGACCTCTGGTAGGTTTTGAATACCGAAGACGACGGGGATGAATTGATGTGATGCTGACGGCACAGCAGCTGGTGCAGGAGGTAGTGTTGTTGATGCGGGGGGGGGCATAATTGGGACCGCGGGCTGAGCATCCGGCCCAGGAGGCAGCATTGATGGTACGGGAGGTGGCATAACCAGGGCCACAGGCTGACTCTGAACATAGGCTGGCACAGGAGGCAGCGCACTCTGTGCCACACTGCGATATGAGACTTCGTGCTCAAAATTTTGAGGATTGTTGGGTCTGGGTACGGTATACGGAGTGTGCCGACTGGAAGTTCGATGGAAGCGCAGGCGGTTGAAATCATGATGATTTCCGGCGGCAGGCTGTGAATCCGCTGACCCCCCCTCAAATGAGTCACTAGTCTCGCGAACATCAAACATTCCATGTGTCCAATCGCGTAAATGGCTGGGAGGTAGCGGGACAGGATGGTCCTGAAATTCGGGATGGGGAGCATGATAGTAGGCGTTGCCGACACTGAAATGGTAGTCATCTAGATCATGCATGGGTGGATAAAGAGTTGCCTGCGGGACCGAGGCGACGTGAGATGGCGCCTGGTCGATGTACTGGTCATGTGTATACTGATGGTGAGGAGTTGCCTGCGGGACCGAGGCGACGTGAGATGGCGCCTGGTTGATGAACTGGTCATGTGTATACTGATGGTGAGGAGGGGCGATGACGTGGGGATTACTGAGGTGCACGCCAGGATTAGGAGTGTAGGTATATCTGATATCGTTGCCGTGATATGCGTTTATGTGTTGAGGGGTTTGGGTAACCCTCAAGTCCAAGTGATCTGTCATGTCGAATGACATTCAATTTGAGGAAGTGGGTCCGCCCAAGGTGCGGCGATTTCGTGACCATCTGCCAGTTTTGTTAGTGACTGCTTGAAATTTGATTCGGAGGCCGGGTAGTACTGACATTATCATGACTGGTGGATAAGATTAGTTGAGCGAGGACGGACACATCCATCATTAAATGGATCGATCCGTAGCGCACCTTCTAGTACACGGCCCGTATCGCGAGGAAGTTCTACTCGGAGACTTTCAGCGGGCCTGCCAGCGCACACGAGGTTCGAAACAAACCTTCTGACTCACAATCATTCCCATTCAAGACTCGCAAGTTTCAATTTTTGGAAGTGGTGGTCCGACTAGTAATCATTCGATCTATCATGATGTCGTTCCAAAGATCTCTGAATTTCCGATTCGCTTCAGAGTCGGCCCGAGACTTGAGGGAGGCTCGAGTGGAAGATGTTGAAAATTCAGCAAAAAATGCTCCAGTGGATGTTCGACAGCGTCCGAGTCACGATGGCGAGATGGACTGGGCAACTTGAAGTTGCGGCTACTAGTAGTACTACTAGTAAGTGTCTTGACTCACGATTTCAAGTTGAAAACTAACCGTGACCAGGTTCGGAAATTCTCGTCGTTTCGGAAGCTCCGAGTCAGGTTTGTCAATCGAAAATCAAAGCGGTGGCCAGCCTGTCTCAGTGTCTGAGGCGGATCTGCCAACTTGTGACTTGGAGTCCTGGTGGATAATCGTTTTGTCGACTGTCACGGGCCAACGGTTTCAAATCAACATCAACTGGTGACCCAGGTCCGAACAGTCAGGACACACCTTCCAGATGAGACTCAGTCAAGGACTAGATGCAGCGTGTACACAACCTTGAAACAGAAGGTTCGACATCCAATTCCCACATAGGTCACTTCATTGACAAGCAAGAAGTTCCTGTACTACATTCAGGCTTCTGAGTTCTCACCATCCTTAGAACTCCGCCGACTGGTTTATGAACCAACCCTCACTGGCAAGGGACCCTTCTAGTGGCAAGTAATATGCATACCACTTATCCAACTACTCCTCCAAGCTCTGTCGGGCA
>JRHT02000256.1:0-50084 GCA_011800875.2 Suillus brevipes Sb2 | reverse complement strand
TCATGAAGCTTCACGTTGGTAGCTCAGAAATGAACTTACAAAAGGTACTGTGTATTATTGGACATGGTTAAGTATCACCCTGCCATGAACAGGTGGGCTAGGGGAGACTAGTCCGCGACCTTATCGCATGCTTTGAATGGATCTTGAAGCATGCATATAATGATCTTCGACGAGAATATTACAGCTTAGCCCAAGCTTAGCCCCATAAAATTTTGATCGCTCCACAACAGATTCAAGTTGCCAATAGACCTTGCGTGGCAGTCTGCTGGCATTGCACACAGTATCTGTTCGAATGCGGCAATACCATAAAGGACATTATTCCAACATCATATAAGAACAAGATGTCTTCTTACTAACAGACCTTTTTGATCTGATCTCCACTTCATGCACTATACATTTCTCTTCTGCGTATAAATGTCCTCGCCGTCGCTGCTGCTTTTGTATCATCGGTCTCTGCCACCCCCATTGATGCTGGCGCCGAGAGTTTTCCCTGATTCTGCCTTGATTATCATCAGTGCACCGCCTGCTGGTGGGGGACATGCATGATTTTATGCCCAGTGAGTCCGAGGCGTATTTCTGCTTTCACATCAGTAAAGTTGGCCCATGGCACTGCTGACTCGTGAGCTTCTTGTAATTCAAGTTGATCGCTGAGTCGATTAACGTTTTGATTTCTGTCAGTGAACAAATTGTATTGCCACTTGAGAGATTTTCGAATAGGTCAATGTTTTAAACAGGTAATTCGTTGTATCTTGATCATGCTGGACTTGCGCCTAATTTATAGGATTTCTGAATCGACGAATTCCATCGGATGACTCCAGACGACATTTTCCGAATCAGCTGCCAGTGGTACTGCCGAGGTTCGACTCAGTAGAATTTCCCCAGAGGAGGGATTTTTGGCGATCGACACTAGATTGCCAACGGACCTTGCGTGGGAGACCGCTGGCGCTGCAGGTATTATCCCTTCGAATGGGGCGCAACCACGCAAGAAGAATTTCAGTAGATTTTCAAAGCTTGGATGTTCACTTGGCGCGAGGATTCCGGTGGACCAACGGTAGATGAGTCCTTCCCAAAACGCACCGTGGCCACGAAGAACATTGTTCAGCATATAAAAGCAAGGTATCTTCCTACTGACCCTTCAGTTTATCTGACCCCATATCGCATTATCGCCAACAATGCGGATTGCGGGCCCTGTGAGTACGAACTTCCTGCCGTGCGCGAGATTCGAAAGTAGTTGGAAGCGTGGTCCATTCCAGGCTGGGATGAAACTGTCTTTAGAGACAGTGCTGGATTGGTCCCTAGGATCGCAGCTAGATCGTCGTACCAAGGGAATTCTTCCAGTATTTGCGCTATAAGTTTTGTTAGAAAAGAAATTTAAAATAAATCAAATGAGAAAACGCACCATGCAAATTCTGAGCGGAAGTGTTGTCTTGTGGTATAACCCCAGCGCCTGTCGCATGTAGTTTATCATGACATTCACGGTATTTTTTCCTGAGGCTTTGACAAAGGTGAGTCAGTATGAGGAGAAGTCTTAGGAGAAAACTTACCCGTTGATATGGTTGTTCGTTGAATCGCGAAACTTATCGGGCACACTTTGAAACTGCACCGCATACTCTGCGTCCCGCTCAAAGACATGCCTTGCAATCACCGCACATACTGAAAGCTTGTCTTTCCCAGAGGGCCGATCACCTTCAGTGTTTGCTTGCTTTCCATCTGAGTGGAACAGCATGTGACAGTCAGCTGGGTGGGAGTGGAGATGCTCGACCACTCTCTGGGTGTGGGTCACATCAGCTTGCCACTGGATCACCAGTCTACCAGAAGCTGTGTCTGGGTTGGAGGTGCCGCTACCTCGTCCTCCTCGATTTTTTCCGCCTCGTCCACGAGTAATAGGTCCTTGGGTGGGTTCCATGGTTCTCGCGCCCTTGCGAGAGAGTGTTTGGACACCCTTGAGGCGTGCAGAGCGTCGAGGTCGTGGCAGTCGAACTACAGGCATGGTTTTCGAACTCCGTCATGATGCCGACGTCTGCTGGATGTGCTATGGGTGTCGAGGTGGCTGTTCTGACATGTGTAAGATTAAGTTACCAGTACTCTAGCCGGGAGTTAGCGAGCTTTAGTAATGCTTTCATTTATTACTCTGAGTGTCACTACTGTGCAGTTCCTTGTAGCCTACTAGTCTTAGCATTCGCTGCTGCTTTGGCATCATCAGTCTCTGCCACGCCTATTGATGCTGGCGCCGAATGGTGTACCGTATTCTGCGAAATTGATTCTCAGTGCAACTGCAACGAGAGAGTTTGCGTGAGTTTTAGTGATTTGCGTGCTAGATTTAACCACAATGTTCTCTGGCACGGAAGGCCATCTTTATGTGCTGGGTGAGTCCGAGTCGTGTTTCTGCTTTCACACCAGTGGAATTGTTCCATGACACTGACTCGTGAGCTACTAGTAATCAAAGCTGGTCGCTGAGTCGATCAATGTTTTGGTTTCTGAACAATTTTTACTGCCACTTGAGCGATTGAGATCTTGGAAGTATGTAACTCACTTTGAAATTGTGGCTGCTTTTGTTAATTACTGCCAGCTAGTCCGCAGCCTTATCGCATGCTTGGAAAGGACACGTATTTGATATACGTGAATGTACCTCTGATCATGCTGGACTTAGAGCGTCAATTATTTTCCTGCCAAAAAGGAGGTTCTGGTGTTCGTTAAGTTCCCTAGCATCCCATAGTCAAACGGGAATAGAATGAAGTTGGTGGTTGCTTACAGAGTGAACCCCAATTCCGACTAATTTCACTTTTCACTTAATTGGCTTGAAATCTGACACATGTGCATGTAAAGATCTTTGATGAGAATGTCATGACTTGGCCGCCGATAGTTATACGCACGTGTATGACTGCAACGAATCGTAATAGACATGTTCAACATATCTACGCGAGGACGACAATTAAGTGCATCCTCGGCTGCTGATTGGCGACATGCAACATGCTACCAGGCAGTGTAACAGCCTATGATCCTGTGAATCGATACCGATTCTGAAGCGGTACGACCAACTGTTTCCATCGTGCAACCCCTGGTGTTCTGGCATTGCGCGGTATTGGCCTGTTCCTGCTTTAACAAGAGTCCTGTTTGGAGCTCATCACCTACGTATGAAACTCGTGCTTCAAGCTTGCTCACGCTTGTGCAGCCGTCATGATACCTCCACTCAGATGTTGTTGTGAAACGGCATGATCTGTGAGCCCATCGGTCCGTCCCTAAGTGCTGAGCATAGCGGATATATAACAATCAATCAGCTACGAAGGTTCTGGCAGCATCCACACATATATAGCTCATGAAACGCACCTATTTAGAACATTGGAACAGGCTCGTGATGAGATCAGGGCAATGACATCACCTTTTCAACTTGTAGTCCTGTAACATACGCCTCCAAGAAGTAGTATAGTAACAAGACAAACATTATAAAATGAAGAAAAAAAAATGAAACTTTGAAGAAACGATGAGCGAGAGGTAGAAGTATTGATATCAGAAAAAAAGCTCAGACCTGAAGCAATGCTGATGTGTCTGTCTTAGCCTTGAACGGTTTGACGCACATCAATGTTGACTTGGGTGTGGTCGCAGGAGGAAGGGTTGGTGGAGGAAATTTACGCATGGAATTGAACGAAGGCGAAGATAATGAAGTGAACAATGGTACGTCAAGTTGGAAATGGTCGCAGAGCGTGCGTGCATCGCGTCTAGTTGCGCACATGCTGGCACCAATGGCGTGAATAACAGTGGATGCATTGGAGGATGCATTAGGACGCGCGAGAAGTACAAAAAGATGTATGAGGATATGGGAGGGGATGTGGGAGATGTACATACAAGAAGATGCACTGAAGATGCGACACGGGGAGAATGCACGGAGAGAATTGATCTCAGCAACTTACAAGAAGATCGAGATAAAATGAGTTATGACGCACGTTGACCAAAATTGTAGGTTCCCGTCGAGCCTTGTCGTCATCCATCACTTGAATCTAGCTCAGAACTCTCGATGGTGGTCCGTGTCAACCCGAAGCCACCGAGACTAGAGGCAGACATTATCACCGCAGAGTCTAAAATGTGCTGCCTGAGGTGCTGGTCACCGGTCGCATAAACTAGATCTTTCTGAACTTGATCTTGTGTGGTAAATAAATACAAGTCTTCTCTGGCCTTCGAATGGTGGGCCAATGGTGGCATGAGGTATACTTGTCTTAAGGTACTCAGTATTTTGATTTATGTCTATTTGCGCACCACAACAACTGCAACCTGCGCCTTTCATGCAACTTCCATGTACCGACATATCGACATATTTCTATCTCGAGCACTGCGAACTCACGCAGTCCCAGTCGCTGGTGAACCTGGCTCGGGTTGAGCTATCCACAGGTACTCATCAAGCCCGAGGGGAGATGTCAACAACCGAGCATGTCTCCCGCGGCTACATTCGACAATAGGGATCCAGTAGAGCAACGCTTGGCGATTCTGCCGCTTTCAAGCCTTTATTGTGGGCGCAAAGATGTTGGTTTCAGAGTTCATGAAGGGTGTTAACACACCGACCAACTTTTCTTTCGAAAGAATTGATTTGTCGACAGGTGATTTGACCTCGGCCTCGGTAACACATACGGATCAAAAAGAACACGACTGGAACTTGTTATCGGTTTTCGGGAAGTCCATAAAAACAACTAGTGTCGTGTTGGCCATGGAGCTTTTGCGAAGGTTGGACTGACGCAACTTTTTCCCCCATCTGGTGAGTGCGCTGAATTGATGAGGTCACGTTTCTGTGACGGAGGCACCATCAAGCATGAACGTGACTCTTCCTTATAAAATGTGGAATTGCCATTCGTTTTATAAAGAAGGACCACGTCCAGGGACGTTCAGGGACGTTCATGGACGTCCGAGCAGTGTTCGATCGTGAAGCGTGCAAGGGCGCTTGACAACTCCTATTTCATATACCGTGCTCTCCGGAAGTCGGTAGCAAAGGTCGTCATCACCTTCACCTGTGACTTGAAATTGTAGTAAGTGTGACACAACCTTATAAGTAGTGGAGGAGTATGCGCTCACGCTTTCCTGTTGGCAGACTAACTTGAAGGATGACGGTCGATACATCTGTGAGTTGACATTGGATTGAGAATACACGGTCCATGCCGTCAGTGCTCATCTTAAATTGTCGCAGCTTGCCGCAAACGTGTCCATCGCCCAGCTGATTCTAGCTGAATCCAATCTGTCACGAGATGCGTGCTTCCTCAAGGATGTGCAAATTTTGGGCTCGTGCTGTCTAGTATATGGAAGGTGATTAGCCTTTCTTCCATGCCCAGGCTTACCAAACCACTCAGCAGGTCCACATACCACACAGCTCACGAGTCACATTTTAACTTTCTCCGTCTCTAGCGGCGATGTCACAGGATATGATCGAAACCGCCTGAAATGCGAACGGGGACTCTCATGCATTACGGTATCAATTGTGACAGGGTAATGAGACCGATTTCAGACCACCATTTTCTTAACTGCTCATCAGGGCAATCTCTTAGCCTCGTTTGACCAAATTCTGGTATCACCTCCTGGATGATGGTTTTATAGGTATCATTTTTTCTGCATGATTCCTCTGGAATTGCAAATCCATTCCAACCCTGCATTGGGCGCAAAGGTCAGACCCTGGCGAAACGTAGCCATAATCGTCATGATTCAAGCAATGCATCATCCATGACTAGAACAACGCTTCGTAAGTGGAATCTTCATGTAACCGTACTTTGGAAACTTTAATCCATCTTGCGGATATGATAACGGCCTCATCGGTTTCAAAGCGATAATCACTGTGATGTACCGTGGGAGCACTTGAGGCCTAACATCCAGTCCTTCTCTGGAAACTCTCGATTGTGGCAGTGTGTAAGCAAGTATTGGATGTCGATGGTTAAGCTTCAAGCTTCAAGACCGACCTTGCTTGGCCTTCCAATCCAAATAGACTTCTATGCATTTCATTGATGTGCAATCTGCGGTACTCGATTTTGCGCTTCTGCTCCAGTCCCAGGCACGTGCTACGCCAGGTCATCCGTTGGGCCCGTTAATCCCCACTGACTAGCCTGTTTTCAGAGTTCTCGTATTGGCACCAAGTTTAAATCCCCAGACGGCGTCACTCTCCGTTTCAGTCGAAATTTTGGTAATGGCTCTGCCTTGTTTAGTTCCGTCCCATTGTGACTCGGCCCGTGTCCATGATCACTTTCTTCTAAGAGGGATGTAGGCGTTAGAAGATTCGGGTGTTTCACAATGCTTCTTCCGCGGTCCCATGAAAGATAGGTGCGCCAGCTGATGCTGACAATCATGTCCATCTTGTCAACGAATACGTTAAGTTTCCTTATCCCATTCCATTACGGATCGCCCATTGCGCCATAGCCTAACGTTACGTTCTGCTTGACTCCGTGTCCATGCGGATGCAAAGTGACTTCCCTTACCCTATTATCCCCGTCGAAATCAAACTTCGGTGTCCCAACTAAACGGCGAATACAGTTGAGGCAAGACAGTAAAAGACAGTGTGAGAATGACAATCGGAGTATGGAACTTAGCAAGTGTTTTCTGTTTCGCGGGCGGAATCGGAAGGCAAAATGTATCCCAGGTGTGACATTTTCAGCTTGTCCGCACCTTTTGTGCACCGCAACGATATATATACTTTAAATCTAAGAAGTCACAGATTCGCCAAAAATGATCAAGTTTCTGTGGAGGCTATGCAAAAAATGATGGTTCAACTGAGGGTCGAACTCAGGACCTTCTGTGTGTAAGACAGAAATCATAACCACTAGACCATTGAACCGGCGAACATTGTGCGAAACCTCGCGTAATGTCCTTCACGATGGCCCGTTTTATTAAATGACTGTATAGCAGCACTTGACTACTTTGTTCGCTTCCTTCAGTCTTGACGGGAACGACGGTGATGCGGCAGGTCCAAGGGCATTGCCATCCATTAGACACGTTGGAACGGAGGCATAGACCCGCTTGAGAAAACTGGGATCCACGGTGCTGGGATCCCGGTAACGGGTCCGTATCCATCCTAATTGTTGTTGGGGGGATCCGGCAGCAATTTTCGCACTAACTCTCTTGTTCATTTGGCTACTACTATCTCAAGGGCAACAGACGAGGGCTTCACCCGCTGTTCAGTGTTTTTTGTTCAGTTGATTATCTTCTGCTAGCATCAGTAGTGCCAAAGGATCATCACCTTGCAGTAAGTACTTCGGTCCGACTATCTCATATTCGGATGTTCTCACAAGAGTAAGAATGTTATCATCTTGGGTGGTGCTTTGCTGGCTCTACTCTGGTGGACGCCAGTGGGCAGGTGTTCTAGCTCAGCCTGCTCAGCATGCCGAACGGCAGGTGGGCCATACCCCGCCACCTATACCTCCGGATCCTGGTCTTATATATGCCGTTTCAACTTCCTCGCCTGTTTCATCAAGTGCAGCCTCGTCTAACTCGTCCTCATCTACCTCGTCGTATGTCATGACGTCAACGGCCAGTGCAACATCTCCTTCATCAACACATAGCCAGCTTTCAATTAATACCATCAAGAATATGACAACATGTGCCTCAGGCATCATCACCTGGACTTATAATGGTTCATCACCCAACATTTTAATCTCTATCATGAACGTCAATGTTCTTGATTCCTATCCACAACGTGACCTCACCCGCCGCCAAAATACCGCTGGACATATCTCCGTGACTTTAACAAACACTAGTGCCATCTCAAACTCCTGGACATGGCCTCAAGTGAATCAGCCACAGGGCTGGTATGCGATAGAGGGTTCTGTAGCTTCACTCAACGCCTCTTCTGTTGCTTTCTTCATTAGTAACGGATCCGACACAGCTTGCTTGCTCTCGTCCTCATCTTCATCTTCATCGCCAGGACCCATTGGCACTGCAGCCGCGGTAGGAACCTCATCAATGACACTCAGCGTGGGCAAGATCGTGGGGATTGTGGTTGGTAGTCTAGCAGGGTTGTTTGTTCTTGGTTTGGCTATCGCATATTACCTTTGCCGCCATCGTCGCTCTCCAACTCGTGGCAGCAAGCCAAAGCAGAGTGTGGGAAGGAGGTGGAGTTCGTTGCGATCTAATGACTCCGCTGCCATGTCACCTGCAGGAGGCAATGATGGCTCTACTCACTCCCACGGTCATTCGGAGTCGATGGGTGAAATACTCATTGTCGCAGATAGTGGCAAAGCTTCAGAGACCACAACTACACAGGACTCAGATGAATATCATGGAAATATTGGGGGGGAGAAAGAAGTACACCCTTACTCGCCAGGAGGAATGATCCCTGTGGATGCTATCGATAATCCCTTGCCGCGTAAAAATCGTCACATATCTGTTCACTCCCTGCAAGATCCATATCCCCTTGCAGATTCATCATTTCGCGGTGACGCTGGTCGCACCCGTGCCACCTCTACGCAACAAAGCCTCGAGCTGCAAGCAGCGAGATTACGATCGTCCATGGAAAGCTCCTTGTACTTGCGTACCGAGCGCTTTTCATTGCCAGCCTCAGCTGCCTCCACTCCGCGTACACCCACATCTCCTAGCCAAGGGCGGGACGAATACCCACCATCCCCTGTAGCTCCAACTCCGGGAAGACGCTCTCCCTCAACAGGTGCTGTATCCGCTCGCCGCACTTCTCGCAAACCTGTTCCGCGCTATGACGCCTCAGAGTTTCGTGATGACTTACGTAGCGCGGTAGACAACCAGTCAATGTTTACTGCGGGTGAATCGTCACATTCGCACGGCACAGAATCGTTATCCCCACAGCATGACATGCCAGGGCTGTCTCACAACCGCATTCATTATCTGATCCCTGACATGCCTCCGCCAAGGAACGAATAGGCTGTGACCCCCCAATGATTCCCATTGGCATGGGTTTGTCCTCCATGATCCGTGTATGTGGAATTTGCATATGCACTACGGATGCGTCCGCATCGCCTATCTATAACACGATACTTCGTGGACACACACAACTGGAGGATGTTGTAGCTGTGTTTTGCCACTTCGAGAACTGGGACATTGCGTCGTTATCTTTAATTTCAATTGCCCGATCCACATGTTGTAGGGATGTATAGTGCTAATCTTACCTATGAACGTTTACTTCGACATCACTCTATCGGGGAGGAAGGGGTGAGGGCATTTCGCTATCCTCGACGCGTGCAGAGCAGGTTGTTGCTATCGGCAGGGTTTCATATGGACCTGGCAGGAAATTGCCGATAAGATTTGCGGAATCAGGCAACAGAACCTGTAGGATCACCGGAATGACTTGCATCGAGGCATCGGACTCACTTGACAAGAGGAGGTACCCTGAAATTTCCTTGGGTTCTACAATCTAATCACAGGACATAGACATATGACGTCGTCTAAGGTATGTGGCGCGAACATGCAGTTACGGAGATGGGCGACGTGATCGACTGATATACAGTCTGATCCTTCAAACACGGGCATCACAAACGGCCAAGCTTGATGCGTCTACGGTAAAGTTGGGCGCGAGGCAGCGATAGCGTTCCATGGATTTCGTTGATTATCATGACCATCCATTTGAACTTCGCCGGCGCAAGGGCAGTGGTATTCGTGGACGCACTTCCAATTCTTGTACTCGTTTGGGATTAGAGAGTCCGACTTTTCGTATCTGAGCGAGTCTGTGATGAGAACGAAGGTCAAACATTACGGTCCGCAACAGCGATCGGATACGATACCTTCTTAGGCCAGCCCATGCTACGAAGAGTGCAACAGCTGATGAGAGGGTGGACATCGCCATGAAGGCATAGGGCATCTCCTCCATGTGGCTTTTCAACTGGATCAGAGAAGAGCGTCAATACTGGCTCATCAGAGATCTTGTGACGAGTGACTGACGTTCATGCCGAATAAACCTGCGATCAGAGCTCCCGTGCCAATTCCCATGGTTCCGATAGATACCTGACATATATTAGCTTTACCTCACCCGAGTGGAACGAAAAGGCTTACTTTGAGGTCCAATGCGAGTAGCGCATTGCGGTTAGAGTCCAAGATGAGTTCTACAATCTCCTGAGTGGATTGAACGTTGGCCTGTTGAAGACGGTAAGCTCTTCCGCAAAACGATATGCGCCAAAAAAATCCACCTCGATGTTTTCAGCTTCATTGGCAATTTCTTCTACTTGTTTGGAGAAAAACTCAAGAAGTACTTCGAGTTCCTCGTGTTCATGCGTGTTGCGTAGAACGCCATTTTTCTTGTCAGTGAGATACATAGCATCCAAATCATCATCTTGAACGGAGCAAGTTTGAACCTTCAAACCATTACAGTAGTTGCAATGCTAACCTTGTTCGAGTACTTCTTCCAGAGCCTCTTGGACCTGAAATGTGAATGAAAAAAAGATTCCCATGAGGACGAAAAAAAAAAAAATCGTACCAGCTTAGCGCGATTTTTGAACGCTACCAGACGTCTTGAGTAGTGCAACAGGCGTTTAAATTTGTCATGATTGATATCGTCCTCGAGCTCCGCCAAGAGACCACCTACGAGGTTACGGATGAATACCATCTCGGCTTCTAGCGCGCTCAGAACGGAGAGAAGGATAGACTCGATCGCTCTATGAAACCTCGATGCAGCGCGGAAATTATCATGTTGCGGGAAAACCTACCTGAATTCGTAAGGTGCGCCGCTACCCCGGGCCTTAAGGTTATGCTGAATGGGGTCAGTCGACACACGTAAAATGTTTGATGGAAACAAATGACCTCGAGATGGTACAGGAACACAGAGTGAAGACGGGAATCGTTGGACCCATAAGAGTCAAACAACACCACAGTATCGGCCTTCACTAGCGCCCGTATGTGAAGTATATTAATCTAGACGTCAATGTTATAACCAGTCCACAATTATTTACACACAGCAACGCACTAGAACAGCTCCTTTGCGAATAAGAATTGTAGGAACAAGGTTGGGTATTCGTGAATCAATCTTCCGTAAGTCACGAGGCTTCATTAAAGTTTCAGTAAGGGTCCAGCCCAAATTCTGGGCTATAGACACTATCTTTCTTACGTTTAAGCGATGCTCGCTGCACAAGTCAGACCGTTTAAATTGGCCAGATATGCTCTTGATATTGCCTAAAGCGACAGGTGTGGTTATGCAACGAGAGGATAAGCTGAGAAAACGACAAGGTACCCGCATGGTCCAGGATAGTGCCTGTGCCTCCGTAAGCTGCAAGAAAGAGAAACGAAAAAGAGACAATCGAATGGGAGAGAACGTACAGCGTAACATGAGATCTGTAAGTTGCCTGCCTTTCATGACTTTCTCAAGGATAGCAGCTTTAGCTATTTCCTCCTGAGTGTCAGACAGTCCAGACGATTCATGACCTTTCGGCCGAAAGAAATTCTTCAAAGAGGCTAGATGAAAATGTCTGCCGGATACAAGTAAGGCATTGTGAGGAATTGCTCGCTGCTGAGGTGAAGACGGGGAAGTCAATAGCGCGTGACTTTGATATGGTCTACATTGAGCAATGAGCTGTGGAGCAGAAGATGTTCGGCTCAATCGCATCACATTGCTGGTATGCACGCGCCGGAGAGCTGTATGCATTCACAGACGCAATTGGAGGAGACAGGTGCAGATTTGTGTCAAAGGCCTGCAAATGGATTCGGAGAAAACCGTTAAAATTAATTTCGTACGATAACCAAATAGATATTTACTTTTAATAATAATTTGAAATTCTTCAACTTTATTCCGTCACGCTTTGTGTGACAAGCTGTGCTTACTAGTCAGGTCCGGGGCCCCTGGTCCTCCCCATCTGACCCCAATATTTGACCCCGCATTTTTCCCCCCAGGTCGGTACATGTTCCGCGGATATTTCACCATGGAACCAGCGCCAGCAGTTAACGTCGCATTGATATGGCATTTTTCGACTATTATATCAGCTCTTTTTAAAAAATTAACCGATCTATCACGTCCAATTGACGTCTCTAGACTTTTACGTTTTCTGATTCTACTTCAGGTGATTTCAGACCTAACCAATGGTCTACAAGTCTTCATCCAAACTCATTCTCGCCATGTGCTCTCGCCATTCTGAGCAGATCAGACAGACCCACAATCAGTAATATTTACCTGGAGATGAGGCAGCACAAATCAGATGAAGATCAGGCCGCCATCTGTTCAAGTTCTTTTTCAGGATCTCTCTTCGGTCACGGATCTATTACATACCCTTTCGGTTTGCTTTGCCTCGCCTCTGTTTTCGCCTCTTTATTTTACGCCATGGTCTTCCACTGATACCTCATTCCACCCACCCCTCCACACCCCACACCATTATGTCTGATTCTCGCAGACTTTTGGAAGCTGCAAATGCGCTTTCTCAACTTCTACGTCAACACTCCATTGCCCACGCCTTCTATGGAAGCATTCTCACTGCCGTGCTCTCTGATAACCCACGTTGCGATGTGCGTACACCATCTCTTTTGTGCCCACGTACCCTCTTACTGACATGTTTCCAGGAAATATTCTGTATTGTTGAAGGTGGTTCCACACATCCCTTCCGTCGAGTCAGACAAGCCATTGTGGGGAGTGAGCACTTCACGACCACTCACTCACCATGGAGCAACCGGTAGAGGAGTCTCCTACTAGTATGGTTTTTCGTGTAACCCACTCTGCCTAGCTTGCATGCTACGTATCGTCAAGTCATCCCAGCCATTGAGGTGAGCATCTCTTTGAATGCATGTTGGTGATGCCATCAATGACAACGGTGTTGAAGATTGAGATCCTCCCTGCTGGCGAGTATGGACCCCGACGGCTGGATAGTTCCACTACCATGCAACTACAAGGCATCCCCTTTTTGACCCTGTCCGAGTTTGTTCGGGCAAAGCTAAAGGCCTGGACAATGTAAGTAACTCTTATCCCATAGTCTGGTAAATCAACTCATTCTCCACAGACGCGGCTCAGACCGCGACGCCCAAGACATCATTTACACGCTATGCCGCTACTGGAATCGATTGGATATCAATCGCGTTCCTGAGCAAGATATGAACCACTTCGTAACTGCTCATCGCACAGCGGCCCTATCCTGGGCAGCGCTAAAAAGAAAATATGGTTTATGAACGTGCTGAAGGGCATGAGTCAGGGTGGGTGCCTATCGGATTAATACTGATTGCGAAATGGGTCCAAAGGGGTAGGGCCTTTCCACTCAGAAGCGTAGCATGTTGTAATGTATCATTGGAATTGCAGATGCGCAATTCCACGCGGCTATGCCGCTGAGTCCATTCTGTTTTGGGCAACTATATCACGGCTACACAATTTTCAGAGCCTCCGGCTCTCGTAAGACTGGTTCGTACATGATATCATACCATGAATCATACATACGACATACGCCCGTGATCGTGGCACGGTGGCTTTCGGCAAGCAAGGGGAGTTTCCGCTGGCGAGCGTGTCTTGACTAATCTAGTCATGAAATGGTGTTGCTGATTCAGGGTAGGAGACGCCTATGAAATCCTCGGGGAGCGGTGTATACATTCAGGAGATAGAACTGTATAGGCTCTGCGCTTCCAAGGTTCGTCCAGTAGTTCTGCGCAACGCTCCAAAATTTGAATTTCTACCCGTCGGTGGTTGCTGAAGTCAGGAATCACAGCGAAACAATGGATCATTCCGCCGGCCAAGGCTGTTGGCTTCTCACGTTATCATAGGCGATCTCGGGAGAGTGCGCATTGACCTGAGCCGTAGCCCAACACACCATCTGCCACGAAGTCAGTAGTGATGTAGCAACATCGCGGAGATATGAGGGCCTTCGACAGTATGGATCACCAGGGAGCAGGTAATCGGGCTTTACCGTGCAAGCCTGTCCAAGCCGAAGAATATCCAGTCTGGAACTTTGTGAGTACCGTCTCTCTCTCACGCAATCAGCCGATACCAATGTTGTGGAATCAATGTGATCAGTGCCAGTTTTTGTGAGCCTGGCCCGACCAAACCCGATCTTCGTGTTCGATCGTGTGGTTCTATCAGAAAAGTGAGAAATTATTAAAGGGGATAACGATTGAAAGCTGCAGTACTGTTGACGTCTGACAAGAAGGGGTGCGAAGTAAGAACAAGCCAAAACCACTCATGGCTTTTGAGCGGTAATGATCATATAGAAAATACAAGGCCTGCTTGCCTCCCATCATTATTCCTGATTAATATTGCCGGGGCAAACTATCCATGGAATATAGATTTTCTGACCATCAACTTGAATAAGGACAGCGAGTGAATGAAAGAACAACACCATTACAACGTGAGAAATTCAGAGTGTGACTGTATCACCGTGACGTGACTGCATCGCGCAAGACGCGTAATACGTTCGCTGGCTCAGATAGAGAACTCTTGTCGTGCTCCTTCACAATGCCTACCGCGGTTCAGAAAGCTAAGACCCCTGGAGGCATTCAATCATACTATCAAGCCAAGATTGAGGCTGCCGAACTTTTGATTAATCAGAAAACTCAGAACCTGCGTCGATTGGAGGCTCAACGGAATGCACTAAATGCACGAGGTGCGTTTGAATTGCATTGATTCATATGAAGGCGTTTATAAGAGACAATAGTGCGCCTGCTACGAGAGGAGCTTCAGCTCTTACACGAACCTGGAAGTTATGTTGGAGAGATTGTGAAGGTTATGGGGAAGAAGAAAGTCCTCGTCAAGGTGCAACCTGAAGGCAAATACAGTATGTGCTGGGTCTTGAATGTCGCTCTATTATGTATTCGCTCATACACTGCACAGTTGTTGACTTCGACCCATCAATTGAGCTGTCCCAACTTTCCGCTTCATTGCGCGTGGCTCTCCGTTCTGATTCTTATACCATCCACAAAATACTGCCGAACAAAGTCGACCCACTTGTCTCCCTCATGATGGTGGAGAAAGTCCCGGATAGCACATACGAAATGGTTGGAGGTCTGGATAAGCAAATAAAGGAAATCAAGGAAGTTATCGAGTTGCCCGTCAAACACCCAGAGCTCTTCGAGTCTCTTGGTATTGCACAGCCCAAGGGCGTTCTTCTCTATGGCCCTCCTGGGACGGGAAAGACTCTCCTCGCTCGCGCCGTCGCACACCACACAGACTGCAAGTTCATTCGTGTTTCAGGCTCTGAGCTTGTTCAGAAATACATCGGTGAAGGAAGCAGAATGGTTCGGGAGCTGTTCGTCATGGCCAGGGAGCATGCACCTAGTATCATATTTATGGACGAGATCGATTCTATCGGCAGTTCGCGAGGAGACAGTGGTTCGGGAGGTGGCGATTCGGAAGTACAGCGCACGATGTTGGAACTTCTCAACCAGCTGGATGGTTTCGAAGCCACAAAGAACATCAAGGTTATCATGGCTACGAATCGTATAGGTTTGTGTGTCCTCATAGGGCATTGGTGACTTTCTGAAGGTGCCCATCGTAGATATATTGGATTCTGCACTTCTTCGCCCGGGACGTATCGACCGAAAGATCGAATTCCCTCCCCCTGGCCCAGAAGCTCGCGTCAGCATTCTTAAGATTCACTCTCGCAAGGTGAGCTGTCTGCATCTATATTTTGCGGGCGTCCGCAGAACATAGTTATTCTTAGATGTCACTGCAACGCGGTATCGACCTGAAAGCACTTGCGGAGAAAATGGGCCAGTGTTCAGGTGCCGAAGTGCGCGGTATATGTACAGAAGCAGGTGCGTCCGTTGATGTTCCTTTGTGTTTGCATTTATTGATCATGATAACAGGTATGTACGCGCTTCGGGAGCGGCGGCAGCATGTTACGCAGGAAGACTTCGAGTTTGCTATTGCAAAGGTGCTCAAAAAGAACCAGGAGGGTAATACGTCGATCAACAAGTTGTTCTCATGAATGTATTATGCTTGGTATTTGCATGACTCTTCTCCCCATCCGTGCTGCTTGACGGACTTTTGAGGCTCGGGAAAGGCACGCGGTTGGAGTTGATTGGTGATCGACGATTGCGTGCCATCAGCCGGTCATCCAGCCATCGTGTCGTCTCAGTACAGCTATATTTACTAACGGATCGTTGGTTCTTGCCACGACACAGATTAATTCATGGCCTCATTGATCAATGGCTCCGATTATGAATTGTATGGTCTGAAGATGAAGCGCTGACATATTGGAGCCTCTGTTCACATGTTCTGCGGGGTCAACCGGTCAGTAGGGACGAGGCGCCGAGTTCAGCAGCTGATCCCACGTGACCGGTTTTGAAAAGGGGTGTATACCAAGCAGATACCAAGTCTTACCCTTGCACATCAAATCGTTCGAGGATGCTACCCCAGCGCTTGCGCTTCCCACCGCAAGACGGAGTTTGCTATGACCCATCCCAAGCTGAACGAGTGCACATCTTCTATATCCTGAAACCCCTGCCAGACCTATGCGATCCCCGTGAAACTTATTCACAGCCAAGCAGAACATGTATGGGTCATCAGGATCATCAGCCAAGTGTGTCATCAGTGGCGTACCATCGCACTTGGTTTCCCTGTCTGACCTAGTTGCTCCCTTGCTACTCGGCTATGAATGGATAAGGGAGATCCAATGCTCCCTTGACGCTCGGCATAGGTGGATACACCAAGTTTCCACGTCATGCTATCCGTTTGACAATGGAACATTTAGTTCACATCGAACGCTCATAATCCTTGCAAGATTCGAGGACCTCCTTCGCTGTGCGTTCTGGTGTTACCATGATTGAAGATCTCACGCACCCAGCCATCAGTGGTGTCCCGATCAGGCCCAAGCTTCATGAATTTATTAATATCCACCAGGGATTGTCGTCTCTGCAAACTCTTATCCTGGAGCTTATTGGTACTTTGCCGATGCCCATCATCAACGTGCCTCAGGGTGTGTCGAGTATCAAGCTAAGGGGGTTCGCGCAGGACTGCTCTGTCCTGCTTCAGCATATAAGAGCTCCCTGCATAAAGGCCTTCGCCTTCATCGACTTGAAGAGGGGCTTCAAGAGGGGCTTCAACCTTCCTGATTTCCTCGCGGCTGTCTCTGCATCTCGTGCAAAATGCAAAGGCGCAACTATAAAAACCACACCGATTCTTCATCAGCTTTCAGCTGACCAAAGTGCTTCCATACTAGTACCATTCGCCGCCACTGCCGTCACTAACCATACGGCTGGACACGACGGAGTCCTCCCAGGACATCGATACATTTTGTGATGTATCTGACAATCCCCGCTGGGACCCGAACTAGCACATGACCCTCCTTTGCTCACTATCGCAAAGCAGCATCTGTCAGCTGTAGCGAACTTTGTCTTGACAGCGTAACTGATGCAGTCGTGCATGGGAAATTCGGACATTAAGCATTCCACAAAGAGTTCCCCAGGCAGGTGCCCGCGTTGCGTGCCTTGAGCCGCCCAACTCCGAACCTATGCCAATGTTCGAATTGTCTGCAAAATTCCCATTCGACAGAGATGGCCCGAACTTTATAAAGCTGTCCGAACAGTTAGCGAACTGAGCCTAAATCTGCCGTCTTTGACACCGAAGAGGCGTGCTGGAGCACACGGATGATTTTTAGACATTTCGCATGGGACTGACTGCGCATTCCGACGGACACCACCCACTGGCGAAAATTTGCATTGAACTAACTGCGCTTGTATCATACATCAGTATCAGCTACCTACTCCATATCTGCAATTTTCTGCTAACATGTATGTAGATACTCGTCAAACGTCTTCACCAGCCGCTCAATCGGTTGTCTTACAGGTGTCGCACTATCCAAAATGCTCGAGCCCCCCAGCATCCCAGCTCTTGCCCACCCATCCACCATCACGTTCCCCCACAACACCAGCCAACACATCGTCCACGTCCATCCCATCCAGCCACCTGCCTTATTGCCTGCAACAGCACGCTCGATAACCACCCCAGCCCCCATCATTCCAAATGGTAGCAGCATACGCCACAACTCTGAGGACTGGTCGATGGCGAGTAGTGCGAGGTGGTGAAAAAACCCAGAGGCGAGGAATGCGCCTATGACGCCTCCAATGCGACCAAACAGCAGAGAAAGTGGGTGTCCACCGAAGAAGATGAATAAGCGACGGAACCACTGGTGCCAACGTTGGCTCCAGAATTCTCTGAGAGAGGTTGCGCGCCAGGGAGAGTCGAATGAGGGCGGGCATTGGTCCGGATGTTGCCTGAACAACAGTACGCAAAGAACTGCGGTGAGCTCATAAGCGGCTTGGAGTACTGAATATACGCCGAATGCGCACAGCGTCGCTATAATGCTCGACCGTAAATAACGGAAGTGCGGGGGAAGTGAGTCGTCGAAGATGGTACCACCATCAACAGAGCCAAATGCATGTGGTGAAAAAGACTGCACAGCAGAGTGAATCGCGCCGCAAAGAAACGAGTGTTTTAGACCAGAGACGAGGTTGGATGTGGCAAAGGCTAATCGTGAGGATGTAGGATGTATCTCAGGTGGGACATACAGTCCCTGCGACCAGTCCCAACCACAACCTCGAAAGTTGCATGCCAAGTCAAGTGCGTCGAGCACAAAATTTCGCTTTGGCACGTCGGATGACGATTGCCTAACAGCACGAATAAAAGGTTTCGTCTGCACTGTCCATTCAAAGGTGCGTGTTGCAATACAAAACATGGATAGCTGAAGGACCTGTTCAATGCTGTGGCGGTTAATGCGGACTCATACGAGGGGAACTCACTTGTAGATCGATATTTAGAAAGTCAAGTTTCGGCTGCCCCATGCACACATCTAGAGATGTCGCAGCGCGAAACGCGAGGATTGCCGTGATGGGCCATAGCGCAAGGCGGGCTAGTTGCGTTCGGGGGAGCTGGACAAGAAAAGCTGTGGCGAAGTAACATGCGACTGGTGGAAGGATACCAAAAGCGAAGTTTTCAGTTGTGAGTGGCACCTTGGCCTTAGTGGCGGGGAGACGCAGGCTGTCTGGTAAGGGTAGCATGGTGGCAGGAGTCGGGAGTTACGAGTATGACTCGGGCGGATACGTCTGGAGCTAGTAATTAAGGTTCAAATGTTGTCATACCTGATGGAAACGTTTATGTAAATTCCCCGGGCCCACCTGGAGTAGTACATAGTATGATACTCATACTATCATTCTGGGCAATCTGCAACATGCATAGTACGATATGCAGAATGCTCAAAACGCCTCGAGCTCAACGCACTGCAGCTCGACTCACTTCAAAAAATTTAGGCACATGTAGACTAATTATATATAGTTTGCGGACTAATAGCTGCTAGCAATAGCAGTCCTCCGAGTCAGTACTTTCTCTCGGCTTTCATCCGACTGGACCACACCACAACATCTAAAAATGAGCAAAAATCACATCTATATATATAGAGGCGGTGAAATGCGCAAGGTAGGAGAACAGCATAACTCATTCTAAGCATATGCGTCCAATTAGACTCAGGCTAGCGAAGTCTGGAGACAGGATATCTGCTCACCCAATGACTGGCGGTGCAGTGGCCATGGTGAGGCCGCCAAAGGAAACATTCGACTTTGTTATAAGTTGTGCGGTACATCATTTCTAAATAATCTGCATAGCCTAAAACATGAATCTCGAAGTGGGGAGAGATAAGTGTAGTATTCATTCAACCATCTTGCATGCTGTAATAACGGCTCACGAATTGCAGCGTGGATACGTCGTCTTTTGTAAACCGGACATCTAATTTATACTCCTCAGGCAACAGCGTACCTTTGCGGGGACTTGCATCTTCCAAGTCAAACCTGGCATCTTCCGTCCATCCTTCCCTGACCATCATCTGGCTGAACAGCTGTCTCAGTAATGCATAGTCCGGCTTTTCGTCGAATTTCAAACCACGACAGTGATCGAAATAGGTAGTGAACTCCACAGGCGAGCGCGCAAGCAGGTCACGGAATGGTGAACCAGCTTTCATCTCCCCTATCCGAAGGAGTTTAGCCTCGATGCTTGGTGCATAGATACCTTGCCAAGGCAGGCGTCCATGTAAGAGATATAACAGGACATTGCCCACTGCTTCGAGGTCATCTCGCCGTCCCTGTTCTACTCCTCGCTCGTTAGCCCCCAGTGGAAAATGATGATGATATCTACGAACCTCGTCCGAAATGTACATTATAGCTTGCATATCGTGGTGTTCCAAGTCCAACGCGGCCTTCACGGAACGGTATATGCGTTCCTGTGGATGGGTCGACGTAAAGCTTGGCCAAACCAAAGTCAAACAGATAGACTATATCAGACTTCTCCCCAATGCCCATCGCAAAGTTTTCGGGCTTGATGTCCCGCAGGACAAGTCCTCGTGAATGCACGAATTCAATTCTATCCAACTGGTAAGGCGCACACAAATCAGTACCGACAACGGCCCAAGTGATCAGCACACCTACCATTTCGATAGCGAGCTTAACTACTGTTTTCAAAGAGAGCTCGCCCCTGCATACTCTTCGGAGCTGTTCGAGATTCGCACCTGCTCGGTCGAGAACCAAGAAATGTGCTCCTCCTCTCATACCACTCCATTTGCATGATGGTATGCCTGGGTATCCGTGCAGCAGGCCATATACCAGGGTTTCATAAGGCAGCACGACGGGCGCGGTTGGTTCGTCGGCTGGGATCTCCAATTTGACTGCAACCTCCGAGCCAGTGAGAACATGAAAAGCGCTCGACACATTTCCTGTTACGACAAAGCGCATCAGCCAGTTTGATACAGAAAAGGGGATGCATGTGAACCCACCAAAGCTTCCAATTCCAAGCAAGGCTGTCACCTGATACATACCGCAAACACGGAATTCCTTGATACGACTCGGAGTGTGCTCCACTGGTGAAGGATGAAGAGCAGACGATGTATTTAGTTGCATTTGTAAGGCTTGCAGTCCGTCGACCACTAGGGTTGGGTCGCTTGTGCCGAGTTTCACTTTCGACTCTAGACATCCAGGACGCTGAACCAAAGCAGTTGGGAAACCTGCCACACTTGCTGGTTCCATCACCCGGTAACGGCTGGATGTCACTACAAGAACCTGGGTCCTTTCGACGGTACTGCATACCAAACGACGGCGCTCCAAAAGGTCCGAAAACATAGAGGGATTTTGAGAAAAAAGACTCGAAAGTGGCGCAGGTTGATCGTCCACAATAAGACCAGATGGAAGCTGAGGAAGCGAAAATGACTGAGCATCCGGGATCGGAAGACCAATCACTGTGTAACCCTGATCCAGGAGTGTCCTCACAGCCGCTTCAGCATCGTCATATAAACCAGGTTGCAAAATAGTCTGGACAGCTTCACGGAGTGACTCTTCACTAAGCGGTGTTCCTAGAAATGCACAGACATCCTCCAAAGCTTGCCGCACGACGTCGGTGTAGAGTGCATCAGGGTTATCTCTGTGTCTCATAAGTTCACATTCGAGATACACTTCAGACAGTTAGCTTCATTCACAGCACCGTCACGGTCCTAGTTGCGGGTAAGCAACTCAAGTGTTGTAATGGATGAATATGAAACTTACAAGGATAGTGCCAAAGAGATCAAAGGCAATAACGGTAGCGGACGGGGTGGAGATAGGAGGCACGTAGTCCGGAACAAAGTCAAGGTCGACACAAGGCCCATCATCCCAATCGAATACTTCTTCCGTTTGAGAGGCATCGTCAACAATAGGGGGGTCTCCGTCAAAGGGGATCTTCGTTGACCAGAGAGTTAGAGCATGTGCCTTGAGACTTTCATTGAATGTCGGTAAATTTCCAATAAATGAAGAACCTGGCACAAGATGGCCATTTCGTTGGACTCCATTTGCATGATAAGACTATGAAAATCAAAATTCCGTCAAAAGTCATAAGCATTACATTATACTTCTGTGACCTACGGTTCTCGACTTCATAACCCACTTCACGGCAGCGGTGATACCCATCCATGAGTAGTCTGCAGCAAGCCTAACAGGTGTGAGAGTTGATAACGAGGCCAACAAGCATAGGCAACCAACTGGTTATACAGCAGCAAATCTTCATGTATAGATGTCGGTTCAACTGTGGCGACAGACAGATCGAGACTTTGGGGTTCCAAATATTAAAAGACATAACCAGCTCGGCGATTTAAATACTCCCTCTGTGACCCGCCACTCCACGAATCCCACCTGTCCTCTACCGGATCGCTTCCACCGGAGGACTGTGCAATCTTTGCGCGCTTTTTTTGGACGAATGTCTCGTGAACTTCCATGACCGAACGACAGAAGGTGAGGTAACTAGCTTCGTCAAGCCAATGCGAAATATGAGGCACAGTTTCTGGCGAGTGCTTGAAAATCGTGTCCTCGAAAAGCTTCGGAAACGTGTGGACGTAGAGAGTACGACCCCCTGGGCGCAAAGGAGGTTCGACGCGTAACGTTTTCTTTTCCTTGTCTAGCGATGATCCCAGGGCGAAGTAGCATCCATCATTCACTCCCGTTGGTTTTTTTGAGGAAATAGCAAATAGAAATTTTGCTTCGAAATCACAGTGTTGCACCCCAATCATGACGTCGGCTCGTGAAACACGTAGCGCTAGGAAAGGGTGAGATTTTAAGGACGTGGCTTTTTCGATGCCATAGTGCGATGTCCAAGTAGCCGAGCGCTGGGGAAGAAATTTTGCGACGACAAAAGAGTGAGGCATTTGGCGAAATGACTTCCTCGGATGAGGTGATTTATGGGCACTCAGTGGCTGCCACAGAACACTTGTGGGTGTCTGTAGGTGTCATGGTGAGGCTGATATGATTCGGACTTTGATATCTGCTATGATCGGATCATGATTCGATCAGATGTGTTCCGAGCCTGGGCGCTCGAAGCGCTCATACAGAGAACTAGATTTGGACATGAGCGGAGTTAGTGCTTGCTAGTGGGCTTCGCTACAGGTTCTTCCTGTGCTTTTTCTTGGAAACCACAGTTTTGCATCCCAATCATGATGTCGGCTCGTGAAACACGTAGCGCTAGGAAAGGGTGAGATTTTAAGGAAGCGGCTTTTTCGAGGCCATAGTGCGACGTCCAAGTAGCCGAGCGCTGGGGAAGAAATTTTGCGACGACGAAAGAATGACTGACTTTCATAAGAGCGACCCACCGGCCAAACTAGTCTGAAAAGTTATGTTTGCAGTGTGATGTTATGAAGAACAACAGGAGCAGCTAAATAGCCAGCAGTGGTAGGAGTAAGTACTTACCAGCAACCGACGACCCGTATATACAGATCTATGGAAAGCCAGATGATCCTCATTAGATCCTTAGACTCGGAGTTCTTGAGCAGATCATCTCTTGAACGCCTTACATAATTACGAAGCGTTGTTTACCCGGCGAACTGCCTTTCTTCGGAACCGTGAGCACTCCTCAATTGATCGTTTTTATCTTTTACATATCACACTCGTTGCCGCGTCTCCACAATTTCAAAGGTCAACCTGTCTTGGTTGCGACGCCTTGATCGATATGCACTCTGTTGTTACGCCTTTCCTAACAGAGCATAGTTTCAACACGGTGTTTACTTAGCTCTGAACTATCACATTCCTATTGGACTCAATCTCATTCCGAATCGTGACTCTGTTCTAAACGTTTTATCAGATTCACTCAGCGTCTCTGTTGTCGACTTGAGCTCCGAGTTGCTTGGAGTCAGTCGTAATCTCATTTGAAGTTCGAAGAATCGAAGCATCCTAATTTGCACTATTGGCCTCGTGTTAGACACGTTGCTCCGATACGAGAGGATACAAGAAAGCTATACAGCGGACGAGGAATAAGTACCTCTGAAGTGTCCTCTCTTCTCGTCCTGGGACCTGTCGCTCGTTTGCTATGGTCATAATTTGCCCGCAGTTGGAAGCCCACGGTGCTTGCACCAATCCCCTGTGCACTGGGTACCATGACGTCCACCTCTGCGAGTTGTGTGGTATTTTCTGCGTGTCCACAAAGTCGCACGAAGCGCATCTAGCCAGCAAGAAACATCGCCGTAAATTGGCTGGCCGTGGTGGTCAATACCACTGCACTATTTGTAGCACTTCCGTTTCTGGTCACAAGTCTTGGGTTCAACATGTCGAAGGAAAACGGCACTGCAGAAACGCGAAGAACAAGGGTGTATTGCCTGAGGTAGCTCCCGCTATTCCTGAGGCATTACCTGGCAATGTATTCTGTGGTGTCTGTGACAAACATATCCCAGAAGGCTTGTGGCCTTCTCATCCTCAATCCCTCGAACATCGCAGGAAGGAGGGTTACACTGCGTTCAAAACTGCCCTCGAGGAAGCTGAAAAGGACAAACATGGCATTGTTCTCTCAGAAGGACTAGATTTTGGAATTATGGAAAACGCTGATGCTGCGCGGGGGGCATTACGAACTTTGACAATAGAGTCTACGGTGCCCTCATCGCGAGTTATCATTAAGAAGGTATCTTTGTCCTCCTCGTTTGTTGGCAGGCAATCTCCGTGAGCTCTTTTCCTCCTTGTTTGATTGATCACCAAAGCCAATGACTTCGTTGGTAGGTTTTCTATCACAACCACAGCGGAAGGGGCAGTGTTGACATATCGTCGTCCGACTGCAATTGATATACGATTTTCAACACCTCACTCTGGGCGCATGGATGATCGTCTTGAAATCCTCTTCGAAGACACGGCACTGCGTGTAACCTTCGTCATCGCTAGGGCGCTGAAGGCCATTGTGGGCAGTCAAGCCGATCATGAGTTGTTGAAACCAATTGCCCCCTTCCAACCTCGCAGGCGAACTCGTGCACAACCAGAGACGCAGGTAGTGTCGGGTGTCCCTCCACCTTCCAAAAACATCATCCCGTACACTATCAAGTTGCCTAGGGCGCAGCCATCGGAGTCACTCTTGGCTGCATTGTCGGAAACGTCAACTGGAAAGGCTCTGGACCACGTCAAGAGAGTCTTCCTCCCGAAGGTTATTGATTCGTCAACGTACTCGCGCTACTTTAAGACACTGCTTTGGACGGAGGAGCACCGCATGGAGTGAGTAGGGTTGTATACTTATTTTTCTCCATTCTAACGAGTTTCCAAGGCGTGATTTGGAACACTATGATATTCTTGATGCTCAGCTAGAACGTCACGGACTGTATTATCAGTGAGCACACTGATATTTTACAAGGGTTTGGACTCATCGTGCTGTAGTTTGCTCGTTCCTGGGTTGGCAGAAAAACGCCCAAGTGTTTTGATTGGTTTGGACGCCTATTTATTTGTTCCTGCTATCATTCACCGTGCTCTCAGGGGATCGTTTTCTTGTCCAAAAGCATGGGGCTGTCGAGGGCCATTGGTATGAAGGCCATGTCCATTTTGTTCGACAGGCGTCCGTCGGATTGCGATTCGACAGGTCATTTCATGGCTGGTCTCAGCAACAGCGATATACCGTACGATTCAAGCTCAATCGCATTCCTATGCGTCGTCAACACCAGGCGCTAGACACTGCATTTGCATTCGATAAGTTTTTATTCCCTCGAAAGGCGCACATTTTACCCCTTGCCTCTCGTCCTGGCGTAGGCCCTATTGTGCCATTTAATTCGTTGATCGCTACGAACCCACCTCAGCTTCAAGCTGTCACATCGATCCTCCTACAACAACCGGGTTCAGCACCGTTTGCCGTTTTTGGTCCCCCAGGCACTGGCAAGACTATAACAATAGTGGAAGCCATGAAACAACTGCTCAAGCATAAACCAAATTCACGTATTCTTGCTACGGCACCCAGCAACTCTGCCGCTGACATCATTGCATCCCGGCTGGCGTCTACCCTCGGACCTGACGAACTTTTCAGACTTTACGCACCCTCCAGGAACCTCGACCAAGTCCCAGATGAGTTGCAGAGCTGCACGCATAAAAAGAGACTGGAAGGGGAAGACAAGAGCTGCTTCTCTGTCCCGCCCATCCCGATCCTCAAACACTTCAAAGTTATTGTGTGCACATGCGTTTCCGCGTCTATCCCGTACGGTATTGGCATCCCCCGCGGACATTTCACGCATATATTCGTTGATGAAGCTGGTCAAGCGACTGAACCTGAAGTGATGATCGGCATCAAAACGATGGCTGATAATGCAACGAACATTGTCTTGGCAGGAGATCCGAAGCAGTTAGGACCTATCATCCGCTCTAACATTGCAAGGCAGCTTGGGTTGGAGAAAAGCTATCTCGAACGTCTGATGGTGACGGATACATACGATCCTCAAAGTGGCCATGGCCTGAGGTGATCATGGCTCATCTATTTGCTTCGAATTCGTTCAGGTACTAATCTATTAGTAGTGTCGTCAAACTTGTGAAAAACTTCCGGTCGCATCCCGCGATTTTGAAGTTTCCCAATGAGCGATTCTACGCGAATGATCTTGAGTCATGTGGCAACAAGAACGTCATACGAGCTTTCGAAGGCTGGAACAAGCTGCCTTCAAAGAAATTCCCGATTATCTTCCACTCGATATCTGGGAAGGATGATCGCGAGGCTACATCACCCTCGTTTTTCAACATTGATGAGGTTACTCAAGTTCGCAAATACATTCAACTCCTCAGAGACGATCGACAGATCAGAGTGGGTAAGTAAATATGCACACTCAGTGTTATTCGCAATTTACAAGGATACGACAGCTCACAATGAGATTGGTGTGATCGCTCCCTATCACGCTCAATGTGTCAAGATTCGTAAGATGCTCAGCGGCGTGGCTGACGAAGTCAAAGTCGGCAGTGTAGAAGAATTCCAGGGTCAGGTAAGCAAAGTTCAAAGTTTTCGTCGCTCTGTGACCAGTTCTAGTTACTAGGAGCGACGAGTCATCATTATATCGACGGTCAGGAGTAGTCGAGATTTCGTTGAGTTTGATCTCAAATACACCCTTGGCTTCGTTGCAAACCCAAGGCGCTTTAATGGTCAGTGGATTTTTTTTAGCAAATATAATACTCACATTGCTTCCAGTTGCTGTGACTCGAGCAAAAGCTCTGTTGATTGTGATCGGAGACCCAAACGTTTTGTCCCTAGATCCCCTCTGGCGGTCGTTCCTGAATTATGTACACTTGAACGGCGGGTGGGCCGGACCTGGACCGACATGGGACACGACAGAGACGGTAGACGAGAGTGGTGAATACGATCAACATATTCGAGCGGCTGCAATGACGGATATGAATCTTCTTGCTCGGAGAATCGAGGAGGTTGTAACGGAGACTGTGCAGACTGGCACGGTCAGTGAGGTTGATGACGACGACGATGCAAACGTTGACAGGCCATGGAGGGAACTGGAGTAGTTTTTCTTACTGTAATTATCATGCTTGATCAACTTGAATATATCTTGTAATTTTGCTTGTAACATTATGCTTTGTTCTGAAATTTGTGTCTTGATTCTTGCTTGATTAATATTCTGCTACTGTCTCACGGGCGGTGTTAGTACTGCATTTGTCCAAATTGGGGACACAGGCAAGTCGTCTGAACCGTGGACTTGAAATTCTTCAACTCTTTTTCGTGCAGCTAGGCAGGACCGTGTCTCCTCTCTTTCGCTTTCACATTCACGTTCTTCTGTCACATTATGGTTGAGGACAAGTACATCGGATTGGCTCTGGCAGTCTCCAGCTCACTAGCCATTGGAACAAGTTTTATCATTACAAAGAAGGTTGTACATATTGAGCTTTGTTGAATTTCCCGGAAACTGAGTGGTTTTGGTTGCAGGGACTTACTGATGCAGGAGCACGAAACGCATCTACCTCCGGAGAGTATGCTTACCTCCGGAATCCAATATGGTGGGCCGGGATTTCAACTTGTGAGTCTCACCAATTGAGCCATCGAAATATCATTTCATCTCAACTATTGTATAGTGGTGCTTGGAGAAAGTGATAATAATCTCCTACCCCTTTGTCCAGCTGATAATGAAGTCTGTAGTCGCAAACTTCGCTGCTTACACCTTTGCTCCCCCGATTTTGGTGACACCACTAGGCGCACTTAGCGTGTTGATCGGGTAAGCGTACTATATGTGCTAGAACTCCATCAGCTGATGTTTTCTAGTGCCATATTGGCGTCCTTTCTGCTCAATGAGGAGCTTGGCCATCTAGGGCGGACGGGATGTGCCCTGTGCCTTATTGGTTCTTTGATCATCGTGCTTCACGCACCACCAGACAAGGAGGTTCAGACTGTGGATGAGATTTTACAATATGCTATACAGCCCGGTTGGTCACAATCTTCTCTTACCGCTATAACACTGAACAGTTTGTAGGATTCATAATGTATTGCTTCACAGTTTTCGTATTCTCGCTCGTCATGATATTCGGTGTTGCCCCACGCTACGGGCGCTCCAACCCTCTTGTTTACATATCTATATGCTCCTTAGTTGGTTCCGTGTCTGTCATGGCCATCAAGGGTTTTGGTGTAGCCGTCAAACTCACATTTGGTGGGAACAACCAGTTCACCCATCCAAGTACATATGCTTTCGGCATAGTCGTCGTTGGGTGCATTGTTGTGCAGATGAACTTCTTCAATAAAGCATTGGACACGTTCTCTACCAATGTGTACGTCCGGTCGCACATATTTTTAAATGGGATGTTCACCATTTTACAGTGTAAATCCCATGTATTACGTCGGATTTTCTACGGCCACGATAGTGGCGTCCCTCATCCTGTTCCAAGGGTTCAATACGACGGACGGCACAAATACCGTTACGCTCCTCGCTGGATTCATTGTCACTTTCCTCGGCGTTCACCTCTTGAATCTTTCACGGAAACCTGATTCCCCAAGCATGCCCAACGGTCACTCCACCTTAGAAAGCGGTCTCATGAATCCCCGCATCAGCCTCCAGGGTCGCATGTCTCTTGATGGGTGGGGCGGTGTATCTGAAATACAACCAGACGGCGCCCTTCAGTCCTCTGGCCACGGCCGTCGTTCTTCACTCTATCGCGCACAGAGTACTGCATTGTTCAACGCCTTTGAGGAGGAAGAAACAGCTGATAACATGCCGCTATCTCAGTTGCGGGAGAGTGAGGAAGAGTACGAGTATGATAGTGATGTAGATGAACGGACTCGATTACATTCAGAGCATCGGATACGACCGAGTGTCTCTCGAAGTCATAGCAGTTCTCCAGCGCTGCAGGGCAGTGCACGGAATTCTCCTCGACCCTTATGATACTAACATAACCATACCCTCTTGACGGACTACTATAATAGATATCAATTTCTTGTCTAACTCCAGAAAGCTCGTGAAGGACTAAGTGCTTGAGTGAACCGAACAGGGTACGGCCGTCGGTCCGCTGGGATGTGAGAACAAGTTCCTGGTTCAGGTTTCTTTGCGTAGAAAGATCTTGTAGAATACATGTGGTCTCGATGTAATCTTTGGGCCTTGCGTGCCACGCATAGGCATCGATATCTCCTGACCCCTGCATTTGCTCAGACTGTCCGATTCTCCTCTGGTACAACAACTATGGGCGTAATTGGGACTCGCACTGTTGACACTACCGAGCGGCTAGCGAAGCTACGAGAGCTGTTGAAGAAGCCAGAGAACAATGTCAAGGCTTTCTTTGTTCCTAGCGAGGATCAGCGTGGGCATACATAACATGTCCAGCGGAAACTTTGCTGAACCTTCCTTGTTCCAAAGATTTTAGCGAGTATCCTGCACATTCGGATGAGCGTAGGGCATTCATTTCAGGTTTCAATGGTTCAGCTGGTGAGAAGGTGCCATGATCTAGGCTTGACGATATCTGATATGAGAGTCATAGGGTGCGCTATCATCACCCTCAGGGATGCTTTCCTCTTCACAGATGGGAGATACTTCTTGCAAGCTTCCGAGCAGCTTGACAGGTACTGTCCAGCTCACCTGATTCTATTCTTCTTCTTAAGAGATTTCCTCAGCAACTGGAAACTTATGAAACAGGGCTTGCCAGGTATAGTACTTCGTTGATCATGTTCCGGTTTTATGACTTATTTGAGAGGAAGACGTGCCCACATGGCAGGAATTTCTCTCCAAAGTCAATCTTTTCTGTCCTTCTGGGATCATACGCTGATCGAATACTATTATAGCATCTCGAGCAAGGAACCCGGATTGGCATTGATCCTACGCTGATTTCAGCTGGTATGGTGTTACTACTTCTCCTCGTTATTTGGCTAACCGATAGCAGTGGATGCTGAAAGTCTCAAGAAATCTCTTGAACTTAGGGGATCTGGACTTGTATCTCTCCAGAAAAACCCTGTCGATATCGTATGGGGCAAGGACCGACCCCCGTGTCCTCACAACGATGTTTTCCCTTTGGACGTCAAATACGCCGGTCAGCATGGCAATGGCGATGCATAGATTAAGACTAACGTTTGGAACAGGAGAGACCTTTCAGAGCAAACTCCAGCGTTTACGGGAAGAGATCACGAAGAAAAAAGCTGTTGCCTCGGTCATTACGCTTCTGGACGAAGTCGCGTGGCTTTTTAACCTTCGTGGCACAGATATTGACTTCAACCCAGGTAATCGCAGACCATTTTCGCGCTGATTTAATATCTTAAGAATCATTCTCTAGTCTTCTTCGCGTATGCTGTTGTGACCCCAACGGAGGCAATACTTTTTATGAATGACGCTCAGGACCAGCATAGTATCAAGACGTTCCTGGGCTCTGATGTTGAGATCCGTCCATATGAGTCTTTCATTCCTGCTTTGAGGCAGCTCGCTACGACCCTTGGAGCTAACAAAGAGAAAGTAAGTCGTTTGATGCATGTCCAGAAATCAATTTTGATTTTTATCCATTTTAGCCCATGTTACTGGGTGACAAAACTAGTCTAGCTGTGGTTGAAGCAATCGGACAAGTGCGTAACTCGTGATAGTCTGTGACAATCACTAAGTGTATTCTAACTAAATACAGGAGAATTCCATTCTCATTCCGTCACCAGTGGCTGCTATGAAGGCAATAAAGAATGAGACGGAGATCGAGGGCTTCCGAAAATGTCACATTCGCGATGGCGCTGCCCTAACCCGTTACTTTGCCTGGTTGGAGGAACAACTCAATGACGGCGTTGAGTTGAACGAAAGCCAAGCTGCAGCAAAGCTCGAAGAATTCAGATCGTCAGTGTGAACGGTATTTAATAATACTGTGGCTCACCTCCTAGTAGTGAGCTGGCCTTGTTCCGTGGACTGTCGTTCACAACAATCTCGTCTACTGGACCTAATGCTGGTGCGCGAACTCGGGTGAGACAAAACACACACTGATCATCACACAGCTGTAATACATTATTCACCGGACCCGGATAACTGCGCCATCATCAGAAAGGATCAGGTATGTCGTCCAGATCGACGTGAACCCATGCTTATAGTGAATATTAGATATATTTATGTGATTCTGGAGGTGGGGTCCTTTCTATTCACAATGACACATCTTTCACGAGATCATCATCAGGGCAATATCTTGACGGAACCACAGATGTGACTCGGACATTGGTAAGCAAATTTGCTGGTAGTAATAGAAAGGGGGTTTCTTAAGACTTCCTCACAGCATTTTGGCACCCCTACTAATGAGGAGAAACGAGCTTTCACGCGTGTCTTGCAAGGTCATATTTCAATCGACACTGCTGTTTTCCCAACTGGCACGTCAGGTGTGTCCGCTTTACCATTTCCCTTCGGTCCAGCCTGACGATATACCGCTCAGGTTACATTATGTGATGATTTATTTCTGACACTATCAGGCCACATTACTCATGTTGATTTCACCTCAGTGACTCATTTGCAAGACGAGCTCTATGGCAAGAAGGATGGGGTAAGCGATTTGTTGTTGAGCCATATTGCAATGTCCTAATCTTTACAGATTACAGGTAGTTCCTCATCGCTCAAAGTCATAACACTTGCATGACGCCTGAATATAGACATGGGACTGGCCATGGCGTTGGTCACTTCCTGAACGTTCATGAAGGTAAATCAGGCTCATTTCAGATCGCAGAGGATATTGACATGATGCAAAAAGGCCCGCAAGGCATCGGCACCCGCATAGGTTTGCTTCATACTGCACTCCTTAGACATCCTGCTCACCCACACCTCCAGCGTACAACAGCACCTCTTTGAAAGTGGGCATGACCGTTTCAAATGGTGAGTGGACTGGGTAATGCAAGGAGCATGCCAACATTTGCTCCAGAACCAGGCTACTACGCCGACGGACGCTACGGAATCCGCACTGAAAGCGTCGTTATCGTCCAAGAGGCAAATACACCAAATAACTTTGGGAATGGGTACCTTTGTTTTGAACATGTAACGATGGTGAGCGCCTTCGGATGAGAGGGATCGGGTCTCGATAAGCTAACGCTGAAGTAGTGTCCTATCCAAACGAAGCTGATTGATTTTTCACTTTTGACCGCGCAGGAAAAGGAGTGGCTCAACTCGTATCATGCGGAGACACTGGAGAAGGTAGGACCTTTGCTCCGTAACGACCTGCGCGCTCTTCGGTGGCTAGAAAGAGAGTGTTCTCCTGTGTAGAGGATGATCCTTTCAGATGCGGTCGTTAATCTCAGAGCACCTCCTAGCAAAATTTTATGCATCACCGCTTTCACGAATGCCAAGGCCAGCCGGGACCTGTCACTCGTTGCACTCGTTAGATAACCATGAGATGGACAGACGAGTAGAAACCATTTATCTTTTTGGTGTCCATTTCTGTCTGTTGAGAGATATGCGCTATGCAGGACATTACTAAGTCTAATGGGATTCCCGCGTCTCGTGCGCATCTCTAGAGACACGAATGCCCTGGTGTGAGGTGCACCCCTACTAGTCCGCCGTTCCGGCCGAACCATTCATCCTGTACACAAATGAAATGATTATAGAACACTTGGGGTTTGCATCTCCCCACAAATTTCTCAACACTCTTTCCAGCAACCAAAGGTCTGAGGCATTGCTGATATCTACCATAGCTGACTTCGAACCTAGGGCTTTATACAGGAGGACGGTTGCAGTGATACCCTAAAAATTCGTCAGCTGGCAACCATAAAGCAGGTGAAACAATGTACAATAATCCCGCAACGCCAACAGTTGGTTGAGTTGTGCGGCATCAACTCGCAGGTATCCGAGTCCACCCGCCGATTCTAATTCTTGTAACGTTTGATGTGCTACCTAATATGGTGTTGACGCCATGTGCGCGCTCCACTCGAGCCCCATGCTCAGAACTGTCCGCAGGCGAGCGGATCGCTTTCAAATTAATAAATATAT
The DNA here is from genome assembly GCA_011800875.2 of Suillus brevipes Sb2. Lineage (NCBI taxonomy): Eukaryota > Fungi > Basidiomycota > Agaricomycetes > Boletales > Suillaceae > Suillus > Suillus brevipes. The sequence continues at coordinate 17,079 of JRHT02000256.1, read as the reverse complement.
TTATGTCGGATCCTCGACCAAATTTCTCCTTCCTGCAGAGTGCTTGGCAACCATTTCCCTACATAGTACCGCTAGTTGATATATGGACATGCTCCTGGAAGACAATCGAATTCATGCTAGTGTCTGCATCGGAGCCGGCAACGAGTTTTGCGTGATATTCTCGAACGCTAAGGATGAGGCGTGGTCCCACCACAAACATCTGCACGACCGATAAAACAATACGAGTGCCATCAAATATCATAACTTCAATAGAATCCGAAGCCTACAGAAATGATGAGCTGTTGGTATAAGCAAATGTCAGCGACAGGCCGGCGCACCAAGATCGCTGGAGAGAGACCAATAAGCTCCAAGCAAGAGACACCGGCAAAGCTAGCACGTGTGGAATTTGAGCAGGAAAAGATAACCTCGTTCTCAATTACAGCTCACCTCGCAAAATAAAGCACGTGAGATTTCATCAGCGCTCTGAAACAGTCCCCGATCGTCGATCCTGTGGATGGGCCGAGGCGTCGCAGGTCACGGAAATGTTTCACAGCAATCCAGACCGAAAGACACAGCGCGAGGACCTCCCAAACAGTGTTGAGCATCCAAAGCATTGAGGTCCAAAGCACGGCATCCCCCTCATATTCATAATTGCATATATGCATGCCAGAGAGTATCAGCTCCTCTGGTGTTTATCCAATGAGCTGTGTCCTGCAAGTCAGCAAGCAAAACTTACCTGCTACAGCATGCTTGAGTACTATTGCCGCGAGTACCACACAGGCGATGTTAACAGCTAGGAAGGTGATAACAAGGAAGATGAGCATGGTTTTGGATCCTTGATACATGGCATGTAACCGAGCAATCATGATGACTTGCAGCATCTTTCAGTCGAGTCAATATCACTGAGATTTTGCAGCTCACCGCCCAGCATGGCAGTTATGGCCACATTTGTCCAATCTGTTGTGTAGAGAAGAATATTGCCTGAAACACCCAATCAGTGATCACCTCGTAATAGAATCAGACACTCGACTCACACCTGTGTAGTCATTATGCTGAACCAAGGTCAATGGTCAGAATTTCACTCACCCCTACGTATGTGCATTAATCGGATAGGAGGGAGATGGTTGCGAAACACTCACTGTATCTGTCAGCGAGAACAATGTCATATTTTCTGTGCCACCGGTCAGAAGAATCGTACACAGTGAATATGAGACATACCCAGAGCAGTGGCACTAATAGTCAGATAAGAGGTATTAGCACAACACAAATTTTTGACCTCGATACATACACAGAATAAGGTATGCCAATATAGCGTATCTAGAACATTTTGGAGTCAGGGAAACTCGCCGACCACGCTATAGCATAACATGAGGTACGAACAACCAAATACAGCACAGTCATGAGAGACCAATGTTGCCTCTGTCGCGAATTCATCGTATTCCACTGCTTTATGATGAGACTCCGTCACTCACCCAGATCAATTCAATCTATAACGACATTCTTAGCGAGTTCGCTGCTCTGGCGATGAGGTCAACCTACCTCTTGTCCGATTGTTAATACTGGAGATATCATAAGAATGGCAGCAAATTAGGAACAACGGCCTGCTCACCCCAGTCATATACCACCACGACGCCTGCTGCAACTGCAAAATGCAAGTCATTGTTAGATCAAAACATCACCAATTGATACGACAAACCCATCCAATAGCTAAAAAAAAATTGCAAATCAATGTACGGCCACAAACTGGGATCATTGGAGACGAAGGTCATATTCGAGGGATGGGTGTGAGCGTGTGGGGGATGTTGAGGGTGTTACCGATCTAGTCATGGCCAGTATCCATGCTAGATATACCGCCATCCAGCGCTTGTATCGCCAGAATCGGCATGATGGAGATAAATATTTGCAAGACCGCTGATTGTCGGGAGCTTATTTCCAACGCGATTTTCGGGTGTTCTCGTTGCAGGCTTGCATAAATCGAAGAGTTCTGAAACAAATCAATCTAAAACAATAAGCTTGATGTGATTGAAACAAGTATGTGTACCCTCTTCGGCCTTACTAGACAAGCCCGAGGCGTGTTATTGTAATATCCGATTCCATTGGTCCTATACCATGCTTCTGGTCCAAAGTCAGTCCCGTCTCGGTGATTTTGTGCTGGTAGCGTTCGAGACACCCGATCTAATGGATGATGACGGAATACCTATTGGCTATGCAGCCTTTTGTGAATGGTTTGTTGATTATCCGGTAGCCTTATTCTTTCGAATCCCCCGTCTGAGCAGCCTTCTGAGCCCACGGTAAGCGCGTTCTTTATCTTGGGGAAGGGTAACTCATCATCTCCCAAGTTGATCTCCGGGTATTTTGGTTTTTTTGCCAGTTAGCACGCTCTTCGCAGGATATGTCATATGATCTCATATCCTTATCAACATCTGCTCCAGGGTCGCGCCACATAATCAGTGTTTCAAAGGTGACTAGCCTAGGATTCAATCCGTGATTCGTCAGAAGCTGTACAGATCAACGGTGTGATATGCAAGCACTGAGCGCTGAGCGCTGAGCTCTGAGAGCCGAAGCAGCGATTATTGTGTGGCGCTGATCGGAATGCCTACATGCGTGGCATGTTGTGTGTCCACAAGTACACGGCGTCTGATTGGAATCTCAATTGGATACAAGTAATCCCGAGGCTTTACAGAGACCTGCATGGAAACACAATTATTTTTTCACTCGCCGAATTACGAAAAAAACAATCAACGTTCTACGTACATCCGTGATTCAGATTTTACTGATCAGAAAAGCGATCAGAAGTATGTCCCAAGTACATACTGCTGAAGAGGCGATGACCAATGACTCGGACTCGGACTCGTCAATTGCAAAGAAGACTGCGACTGCCAAATACAGGTAATGAGTCCGTGGCGCCCGTATGGATTGCCGGCGCCAGGTACCACTGGAAAAATTGATAAAATTCGAGATCTTTGTACATTGAAGGAGAGCTGACAACGTTGAAGCTGAAGCTTAAGGCCTAAGGTCCAGACCTGTCCAGACGTCCAAGGATGATGAACTTGAGGCGGCGACCTGACTCTTTTAGCCGCCGGCAAGGTTAGGTACCTTCTTACGTATACTATATCACATGATTTCCTTTGTTTCTCCTGCAGATTTGGGAACTGCTCCCCGGGGCCCGAAACGCAACAGTGACCCATCACCTAGTGGCATCAGGATCCTAAGGCCTAAACGTTCAAGCAACAAATGGGCGTCCGGGTCCGAGTCACTGCCATGGCACAGCTGTTCAGTTTTAATTACCGCACTGACTCAGATCTGGCTAGTACTTGTGGGCAGCCAGGGCCAATAACTTGAATGTTATAAATTCTTGCGCCACAAAGTGGTCAGTTCGTCAAATGCCTCACTGCTTTGTCGTTGCAAAATTTCTTCCCCAGCGTTCGGCTAATTGGACATCCTACTATGGACTCGAAAAAGCAGCATGCTTGAAACCTCTCCCTTTCCTAGCATTGCGTGTTTCACGAACCGACGTTGGGATGCAGGATCTGGGCCGTCAAGGGCAATTTTTGTTTGCTATCTCCTCCGAAAAGCCAACAGGAGTGAATGATGGCTGTTACTTTACCCTGGGATCGTCGTTGAACATAGAAAGAAGACGTTGCGCGTTGAACCTCCCTTGAGCCCGGGTGGGCACACTCTCTATGTTCATACTTTTCCGAGGCTTCTCGAGGATGCGCAATTCCAAATTTCGCCAGCGATTGTGCCTCACCTCCCACATCGACTTGACGAATCTAGTTTCCTTGCCTTCTGTGGTTCAGTCTTAGAAGTTTACGCAAAATTCCTGAAACGCGCAAATGATGCACGCTCTTCCGGCGGAAGCGAACCCGTGGAGGATGGGTGGGACTCATGGAGTGGCGAGTCGCCCTACGAGTATGAGCATGACCGAGGGGGTTACGTTTTTGAATATTTGGAACCTCAGAATTTCAACATGTCAGCTGCTGTTGAAACGACATCCGTTTATCATAATTTACTACTGTATAACCAGTAAGTCGCCCTCAATTAGTAATCTTCTAAGCCCACAGACGTCTCAGACTTGCTGCAGACTACTCATGGATGGGTATCACCGCTGCCGTGAAGTGGGCTTCGAAGTCGAGAGATGTAAGCCAGGATGGTATGAAATATCATCTTCGATTTCTGACAAAAGGTTTGTTTTCGTAGCATTATCGTGTGCATAGGGTCCGACGAAGTGTCGAGCTGTTGCCAGGTTATTCGTTTGTCGAGAATTTGCCGACCTTCGAAGAAAGCCTCAAGGCACATGCCCTAAGTCTCTGGTCGATGAAGATTCCTTTTGATGGTGACCCACCAGCTGTTGGCATCGCATCGGAAACGGAAGAAGAAGTGGATTGGGATGATGGGCCCGATGTCGACCTCGACTTCGTCCCGGACTATATGGCTCCTGTGTCCGCCCCATCCACTAAAGCCATCGCATTTGATATATTTGGTACCATCCTGGTAAGTTTTCATATTTCAGTCGCATGCGCACAAGTTGCTCACATGTAATCAGGATCGTGACGGTGCCATCAATGAGGCTATGCGGCTGCTATCACCAACTCATCCAGACAATCGCCGTCTGTCTAAGCTGTACCTTGAATGCGAACTTATGAGACACAGAGATCATACTGACGCACCATATAATGACATCGTGCGACACGCTCTGCAAGATGTCTCTACTGTTTTGGAAACACCGCCAAGTGAAGCCGTTCTCCGGGAAGCTGTACAAACTATCCTGGAACCTGGGTTATATGCCGATGCTGAAGTGGCTGTGAAGACGCTCCTGATCCAGGGTTATGTGCTGGTATGTCTTCCGGTCCCGGGCGGGAAATCATTTTCACTTCCTCAACTTCCATCTGGCCTTACTCTGCATGATCAACATGCACCCCTCTCGGACCTCTTTGGTCAAAACCATTCCATGTTTTCGAACCTCTTGGAGCGCTGTCGTTTAAAATGTGAAACTATCGACAGGAACCAGATTCTTGTAGTGACATCCAGTTGTTACCGAGTGATGGAACCGGCAAGTATGGCGGGTTTCCCAACTATTTTGGTTCAACGTCCTGGATGCTTAGAATCGGAAGCGAAGCTCGGCACAAGCGACCCAACCCTAGTGGTCGACAGACTACAGGATTTACAAATGCAGCTACAAAATTTGTCTGCTCATCATCCTTCACCAATACTAGAGCGCACTCCAATTCGCGTTAAAGAATTCCGCGTTTGTGGCATGTATCAGGTGACCAAATTGCTTGGAATGGGAAGCTTTGGTATGTTCAGATTCGGCTACTTTTCCCTATCAAACTGCTGATGCGCTTTTAGCATGACAGGAAATGTGTCAAGTGCTTTTCACGTTCTCACCGGCTCGGAGGTTGCAATCAAAATGGAGGTCCCATCGGACACACCGACCACGCCCGTCGTGTTGCCTTACGAAGCTTTGGTGTACGACCTCCTGCGCGGACACCCAGGGATACCGTCATGCAAATGGAGTGGCATTGATCGAAGATCCCATATCTTAATTCTCGATCAAGTAGGTGCAAATCTTCAACAGCTCCGAAGACTCTGCAGGGGCGAGTTCTCTTTGAAAACAGTAGCCATGCTCGCTGTCGAAATGGTAAGTGTGCTGGAAAAATGCTCGCAAGTTTGAATTGATGTATGTTTAACTTGCCAGTTGGATAGAATTGAATTTGTGCATTCTCGAGGAGTTATCCTGCGGGACATCAAGCCTGAAAATTTTGCGATGGGCGTTGGGGAGAAGTCTGATATAGTCTATCTATTCGACTTTGGCTTGGCCAAGCTTTACGTCGACCCATCCACAGGAACACATATACCGTTCCGTGAAGGCCGCGTTGGACTTGGAACTCCGCGATATGCAAGCTATAATGTACATTTTGGACGAGGTTCGTAAAGACCAATTTAATTCCTGCCCAGAGCTAACGACTGAGGAGCAGAACAAGGGCGACGAGACGATCTTGAAGCATTGGGCAACGTCCTGCTATTTCTTTTGCATGGACGTCTGCCTTGGCAAGGCGTCTACTCGCCAAGCCTCGAGGCCAAACTGCTTCGAATGGGAGAGATGAAAGCTGGTTCAGCATTTCGTGACCTGCTCGCGCGCTCACCTGTGGAGTTCACAACGTACTTCGATCACTGCCGTGGTTTGAAGTTCGAAGATAAGCCAAACTATCTTTTGCTAAGACAGCTGTTTGGCCAGGTGTTGGTCAAGGAAGGGTGGATGGAAAACACGAGGTTTGATTGGGAAGATGGAAGTTCCCATAAAGGTGTGCTGTTGCCTCAGGAGTATAAGTTAGATATCCGGTTTACAAAAAACGATGTGTCCACGCTACAGTACGTGGGCCCATACATTCATTACGCGCAAATGAATTAAATGCTGTATCATTGTCGAGATTCATGCATGTAGACTATGGTGCACGTAGCTTGAGATGATGACAAGCACAACTTGATGTAGAAGAATGTTTTCCGACTGCACGGGAAAGAGTGTGTTACTCTTTAGGTCAATGATATCCATGAGATCGATCTAACGAACAAAACTATATATCTTATTCCCTGATGGTCCCCGACTCCACTGAAGTGGAGAGGGTTCTCGCATTCAGGCACTCGCAAGGATTCGATGATATAATAGTACTAGTGGTTCGCGCCTTTGGGTGGGGGTTTGTAGTGTTGCGGCACCAAGACGTGGTGAAAAGGTATCTGTTTGACTGTATCCACTAGTAAGTATCAACTCCAGGAATAAGTGTCTGTGGTAGCCAGAATGAGCGGGAGGGACTACCGGACAAAGTACGATAAGCCGTAGTGAGGCGAGCACGTTGCCTGAACCTTGCAGGTGCGAAGCTGAGGGTGATAAAAATTCTCATATCGCTCGGTATTGGAGATATACTCTATAAAGTTGAGGTCGGTGTTGAACCGAACCACGACCCTATATTTTTCTACGTCCCGTGCTAGAAAAGCCATGGACCAACTATCACATCTTAGCATTAGAATGGACATCAAGAATCGATAAACCCACCTCGCCCTCTGGGCCCCTCGGGCTTTATTTGTAAACAGCTTTGATGTATCAGGTTGAGTGCTTTGACAGCGTCACGGCCCTCGATAACACACGATATGTTGATCTCGCTGGCACCTTGGCTAATCATCTCGATATTCACATTACCCTGGGCAAGAGAAGTAAACATGCGCCCTGATATACCAACCAGGTGGCGCATCTGTTGACCAACAAGGGAGAGAATGGCCATTTCACGGTGGACGGAAACCTGGGACTCGTGTTAAGTAAGGGACCTACGTCATCAAGAGTACTCACGGTTCCACTCTTCTTTAGTTCCCCCACCAGCCGCTCCATAGTTGTCCTGGACAGGTTGTCCTCAGTAGCCATGCTGACATGGACTTCGCTGGTGCTAATGAGGTCTACAACCACGCCAAACCGATCAAGGGTTCCAAATATCCTAGCCAGGAAGCCGTGAGACACACTCTTTCGATTCGAATTGACGTTGAGTACGACGATGCGTTCTTTTATTGTCACGGCGGTTGGTAGTCGCTTGTTCCTACGCAATTCGTCGTTGGACGGCGAGAGGCCTTGTAACATTGCGACTGGTGCTTCAAAAAGACCATCGTCTTGCGATGCCTCGATATCTGGGTCGGGGTGAATAACTGTACCACCGCCTAGGGGGTTCTCCACGTTTTTGATTCTTATTGGAATTTTTCGGCGAATGACCTGCAAATTGAGGATGAACAAAAGTTGAGATTCAATGACGACCTTTCTGACCTGCTCCATCGTGAATGGATGTACGACTTCACTCCCATAATAAGTCAGTTCAGCGGCTTCGTCGGGTGATATGATAGGTATTAATCGTGCCGTAGGCACTTTTCGAGGATCTGCTGTAAATATCCCGTCAACTTCTTTCCATATCTGCAGTTCTGATGCTTCCAGGCCGACGGCCAGAAGAGCAGAGAGCAAATCTGTGTATCCTCGGCCGACTTGCCGGAGAAGCGAACCTGGTACGTGGCCAAAGAAGCCGGTAACAACGGGTACGCGAGGTGTGCATCCCTTGATGCGTTCCCCGACGGCAGAGGCCACGTTATCATAAAAGGCCTGATCAAGGGAGCCTTCTGGTACGGTCTCGCTATCCTCGGATACAGGTATGATATTTTCTAGCGATACGTACTCTGCGTCGATGCCCTGTAGAGTGCAGATCAGTCTCGTTGAGGAACTGTTGATACCAAATACCGACTTGGTCGCGGAGAATGGCTGTCATCAGTTTACAAGCTAATCGCTCGCCAAAACCTATGATGCTGTCCCGCGAACGTGGTGATATTTCATCTATGACCTGGTAACCAGAGAAACATTCACATTAGGTTAGGTGATGAGCGACAGTGCGGTCATATAGATTGAATGCACCTGAGCAGCAAACAAGAAACTACGAAGCCAATCACAGTCTCGGTCTATTTCAGCCGCGAGTTCTTGGAGAATCTCTGGATTTCTGACAGACGCATTTGCAGCATCTAGGTGCTCTGACCGTATAAGATCGACGGTGACATTAAATTCTGGTTGAGACTGGCCAGTCTGAGGTGTTATTAATGGTGTCAATGCACCTGTGGACGGAGACGAAGGCGATGGCGAAGATCTGCGCATCGGGGAGTTGGGAGAAGTTTCTGATGACCTCCTGAAGATACCATTTGTCGACGGAGTCATGGTACCGGAACCATTGAATAATTTGTGTCTTTTCCGTGCCTCAGAGGCAGCTTTGAGTAGGAGATTGGTAGTTCCCAGAGCCTTCGCGGACCCCGATCGTGCAGAGCAGACGATAGCAATTTTGTGCTGGTCAATATAGCTCCTAAAAGGCGAAGTCAAGACACCCAAAGGTGCATCATGAGTAAGACTTACGATACGATATCACGAGCAATATTGACTGCAAATTTGCCTACACTAGTACCTCCATACTTCTGGACCGTCCACGTTGCTTCTGGATCTGTGTTGTTCTGACGCAACACTAGTAACGGATTCGTAGATGAAGAGGAGGAAGGCATTAGGAAAAACCTCCCGTGCAAACTTACCCTTTACATAACTTTTCATCATTATAGCACTTTTCGTAAATAATGACAAATCACAAAAAAAAATTCGTTCACGCCACTCTTGCATCACTAGAACCAAGATATTTTTTCCCACATTACCTAGTTAGTTAACTGGACCTATGGTAATCTTAGTCACACTTAATTAAGTTTAAACACGTTTGTATGGAGCATTGCCGGTGCACACCAGCAGTGCTCTATAGCACTTTAGTTGTAAAATCATCTTATATTCTTTTCATAGGGAGCACCACCGGTGCTCACCCGCAGTGCGTGGGTTACATTCGTTTTGGCAACTCTGCCACCTCGCTAACGTGCACAACGCCGCCACCTCTCTGCTCGTTGTCAACAACAGTGAGCTCGTTACATATGTTCAAAATACCATGGCCTGCCTGCTCTTTCTCTATATTATTAAGTATATAAGCTATGTACTGCTGTGTAATGAATTATTCAATGTTCCTGTATGTTTTTTTTTGTTGCAAAGATATATATTGAGATGAACTATTCTACGACATGCTGAGTGTAAGCTAGACATTTTCCTGGTCTGAATCAACCACCGCATTGCTCTTTTTCCCCCACTGGAGCCTATTCCCACTGTGCTGGCCATGTTTCTCGATCGAGCCAGGTTCATCAGGATTCAGGAAAAATGTTGGCCATGAGTTGCACTCTGCAACATTATGTAGCACTAAGTAGGCCACATAGCACAACAGAGCATCTTCATGTGATACATAGCTCAATAGAGCGCCCTCGTATGATACATAACACTATATACAGTCCTGTAGCACACTCGGATGCCAATATTAGCTATGCAATACCACCTCGCCCATGATAGCCAATGTTGTGCTATATACCCAATATCATTGCTCCTCAAGCACCCTACAGGCTGTACAACAGGCGCTCAAATAATTCTAAATCAATATACCTGTTGAGGTAAAACTCTTCTGCCGCCTCTCGACTGAACTGTGGCGCAAGGTGAACCAGACGAAACACTCGATCAACTGGTAGAACTGCTGCATTGGGTCAATGTTCCCGCGAAGACTTGGTGAGTCGAAAACACTGTAGATTTTCATTGAAAGTCTGAAGTGGACAGAACCAGTGAATATACACCAGGGGACATGCAAAATGACCCAGACGTGGTGGCAGGTTGAATACGACTTTGACTTCACCAACGCGAAGCCCTATTAAGAATAATGAGAAGACACAGATAGACGCAAAATATCATGACTCACCTGAAATATCCTCACCAGTGTACTCCTTGCTATCTTCAATCATGAGGACCATATCAAAGCATGCAGGAGCTGGTAATTTCCTGATGTCCTTTGGTGGAATCTCTGGTGATGCCCGCACCTTGAATATGCATTTGGCGCTATTGAAATGTGGTTGTGCAGGTGAGACCACCTTCACATACTTGTACACGTCAACATGGTCTTGCAGCATCAGTTTTCAGCGGGGCTGAGTTTGCAGGTTGTGGCGGAGAAACTGTTCAAGTGCGGGAATAACCAGGGAAGCATTGTGGTTATCAACTAAGTGCTGAAATGTCGAGTTTGGGAATGGGCATGTCCTAGGGACAAAATATCCACAAGACACTGTGAACATAGTGAAGCGATGTATCTGCTGAGGTAGGTCTGCCACTTGTAGCTCGTGATGGTCAGCTGGTGAAGGTGACTCGGCATCAGAACCAGAGTCGATACTGGAGTCCGAGTCCTGCAAGTGTGAATCTTTGTTAGCAGGATTTTGTGAGGCCCACCAATGCAGATAAGCATTTTGAAGGTAGATAGATTCTTGACAGCGTAGCCACATAGTCATTTGAATAACATAATCATAGCGATTGGAAGCACAATATGCACACTTGGCAAAATCTATGTGGAGGCGTTCAGGGAGCTCCGTGTTGAAACCGTCGGCACTCCCAAACAAATGGATTGAATCGATATAGTGTACCATCAAGTGGATTGTCAGTATATTGAAGTGCTCCCACACCCCATGTTCGACGAAAACATCCTTATTGGCATGCAACAACTCCAGTGCGGCTTGCATGCGGTGTAGAGACTCGCATATTTCTGAGCGGGTATTATGGAATTCTCCCAATTTCAAAGCACAAACTCGCAGCTGTGCATTCCCTAGCCATTGCCTTATAGAGCGACACATTCCCGCGCTTTTATCACCCTATCATCCAGCAGCATCCATCCATAGTTCAGCAAGTCTCACTGGTATGTATTTTCGCATTTTTATTCATTATGGTGCCATATCACAGCATGGACCCTTACTTACATATTCTGTTACATATTACATACTCGGCTCGGCTTAGCCTCGCGTAGTGCGCTTAGCTAGATATATAGCTCCGCACTTTTTCGCATTTTTAGGGATCTTACTGCACCACCTTACTGGACCTCTCAGCATGTCTATAGCTAGACTTAGAAGCTATTAGCAGCACTTATTTTCTATATTCATTAAGCTTTTATCCATTGCACTACAATTTTCCGCACTTCCGCACTTTCGCGTTTTCCGCATTTCGCGTCACGTGTTCCCACGCCCGCGCGCTTACAGCGCGCGACGTCCATTAGCTTCGTGCATTTCTTAGCTTTCAAACGAGTCGCTGCGCGACCCGTGGATTTGTTTCCTCGCTTCCCCTTGGATCGAACGCGCTTGTCTATGCAAGCATAGCAGACTAGGCTATGCATTTTCGGTCATTATATCAGCTCCTTGTGTCCCCCCCATTTATTATCATTTTCCCTTGGAGTTGAGTTGATTGTTCTTCAGCGGGACAGTCTTTCTTCAGTATGGGACTGGTACTGTGCATAGTAAATAAAGTCCAACACTCCACGTACTGCTGCAAGTACTCTGTTGTCAACAGCACCCACAATAACACAAAGGAAAACACACTCCAATTCCCTGTAGTCGGCTCCCGTCCATTGCTTGCATTTCAATATACCTTTTTTGAAGTGCCGTAATCTGGCATAGGAACTCACTGCCTTGAAATGAAAGTTGAGTTCATCCTCGCCAATGATTTTCATGCACCATGCAACGAGATGGTCCTTGAATACCCCTTTGTGCAGCTGGTGGAGTATGTCAAGTGTCATGGAGAGAAAGATATCATTGTGTGGGAGAGCTGCCCAAAAGGTGAGTAAATTGCCCGCAGACCCAGCTCACTCTCGGACTGATCGCTGCTCATTTCACCCTCAGAGTGAAGCCGTAAGTTGGCCATTGTCGTGTCTCATCTCTGTGGCACTGACTCTCTCATATCTCCGTGGTTATCACGTCCGACAGTGCATTTTGGACACCTGTTTTCCATACAGCAGGCTATGAGACATCGCTCCGGAAAGTTGGCAACATATGCGGCTACAATTGGATGCATCCGCCTGACTTGAAGGTCGGGGCAAGTAACATCGACTCCATTCTCACCTGCACTGACCAAAGGCTCTAGCACCTGTGCCATGCAGTAGTGGAATAACCAGTAATGTTCGACTGAACTAACATCTCGCGTGAAGCACTCCAACTTGGATATTGGTAAGTAGGCGATTAGGATGGCTGCATGCTTTGATGGCTGACGCCGTATGTCTTTAGAGATGTTGCCAAGTGTCAAGTACACAGGCCATACTTCCTGATCCCCACAGAACTGCGATAGGGAAGTTTTATCCGAGGCCAAGATCACGGGCGCAACAACCGCCCCTTGGGGTAATCTATGCTGTGAGAATGGACTTAGTGTGTCATTTCCACTTAGACTACACCTCAGCTGATCTGCATTTCCCACCACCAGTCACTGGTCCACATGTCATCAAACACGCAAGTCTTTCCCTCCTTGTCGGCAAAAAATTTCTCTGGTGCATACGACACACAACCATCAAACTCTGGATTGCTCATCAGCTCACGAATGCAATCCACCGGGTCGCGCAACCACAATTCCAGGTCTTCCTTCTCACACTGCCCATCATTGGCAGTTCTATTACCCACCACATTGATCTTCTTCAGTTTCCATTCGGTCGCTTGAGGAAGTTTGTCGATGGCTTTCAGCAGCGAATATTTGCTCATCAATGAGGTCTTCATGTGGCTAGTCTTTGTCCCGGGCCATAATTTGTGAGTGTCTGATCAGAGTGAAGCTGACTTACAATTGGCAGTTTCAGAAATTCATCTATCGCCGTGTGGCCAACACACGAGATCAACCATTTGACCAACCCCCACTCCTCCTCATCTGTAAATGGTGCCCACGGTTCTAGGCCCTGAGCCTCTTGCTGCGCTCGGATGTCCTGGAACATGGTTTCTGCTTGGCCAAGTGTTTGTGTGACTTGCCCAGTGTACGACTGGATGAAGCGCATCCATGTTTGTTCTTCATCTTCCACCTCTTCAAGCCCAACATACTGGTCTGGTCTTTGTGGGGGTCTTTGCGGGCCTTCTGGATCGTCATTGTTGCAAGGTACTCCGTCCTCAATGTCCCAAACTCCATCAACATCCATAGAATCTCTAGGTTCGTCCGAGTCACCTCCAGGTGTTCCCTCATTTCCTATTTGCTCACACTCACGGAGCCGTTCCATCTGCTGCTTACAGGATGCTGTTTTGCTGATATGGAGGCTAACGGCGCCTGCACTCTTGAAGCTGCCTTTCAGGCAGAAGTTACAGCGATGGGACATGATGGTGGTGCAATAGGCCTACAAGCCAAAAATCCTGACATGACAAATCCCCACACGAGTGACAGCGACAGTTCGATCAAGTTGCACTCACCTGACTTAGCAAATCCAGGTGCACCATTGGGATATAATTTTTTTTGTTGATTCCTCCAAGATCACAGGTGTGTACTATTGTCTGTTCTACTTTGGCCCTCATCTTGGTTGATCAGATCAGCGGCACCTGATCTTGATCTAAAGTTGGTTGGATCAGCAATGTCTGAAGGTGCATACTTTGTTGATTTGATAATGGTTAGAATCTGAGTAGAATCCCTCAAGTGATCCCTGATCACACTGATGAAGGCGCATCCTCTGTTGATTCAATTTGAGTGTGTTGTTGGCGCGTTCTGTTGATTTGTTTGTAGCATGACCACATGTGATGCTATAAAGGTCAAGCCCTCTCCAAGCCGTTACCTCTCAATGACTTATCACTCCTTCATCCAGAATGTCTTCTTCTGCCCCCACTTGTCAAGCCCTGACACAACTGATCAACAATGGCCCTGATTAGTGTTGCCGTGGTTCCGGTTCATAACCGGCTTTAGCCGTGAGCCAAGCTATAGTTAGCCAAGTCACGTACCTACTTACAGCTTATGTAATTAATGGCTTGGTCTAGTCAACGGAACCATATTAATGGTCTTCAAGTCAGCTCGAACCAGTTTTTTAATTAAGATAAAAATAAATTATCATAATACAAAAATACATCAGCCTGATATGTAGACACAAGGCACTAGAAATTACAGGGTGCAGCGGGCAACAAGCTGGTGGTGGAATACTGGTGGTGAGCGCGTGGGGCGCGAGGCATCATTACAAGCTGAGCTTCAATGTGCCGACTTGCTGAACGTGCACTGGCGCAGACGAAGACCTAGAGATCAACATCATAATGAGTCCGAGACGATCACCTCAATCAAGAATTGTTATCGAATACACGAACGCAACTATCAACGTCAATCGTGAATCAACGATGGGTCCACAAGCTAATGTAAGTGAATATGCTCACATGTAATGTCAAGAAGGCTCAATCAAAACAGCTGTATTGCAGTATTGATGGAGCTCGCAAGCATCAAGCGGAGCAAGCAGAGATCAAACGACGAATGAGAGAATACCGAAGCCGTAGACCAGCGGAGACGGACAGGAGGGTAAACGTTGTGGAAGCGGCAGATGTTGTGGAGACGGTAGATGTTGTTGAGCGGCCGATGAAGACTTGGTTGCGTGGGGTGTTGAAGAAGTTGGGTTGGAAGTGGGAGGAACATCGTGCGAGAGGAATGCCATGCAGGAGGGATATGATGCAGGAGGGATATGACGCGGGAGGGAATGTTGCAGGAGGGATATGTTGCGGGAGGGATAGCATGCAGGAGGAATAGCAAGGTGAGTATCTGTGTCTGAGGTCAGTTCACAATTGATAATGAAATCATATAGAGTCAGTGACATACATGTACCAATACTACATTAATAGAGAAAGGTGTTCAAGTCAAAAAAATGCAATGAAAACCACAGTGCACTCAATGAGCCGCCTTCACGAGACAGCTGGCGAAGTGAAAGCGAACATCTTGTGCTTTGATGGCGGTGGTACTGGGACAGGCTTGTGTTTTGGGATACCTGGAGAAGAGTCAGACGACGAAGCTGAGACTATGCGAGCGGTACATACCTGGGGGTGTTGTAAGGGATGCTGTCGACGCCAGTACAGGCTCGTGTTTTGGGATACCTGGAGATGAGTTAGACGACGAAGCTGAAACTATGCGAGTGGTACAGTCCTCCATACCTGGGGGGTGTTGGACAAAAAAATGCAATGAAAACCACAGTGCACTCAATGAGGCCCCTTCACGAGACAGCTGGCGAAGCGAAAGCGAACATCTTGTGCTTTGATGGTGGTGGTACCGGGACAGGCTCGTGTTTTGGGATACCTGGAGACGAGTCAGACAACACAGATGCGAGTGGTATAGTCCTCCATACCTGAGGGTGTTGGGGGGGATGCCGTTGACGCTGGTACAGGCTCGTGTTTTGGGATACCTGGTGAAGACGAAGCCAAGACTATATTTACAGTCCTCCATACCTGGGGGTGTTGGAGGAGATGCCGTTGATGCTGGTATAGGCTCGTGTTTTGGGATACCTGGTGAAGACAAAGCTGAGACTATATGAGCAGTACAGTCCTCCATACCTGAGGGTGTTGGGGGGAATGCCGTTGACACTGGTACAGGCTCGTGTTTTGGGATACCTGGTGAAGACGAAGCTGAGACTGTATGAGCATTACAGTCCTCCATCTGGGGGTGTTGGATGGGATGCCATTGACACTGGAGACGTGGTATTGAAATAGAGTCCAAGGCTACAGATTAATCTTAATGGTGGAACATTCAGTGCGAAGGAGATAGGACTTACCCAATGTACCATTATGATTTCCCATGTTTTCGAACACACCGGTCTGCAGAACCAATGCTGAAACTAAGTGAAAGGCAGATGGTGAATGATGAACGAATATAGTATAATGCACATAACACGATGCCAGAAGTGTAGTAAGAGAAACAGGCAGCCAAAACAAGTCAAGGAAGCGTGAACAAGGAATGAGGAAAAAATCCACAAAAACGAGTAGGGAAATTCGACATCACAAATCATAGGTGATAGGAGTGTCATCAATGTCATCGCACTCCTCCTCTGCGATAGCTCTGAGAAGAGTGTTGCACATATCACCTGTGAGTTTGCTGCTAGTGATTGTCAACATATGGTTAGTCTTGCCTCCTTCACCCAACATGTTATACTCCATAGCCTTTTGTGATGCAGCCCAACCTTTCATAAAGTTGAGTCGTTCTTTTTTCAAGAGGAATTTTACTATCTGCAGGGCCTCCATCAGAACTGGGCTCATGCGATTATGTTTCTTGGTGGCTGTTTCGCTACTGGATGAGAATACTTGTTCACATGGAACCGCAGAGGCTTGTATCGGGAGATAGTCCATGGCGATGCTATAGAGTGTCGGAAATAAGGTCTGTGAAACCTTTTCAACGCCTTATGGTCAGCAACAATTTGACTTGTCAAGATATGGGACACTCACCACCCAGAATCCGAGTATGTCCATTCCCTTAGGGCTGAGATTAGCCGTGGTGTAGGCCTCAAATTCTTGCTCAACTGTTTGGGCATTGCTTGTGTGATGCGGCCGTATGTTGATATCAGGAAGTCCATAAAGGCGCGAGCCTAGCGTGCGTGGTTGTTGCTGAGGCACTACATTAAGAGACTCCATAGATGCTGAGCCGTTTCTGGTTCGCTTTTCATGCATCTTCATGTGATAACATTAGTTCAAAATTGCACCGTTGTTGATCAGATAGACGTACCAGAGTAATTATATGTTTCTCCA